>NGKF01000033.1:315566-396258 GCA_002162555.1 Monilinia aucupariae | reverse complement strand
AAGCCGTTAATATAATGTCTTAGAGCTTGCGTTCATGTTATTAGACTTCAATTGTCTGTAGATCTCCATCTTCAACGGCGGAGTCGTACAAGCATCATGATGCCTTCGGATCGCCATTTGATAGTTTTACGCGAATTCAATTCTATACCCTTCTTTGCAAATAACTGAATCTATACTGCATAATACATGTGAACCTTTGAATGATCCCATAGATGCTTATATTTTCGAGGAGATTGTAGCTGTCGAAACCGAAGAGACAATTTTCCAAAAGAGGATTAGCGTGAGTCCCCCCACTAGCGCGATATGAATGTCCGAGATCTCAAAAAAGTCTCGATAACACCACCAAAAGAGCCATAGACACCTCGAAAATGATATTAAGAAATACTGCGATACGGCATGGTAAGTCACTACGACCCTTGTATATTGGGATCACTCATTGAAGTTTGAAAATAGGCCGAAAAGCACTCGCTGCACCCCTCCGCCTCTCTCAATCCCGCACACTCTCAACAGAGACCCCAACTCCTGAAGCCTCAATAGACCACCACAATTCCACCATCAATTCCCTCCACCTCACCCGTAACTTCACACCTCCACAGCAGAAGAAATTGCGAGATCCAAACGTCCCTGATGTCGCAAGAGACTTCCAAGCTTACAACCATATCAAGAGAAGAACTGCAAACTTGGGTTCCGTCGTCCCACAGCACTATGAGCCCCATCAACTCATCACCAACCCCCCCGCGCCAAAAGATGTTACCCTGGAGCTTTTGATGGCCAGTCAGAGTCATTTGGGTCATGCGACTCAGCTTTGGAATCCGGCGAATCAGAGGTATATTTATGGTATTAGACACGGCGTGCATATAATAAGTTTGGAGGAAACGGCTGCTCACCTCCGTCGTTGTGCCAAGGTTGTCGAAGGTGTCGCTTACCACGGTGGCCTCATTCTTTTCGTGGGGACTCGCGCCGGTCAGGATTCCGCCGTGGTCAAGGCCGCGTCGCTCGCCAAGGGGTGCCATCTCTTCAATCGTTGGGTCGCGGGCAGTATTACCAACGGCGACCAAATCCTGGCCAAGTGTGCCATCAAGGCTGTGGATGCCAATGATCAATATGTTCCGGGATACGAGAACAAGCTTGCGAACTGGAAGGCGTTGAAACCGGATTTGGTCGTCTGTTTGAACCCGTTGGAGAATTACATTATGTTGCATGAGTGTGGGTTGCATAATATCCCGACCATTGGGATTATTGATACAGATGCGGATCCTACTTGGGTTACGTACCCTATACCGGCCAATGATGACAGGTTTGTTTTTTCTCCCTTTTTTTTCCCCGTTTCTTCCCTCTCCCCTTGGATGAAATATGCTGATGGTTCAATAGTCTAAGATGCATTCAACTCATCGCTGGTGTTTTGGGTCGTGCAGGGGAGGAGGGCCAAAGGAAACGTCTTCAGGCTGCCAAACAGGGCATAGTTACTTGGTTACCCACACCAGATCTCGGTGAACCCGTGACGGCAGAGAGTATAGCGATAGCAGCTGCTCAAAAGGCAGCTGCTAAGAACAGAGGAGGTCCGTAGTAGTTTCAAAAACGTTTGTATGAATATATATAGAGATTGAAAAAAACTGAGATCCTGTGGATAAATAAATAACATGTATATACATTACGCATACGATATAGAGTAGATTTTGCATCAACCAAATTCCGTTTGACGTCCCCCTTTTGAGGAATCGGGTAATTTGGGTTAGGGTAGGTTACGTTAGGCTACATTACGTTTCATCACATGATTTTACTCGGTAGAGTAGAACCTCTATTCTAGTATAAGTATAGCTGGAAAGAAGATGGAAAGGAAGGAAGACACTGCATTTATATGATATCTATGTACTCGAGTAGTATTGAAAAGTGCTTTTGATCTATGTATATATATATAGTCGAGTATACTATATTACCATATATACCATATATACTAATACATATAGAATACACTATACGCTTTCTTTATCCTACTTACTTTATTCTAGAGTATTCTATTCTGGAGTATTCTACTTACTTTACTTTCTCTTTTCTACTTACTCCGTTCTTTTCTACTTCTTCTACTTCTTCTACTTCTTCTACTTCTTCTACTTCTTCTACTTCCTCTACTTCCTCTACTTCCTCTACTTCCTCTACTTCCTCTACTTCCTCTACTTCCTCTACTTCCTCTACTTCCTCTACTTCCTCTACTTCTTCTACTTCCTCTACTTCCTCTACTTCTTCTACTTCTCCTTCCTCTCCTTCCTCTACTTCCTCTACTTCTTCTACTTCTACTCACTATTCTATAGAATAAAACACTACAGTACGATAGTACTATAGTACTACGAATAGTGTAAGAATATTAATTAGCTTGCTAAGAACTCGCCAATTTACAAATAATTTACTCGCTGATCTACGAATCATTGGCGGTATGAAGTTATTTGCTAATTGGCAGTATGAAATCTTGGGAGTATATGGGTTTGGGAGTGTATATTTGGGTGTGTTTGGGTTTGGGTATTTGAGTATATGTTCTGATTAGCTAACGTAAGATAGATAGGATGGGATAATTGAGATAGGATGGGGTGGAAATCATTATTACTGTAAAGTTACATGATAATTTCCAATCTGAGAAATAAACATTCAAAATGTAAAAAAGTTATAACTGGTTTTTTATCTCGATAGGCTTTTTTGGGTGATTTTCTTGAGGACATTTGAGATGTTCGTTGTATTGTATTGCGAATTTATTAATCAATGTATGTATCTATGTACGAGTAGTTCTGTTCATATTTAAAAAGTAACACTCGAAGTAAATACATTCATTACTCAATCTAAATCATTCTCGCTTCTTCAACAAGGTTATATGCCCTCTTAAATTACCCCTCTCAGATGAACACAAAAGAATCACGTTTATTTATCGCCATCTACTAACTCGAAAAGCGAGAGAAATTAGAAACTTTTCTGTCTACGAGGAGAGGCACGTACATATATAAGAATTCGAACGTTTATTTTTCTATGGGACGAAACGAGATGCGATGGTTCAACAATTAATCCCTCGTTTGGGAATATATCTACCTCAATAATAGAACCCTCACATTCTCCATCTTCCACCGCATCCTTCCAAATATACGAGTATCTATTTGCTTCCAGACCTCTCTATCGAACCCTCTCATAACACAACCTCGTATCTTTTCCCTTCTACGATCCTCTCCCAACTAGTAATTATCCCTCAAGATTACCACTCAAGCGCGATGCGGACGCCCCTGAGGTACTAAACTTGCAACTATCCATCCATCTCCAAAAAAAAACATCTGATCCTCATTAACCGAAACCCAAACTCTTGATTTCCTTCTTGCGTGATTTCAAGGCGCTCGCGCAAATACGCGTACATCATGCTGTATCGAGATGCTATTGCTGGAGCACGTGTTTCATACGCCAAGCGTAATGGTTCATATGTACTTATTATTTATTATGAAGTATTACTCGTAGTAGCTAGTTTCATCTTCTTTTACTATCGCGTTATACTCTGAGATAGGTTGTGTTATGGGATGAGAGATCTGAACTATCGTGGAATCAGATCGGTGTTTGGAATTAAGAGAAATGCGTATGGATTTATAGATTCTAGTTGTGCGCGAGTAGTAGTCACTTTGCTTTGCTATGTCTACTCGTGGTTGGAGGAGAGGGGTGCGTTGAGCTTTTGTATTTGAGTATGTATTTGAGTATAAGACATCAGGATAGCTTAGAGTACTTGTATGTTTCTTTTTTTAATGGTGGAAGGGTGAGGTTTTACTTTTTTCCTCGCTTAACTCTTGATCCCTTTGCGTATTCGTTGACGTATTTAAGGCCAGCCAGCTATCTTCATCTGGCAACCAACAAGATGTTCAAGACAAGAGCAAAAATGATGAGGAAAAGAGTTCATTTTTATTAGTCAACAGGGAGAATGGATGGTGGATCAGCAGTGGATGATTATCAATTATAATTATACTCGGGATTCGTGCTTGCAAAAGACAAACCACATAAATGAACTTCAAAAGTAAGGATAGAGCGCAGGAAAACGGCAGCAAGAATACGGAATTGTCGACGATGAAAGGACCTCCCCGTCTGCTCAAATGATCGTGAAGATGTGTGCCTACAGAACTAATGGTAACGATTCTTCCCGGCAATTTCCGGCCTGTTGTACAAGGCAAGGTCTATTAACGCTTCATGTAGTTAAGTGAATGGCCTGGAGTCCAAATTTCCCATTCTAATTTTGTTGCAAAGCTATCAGATTTAAAAATTAGAAGAATCATGTTACATAACACACCAACGGAATCGCGATCATACAGGTCATTTCTACAGAATCTCAATAGACGTTATCCTCCCAGGTTAGATACGGGCACTAGTAAATAGATTCATTAGAGCCTCAAATGGCTCTGTGAAAGGTTTGAAACCCAATTTTTTACTTTCATTTTTTTGCACATCTATCAAATCTTCAATTTGATATAATCAATTCTATTGAGGGAACGAATAGAATTGCGAAGGAAAAGATATATTTTTGTAAATTTAGCGAAGATATCTAGTTTAGCGAGGCGAGAATTAGCATGAGAAACTAATTATAAGCTTGTTGTAATCACGTGTAGCGCTATACCTAATTAGGTGTCTCCATCTTATATACTTAGTAGAACACATATGTCATTTCTAGTATATTAGACAATATACATTCTACCATTATAATAGGTTATAACCCTGTATTGTATATTCATTAAAGCAATTTGATTATTATCTTATTGATTGAAACGATAATATATATCTTTTCCGAAGAAAACGATCGCTTTTCTATTTATTTCCGCCGGAAAAATCACATTTTCATCATTTTCATTATTTTTATCATCAAAATTTTCATCAAAAACTTTATTTTTTATCAATATTTTCTTAACGTTATTATGTTAAACGTAGTTACAATTAAATAAGGTTTTATTATTATTTTTATAAAAGATAATTATATAGATTATTACAATTCTTATTTAATAGCGTTTATAAATACGAATTGCTATAATATTGTATTTGATAAAGAAAAACAATTTGTTTTCGAACTTTCAAAAAAGTTTGTAATAAATGGATTTGCTATAAGAAATTGTTAAAGGATTATGAATATAGTATTATAAAGAATAATTGTTTTGAAAATAGAATTTGAAAAAACATTAGCTTTTTTTATAAAAAGAAAGAGTATTATTATAATTATTATAACTTTAGGATTGTTACGCTGAGAGCGTAAGGCACGTGAGAAGCACGTGTTTATTGAACGTCATGCTCTTACGTATTACTTGGATCTTTCGTTAGTAGGTGTACGAGCACTATAAAAAGCATACGTACGCTATAGTACTCGAGCACACTAATAGTATACGTACGCAAAAGCGCACGAGTACACTAATCGCTTTTGATTTGCCGGCGTTAGAAGTATTGGCATATCAACCGAGCTTAGCATATCGATTAATTGAGCTTGTAATTATTATTATATAAGAACATTATAACTTATAGTATTGTAGATCCTTATGATTATAGAGCTATACAATGATTATATATAATCATATATAATTATATATATATAGTATATAAAGAACAAATAAATCCTGCATTTAAAAAGATAAATAATAATATAATTATTGTTTTATACCTATATCTTTATTCTTTTTTAATATTACTTTATTATATATTTGTAGTTATTTTTCGTAATAGTTATAAACTCGATTTGTACTCGAAATCTTTATAACAATTACAATTCGAATATCGATATTATATAACTTCTTTTTTCCTTTTAATCTTTAATTAACTTTTATTATATTTTTATCTTTTAGTAATCATCCTTTTCATTATATCAAAGATCATTTTTAATAGCCGAGCGAATTGGTCCCTTTAGTATTTATCATTTAAAAACGTTAATTGTTTTAGATATATCTGGAATAGTATCGATCTGAATACTTTAGACTTTCTCAATTACTAATTTTGTGATTGATTAAGCGCTAATTCATTTTAAACTTTTTTCATAAATATTATAATTTTTAAAAAGAATCGTAAATGTTATAATCAATATACTATGAATCTTAAAGTTTATAATCGATATATTATTGATATCGAAATAGATAGAATGTTTAAACCTAAACTTTTTGCGAATCTTGTTTTTGCTATACTAAAGAATCTTTCAAAAACCTTCTTATTTATGGAAAAGATTTATAAAACTCAAAAAAATGAATACAATCAAAATTATAGTAACTTCCGTTATATATTCGATTGGATTATATCTACAATCGATTTATCTTATACTTTGGAAATCTTCTAGAATATTATATAAGATTATACTTTAAAACAAATCATTATTTATCTATATATAAAGATTGCTTTTATTGATTTAACAATTCTAAGAACTATTTAAACTAAATATATTAATCATTTGAATAATATATATAATAAACAAATCAATTCAATTAAATAATATAAAAAGTAGAAATCACTTTATATTAAAGCATTGGTTTACAATCTTCTAAAGATCAAAGGAATTTATGAATATAAACAATTCTTAAAAGCATTAAGCAAATTAACGTCAAATTGATTGAAATAGTAATTAATTACTTTGAATATTGAAAACAAAAAAGGATATTATACTATTACTCTAGAACAATACGGTAGTTTTTTTACTAATTATATTGATTAAATAGATTGTAATCTATTGCTAAAGGGATCCTTCGCTATTTAAGGATTAGGATTCCAATAATTATCCGGATCTAAACAACAATTGCAAAGCAACAATACTACTTAACATTGTCTTTATAAAGAGAATCAAATAATCGATCCAAACCATCGTTATAAACTTAATAAATACCGAATAGTTGAACTAGCTTTTACAAATAAATGTATTAATCAACTTATTCGATCTATTAGTGAAAAACAAATTAAAAAGATCAATGAATGTATCAAAGATAAAAAATATAATAATTTTCGTAATGTTTTATTTAAAAAAAAATGGTTTTTTATTATTTAAGCTAATCAACTTTATAAATCTTTATAAAAAAAGGATCTCTATAACATTGCTTTTTACATTATCGATTCGAACAAATGTACTAGCGCTTTTACTATACTTATAATCACTTCTATATATATATTAGCAAACTACATTTTGTTGGATAATTGTAGTGTTATATATATTATCAACAATGTTAATCTTTTAGTAAGCGAAAAGTACGTTTTTAGCGATATCTCGGATTATATTGAAATAGGATTATCAAACTTGTTAATGATTGGTCGTAGCGATAAAGTAATCAAAAGAATTTTGCTAAATGAAGCGGATCTTACATTAACTAATATTACATTTGTTCTTGGTTTTTATACTAATTTTATATCCGAAACTTTTCTTTGTAACAAAAGTATTTGGTTTGATAGCTTTAATATTATTATTAGAATCGGCGATTGAATTAATAATATTATTATTGCTTAATACATTAAAAAGTACAATTTTGTTTTTTTAAAATATAACGTTTATTTCAACTATTTTGATAAGTTTAATTTTCTTGTAAATATAAATATTATAATATTTATCAAAAACCAAAAGATCAATAAACTTTTTCTTTGATTATACGAAACAATAAAACTCCGAATAGAATCAAACGATCTATAGTATAAAAGATTAGGATATTTCGGCAAAAAAGTATTAGAATATTTAATTAGAATAGTTAAAAGAGTATAGATTAAAGGAATTATTTAGATGAAATATATTAATTGTTTATATATTTACGTTAAACAAATTGTTTTACATTTATTTAATGATTATTAATCATTTAAATCTTTTTATAAGGTTCAATAGAATTTGTTTGATTTTCTCTATACTTATAACGAAATATTATAATTGTTAGTAATCAAGGATATATACAATAAAAAAATCTTTACTTTTGTATTGATTCAAAAGACGTATAATAAGGTTTTTGAAGTTTTAAAGAATTTCGTTGTATGAGTTTATTACAAATATAGTTTTCATATTGTAATGATTAAGCAAAACAATGATATATTTATAATAAAAATCAAAAATAATATTGTATTCGAGAAATAAATCTTCGAAAAGGATATAGAACTTAAACTTTCCTTTTTTTTTTATATATAAACCTAATGAAGAAGCGGAATATATAAAACAAGAAATCATTACTAAACAAATTAAAATATGTATTTCAATTGAATTATCGAATAAAATATAAATAAAAGTCGCTTTTGCTGCTATATACCTATATAATATTAGTTCATTGAAAGCAAAGGGTTAGAAATGTTTTAATAAAATGATTAATTCCTAGTTTAAACAATACTACAGATGGTACTTACCGTTGTTGTTACAAAGGATTATTAATAATCTTCGCTTCGATTAAAATGCAATATATAGGTATAATTGCTATATATACTTTTTAAACAAAAAAAAAGAAATTAAAATTAAAATAAAATAATATAAAACTAACCTGCAAATATATATTGAATATTTGATTAAATATATTCCTACTACAACAATTTTTTGTATTTGGATTCTTATATTCGATAAAGTTATTATTATACAAAATATTAAATTCGATAAAAGATTTGTTTATAGAAACAATCTTTGTAACAAAACTGTTAATACTATACCAATCCAAATGATTAAAGATTTGATTATCGAATTGAATATTTAACAAATGAAATCGTTGGATAGTATTATTTTAGAGAACATAGATGATAAACTTACTAAAAGACCTATACAAAAAAAGTTCGAAACCATGCGCATTTTTGATTTTAATTATAAACGTTTTGGGTTTTCGACTTCGAGGATAATTGAAGATCAAAAGGGTTAAAAGAATTTAATGACAAAATCCTCGCTATTTACTTTAATTCATGATAATAAATATGGCACTTTGTTAAATCCCAATATAGTTATAGGAATTAACGAGTTAATACTAGTTCTTAATGAATTAAAATTCCCGTTAATTATATTTACAATAAAGAATAAAAGTTTGTTCGAAATAATTAATTTACGAAAGGTTTGTATAAACTTTGATTATAGAAAATCAACAATTCTACCAAGACTATTAATATTAGCGTTAAATAGTATTTTCGAGAACGGTAAATCGAATAATTATTCGATTTTTAATAACAAAAAGAGAGATATAATATTGTTTTTTATAAAAAGGAATACGTTTAAAAGATCTCCTTCGCTATTTATATCTAACAAAGCTATTAAACAGCTATATACTTTGTAGATAAAGATTCCTAGACTTAATATTAATACTAAAGAGTATATTAAATTCGATATGTTTGATAATATTGATATAATCCTCGATTATATAAGATATCAAACAACAAACTATACCAAACGTTCAAATCGTTTACATTAATAAACAAATGATCACTACAAAACTAATATCTTTATTAATACCATGATTGTTTAATTATATAGATTCAGAAATGAACTTTAATAATTAAATGATTTCTATAACACTTTTTGGTTTGATAAATAAAAGAATAAGCTAAATAAACAAAATGATAAGTTTATCACTATATATAACGTAATAGTTGTTGCAATAAAATATAAATCGATAATTATGTCTTTGATTCAACCCAAAGTTACAAATCTTCCACAAATATTAAAATCAACAATATCATTATTATTAAAGTTCTTTTATAATCTTAAAACTTATATATTTAAATATTGATTCAAAATGAATTATAACCGTAAGATTAAAGCATTATAGAATCGAAGCATTTAGCGAGAAATTGAAACAATATCGGCTAAATCAAAGCTTATTTCATTTCAATGGATATTTATTTATAAAAATAATTAAAGCAACTATATCGATCGTTGTAGATTACGATTAATAGTTAAAAGAGATCTTTAGGATATAGCGATAATCGAATCGATTTACGCAATTATATTTGTTGCACGGTTTTTCCATATAATAATGACAATGATAGCAAAAGATAATTTTGAAACAAAGTAATACGATGTTGTAAATACTTTCGTTAATGTATTTTGAAATCCTATTAAGAATCCAATTATATACTATATACTAAATGAGTATAAAGTATCTGGTAAATCCATTACTTTCGATCGTACACTATATAGCTTAAAAGATTCTTTTGCATTTTGGTATAAAAAGTTCACAAATATATTTATTAATCTAAAAATGGTAAAGTACAAAGAAAAGTTTTACATCTTTATATCTTTTGATTTCTATATATTTATTTTATTCTTTGTTAACGATATCCAAATGATTTATTATAAAAAGTATAAACGTTAAAAAAATCAAATAGTTAATGAAATCAAAGCTAAATATAAACTTAAAGATTTTAGCGATATTTAATAGTTTCTAAGGATTCAAATCATTAAAGATCAACAATTTAAGAAATTGTAATTAATATACGATATCTATATTGACAAAATCGCTTACAAGTTTGGTTTTACAAAGGGATAAGCAACTATATTATTTTCGATTATAATATTTGAGAAGAATAAAAACGTAGTTTCTTTCTCAAAAGTAAAAGAATATTAGAAAAAAGTTGAATCAATCCTATATTCGGCTATAACAATTAAAGCCGATTTAGCTTTTCTTTCCTTTAAACTTAATGAATATAGTATTAATCTTTCAAAAGATTATCAAGCAATTATTAATCATTGTATTATATACTTATACGGATTTCGATACTTTTCTATCTACTATAGAGATAATTATATCTTTTAAATAATAACCTTTTTAGATACTTCCTTTGCAAATGATATAGTTATTTGGAGATTCTTTTAAAGCTATATAATTATATTGTATAATAATGCTATTGTATAGAAAGCTACAAAACAAAATATAATTACTATTTCGATTATAAAAGCAAAACTTTTAAATATAGAAAGATTAATCAAAAAAGCAATAGTAATATTAAGGTTTTTAAAAAAGATTAAAGTATTAATAAAAAAACCTATTAATATCTTTTGTAATAATACTTAAATAATCCAATTAATAATTAATAAGAATAAAAAAATCTCTACTAAATTTAAGTATATGAATATTCAAAATATATAGTTTTATTAAGAATACACTAATAAGCGATTTTTGATCATATATTTACCAATTATCGATATATTAGTAAATAGGCTTATTAAGAATTTCATTAAACAAAAGTTTGAATACTTTATTAAACTAATCAATATACAAAACGTTAAAGATCGAATTACAAAGATTATCGAATAATCGATAATTATATGATATTCAAACAAAATTAATATTATTACAATACTCCCTTTATACCTCATTACTTTAATCCCCACTCTTTACCTTTACCTCAAAAAAAGCTTATTTTCGAGCAATCTTTTCATTATCATTATCTATCTTCCTTTTCTTTCTTTTCCTTTTTATTTTTGTTGTTGCAAAATAATCCTTCGAAGTATATTTGCTTTCAAAGGAATCCGCTTTCAATGTAGATATACTTTGCGCCGACTTCAAAACCATCTAAAGATTGATATACTTTAGGATACTTCGAAAAGCAGTTTAAAAACGCTTTATTTTTTATAATCATATAATTAGCAATTATAATATAAAGCAAAAAAAGAGTATTATATCTTTCCATCGTTATTGATCTTCGCGATTAAAAAATTATTCGCCATTATATACAAATATGCTAACAAAGGCCGATATATGTATATAAAGTATCGATAATATCGAATTCCTTAGAAATCCGCGTTTTTATAGCAAATCTTATCTCTTTGTTTAATAATCAATAACTTTATATATTGTATATATAAATAAGGATTCTTTGGCTTTTTAAACCAAATCTTTTTAACAAAAATACAAGAAATTGTTGTAAAAGAAATAATAGAAATAGAAGATATTATTTCAAATCTTTTATTGTTTAACTTTGTTGTAATCACGTGTAGCGCTATACCTAGTTAGATGTCTTCACCTCATATACTCAATAGAATACATATGCCACTTTTAGCATATTAGACAATATACATTGTTACCACTACAATAGGTTATGACTTTGTGTTGCACATTCATTAAAGCAACTAAACTATCATTTTATTGATTAAAACGATATATACGCGTTTTCCGAAGAAAAAGATCGTTTTTCTATACGTTTCCGCCGGAAAAATCACATTTTTCATCATTTTCATTATTTTCATCATCGAGATTTTCATCAAAAACTTCGTTTTTTATCAATTTCTATTTGTCGAAAATATAACTATTACTTTCTTTAATCCTTTTATAATCAAATAAAGCTTTATCGTTATTTTTATTAACAATAATTGGGTTGATTATAAAAGTTATTGTATAAGTACATTCATATAAATTAATTGTAAGAATATTGTACTCGATATCAAAAAACGATTTGTTTTGGAGATTTTATAGGAGTTTATAATGAAAAGAGGTTTAAGAATTTGTTAAAAAATAATAAAAACAAATTTACAAAAAATAACGATCGCTTTAAAAAAGAAATTCGATATTAAACTTATCGATTATAATAAAAGGGTAAAACGGGCTATATTGATTATAACGGTAAGATTAATTATTATTTATCGCAATATGGTTGAAGATTATCAAAGTCTAAATAATCCTACCGATATATAGAAAGTGTTATCGATATATAATCAAATTTTCGATACAATCTTTGTAAATAATACAAAAAGATTGTTCTTTAAAAAAGAATTTGATTATAAAAACGAAACTATTCGAATGTTTCTATAAAAACTATAAACGTATCAAAAAGCATTTTCCAATAATCTCAAACTAATTATAAAGAAGATAATAAAAAATGTATTTTTAACATATATATCTAGTTTTGAAATGTAAACAATAATTTATACTTATATTAATGTAATGGATAATACTTTGAAAGAAGTTATAACGCTTTTTCAAAAGATCAAAGTTTTAATCAAAGTTTTTGCATTTGTTGTTAAACTTTTAAACTTCGAAAAAAAAGAGAAATGGAACAATCGTAGCGGAAAAAATGATTGTGAAGGAAAATCAAAAAGATTATATAATCGAAATGAGTTCTTTTGTATCGAAAAGATTCAATACTACAATTGTAAGAAATATGAACATTTCAAAAAAGCGTATCGTGTACTAAAAAGGAATAAAAAACGTAGCAAAAAGATTTCCGCAAATAGCAATGATTCGGCTTTCGAAAAGGCTAAAACAAATATAGTATTAAATAACAATTATATCTTTTCCTATTACTTTGGTGTATACTTTCAATCAAATAGTAACGATTCCAAATGGATGCTTAATTCAAAAACTTCTCATCATTTTATTGGTCAGTTTGATGCTTTGAAAAACGTTACAAAATGGCTTATACTACGAAAAGTTCAAGTTGCAAATAAATTATTCGCATTAAATATAATATACGAAATTGTACAAATTAACAGATTTACGCTTTTTAACGTATAGTATATAAAGAAATTTGGAATAATACAATTGATTTCTGTTAATTTTCTTATTCAAATTAAATATAAAATCATTTTCGAAAAAGAATCAACGTTTTGTTGAAAGTTTGGCCAATTAAAATTTGCAGCAAAGAAAACATTTGGCTACTATATTATATAGGATTTTGTATTACAATTTGCTAATCTCATATTTGAAGAGTTTATTGTTATAAATGATATTGATCCTTATAAATCTATATTCGATTTAGTATATCGTTGATTTGGTCATTTTAATTATAATTAATTTTGGAAGTTTTCAAAAGCGTATACAAGCTTAAAATTATTAAGAAAACGAAAGCTAGCAAAAAGATTGGTGTGTTTACCTTGCTTCGCAAAAAAAATAAAAAAGCATTTTAATAAATATATTATCGTCAAAACGCTTACAACTTTGCGTTATCTCCATTATGATTTCTCTAGAATTTAAAAAACGTTCTCTTCGAGCAACAAATACTTTATAGTAATTGTGGATAATACTACAAAGCTTATATAAATCAAATATACTTTTGATAAATCCGCAGTTACAATTATACCAATACTTTTGGCTTTGTTCAAATTGATCGAAACAAAGTTTAATAATAAAATAGTTATAATATATACCGATAATAGTAAAAAAGAGTTTGGAATTAACTTCCAAATGGAAATCTTAAAAAGAAACATATAATTTGAGCCCTTTCCTTCAGAAAAGTATACTATAAACGGCGTTGTTAAAAAGAAAATACAGGATATAAATACTATATTAAAAAGTCTTTTGATAGAATCAAGAATGCTTTCGATTTAATAGGAAATTACTATATTACACATTGTTTATTTGAAAAATTGGTCTTTTATAAGAACACTACTTTTTAGAAAAACTAAAATGTTCTCAAAAATTGTAACGCTTTTTAAAGTTTACAATAATCGTTAATTAGATTTACGAAAACTGAGAGTATTTGGATATATAGCATTTGTACGCAATCTTTAACAATTAGGGCAAATTACAAAGAAATTTAAATTAAGAATATTAAAGAAAGAGTATCTCTTTATAAGTATAGAAAAAAGCCAGATTTATAAGCTTTTTAATTTTAATTCTTTAAAGATTATAAAAACGGCAAATGCTGATTTTGATGAATACAGATTTCTATTGAAAAAGGATTTAAATATGTTTTTATATGAAAAACCATCGATCAAATCGAGAAGAAATATGAATTAGATGGGAAATCAACTTTAAAGAGGTCAACAAAGCTAGAAAAAGACTTGCGTTAATACGAAACAAACAGAAGTTCTTATAAATTTAAACGTTAATACAGAACGATCAAAAGCTTTTATAAATTTAAATATTAAATCAAGATAATCAAAAGTCCCTATAGGCTTAGACTATAACGATAAAAAG
Organism: Monilinia aucupariae; assembly: GCA_002162555.1. Lineage (NCBI taxonomy): Eukaryota > Fungi > Ascomycota > Leotiomycetes > Helotiales > Sclerotiniaceae > Monilinia > Monilinia aucupariae. Next base: position 381,439 of record NGKF01000033.1, on the reverse strand, counting down.
TCAGGTTTCTTTATGAATTCAGATAAAAATAATTCTAAAAAGAATCCTTATCCAAAAGAGGCTTCTTCAAATGTTATTGCTATAGAAAATAAAGAAGTTGTGGAAAATGATACAAAAGCACAATATCCTACAAAAAACTCTAAAATAGCATATCCATATATAGATGCTAATATTGAAGCCATCGATTTAAAAAACGCTTTGGAATCGAATTTTAAGGTATGAATAGAAGTAATCAAATCAAAGTTGATTAGCCTAAAAAAGAACAATACCTTCGAAGTGATTAAAGATGCTTCGCTAAAAAGAAAACAACTTTTAAAATCCAAATAGGTTTTATAGAACAAGCTAAACCAGAACAACAAATTAAAAAGAAAAAAAGCCAAATTGATAATAAAAGGATTCCTTCAAAAGTATAGAATTGATTTTACAAAAACGTTCGCAAAAATTGCAAGATATTTTACATTATAAGCCCTTCTAACCAAAGCAATGGAAAAGGATTTAAAGATTGATAATATGAATATCGATATAGCTTTCCTAAATAAGGAATTGATTGATGTTGAAATCTTAATGAAGATCCTACGATTCTTTAAAAAGGTATTTGATCTAAACCCTAATAGTAACTATCTCAAACTCAAAAAATCATTTTACGGGCTAAAACAAGCTTCGAAAGTATAATAGCAAATTGTTAAATTGTTCTTTAAAAGTATAAGTTTGCAGATTTTAATAGCAAATCCCAATTTGTTTATTGAAAGAGAAGTATACGTTTTATTCTATATAAACGATTTGCTAATATTGGGATTACGATCCGCGATCAATATAATCAAAAAGATTATAGATCAAAAATGGAAATGTAAAGATCTTGGATCAATACAAATCTTTTTAGGAATCCAAATCGAGCAGAATAAAGTTTAAAGATCTCTCAAAATATACCAGAAAGCCTATATCAAAAAGCTTTTGGAACATTTCAAAATCTACAATCCAATATTTCGGAATCTATCTTTCCCTACTAACATTATACTAAAATCAATTACAACAGTAAAACTACTTAACAAAAACAACAAAGCTTTATATTTACAAATTGTTGAATTAAGAATCTATTTGATAAATAAAACAAAAAATGATCTCGCGTTCCCAATTGATTAGTTCGCAAAAGTGATGTATACTTTTGGAAAAAAGCATTTAATCCTTACAAATCATTTTCTAGAATTCCTTAATAGTATAATCAAAGTTGATATAACCTATTCGAATCGATTACGAAATTTGCTGCGTTTTTACGATATTTTTATAAATGCTACATAGGGCTTAAAGGTAGATCGAAAATCGATACAAAGAATGATTGTTATTCGATATAAAAATGCAATTATATAATCCTTTAATAGGCAAAAATCTATATTGTTTTGTATAATGAAAGTTGAGATTATAGTTGTAAACAAAAATGCAAAAGAAATTGCGTAGCTCGAAAAGCTTGTTATCGATTTAAATAAACAAAGCTTTTTAGAGCCGTATATACCAATGTTATATTGCGATAATAAAAATAACGTCGATTGAATATAGAAAAACAAATTCTATAGTAAAGCTAAACATATCGATATACAATAGCATTATATACGAAAGGATATAGTTGAAAAGAAAAGACTTCGAATAGTATAGATTTCTAGCTTTGAACAAAAAGTTGATATTTTGACGAAGCAATTGATTTACCCTGGATTTTTGATCTATAGTAAAGGATTTGGATTTGATTTCGAAAAGCGTTGAAGGAGCTTTTGTATCGCGATACAATATAATCGTAAAATGTTGAACTTCTACAAAAAGATATAAGCATTACGATAACAATAGATCGTCGCTATGAAAGTTAATAAAGCTTTGGAATACGTATACAACGCTAGGAAATCGAATTTAATAAAAGAAGTGGTTGTTTTTATAAAGAGTTCAATTGTATAAAATTACAGGATTTGAATGGACTAATCAAAAAATGTTTTGTGCTTATATAAAAGTTTGAAAGATATAGGATCATTAACATCAAAAAGCATTTCAAAAAGCCTTCAAAAACGCTTTTTAAAAAGCTTTTTACTTTATATAATTTTGATGGTCGAATTCGATTATAGGGGGGATGTTGTAATCACGTGTAGCGCTATACCTAGTTAGATGTCTCCACCTCATATACTCAGTAGAACATATATGCCATTCTTAGCATATTAGACAATATACACTATTACCACTACAATAAACTTATTACTATGTTTAATCTTTGTAGAGTTAAAACCAAAGTTTTTATCAAAATCCTATGAAATATAAATAATATATTGCTAAAATGATTATAATGCTTATTTTATAATAGAGCAAAGAATTTTTATTTTTATTTTTATTTTGATTTTTATCTTTATCTTTGTTATTATTCTCGCTAAACAAACCGGTTTAGAAGGGATAAAAAAAGAAAAAATCGAAGGAATAGAGAAAAAAGGAACGAAAAGATGAAAAGCGGCAATAAAGGCGATGGGGAGAAAAAACGAGGGTGTGGAAAGGATATCCCAAGAACGATCCAAAAGGATCAGGAGAAAAAGAAAAAGCAGAAAAAGAAAAAAAAGCAGAAGAAATAGAAGGAGCAAAAGGAAAAAAAGGAGAAAGAGAAAAAACGCGATAACAAAAGGCAATTAAAGCTTCCCGAGTATGAGAAAGGTTCCCGGCCTAGAAATTACAAGTATAGTGAAGCATATTGATATTGATATTGTTAATGTTATTATTATTGATTGTTGTTGTTATTGTTGTTATTGTTGTTTTGATGGTTTGGAGGATCAAAGGATCAAAGGATCAAAGCTATTATTATATAGCCAAGTAATAGAAATCACAACAAAACAACAAAACGCTACAAAACGATCAAATATAACAAATATACAATGAATACTTTTAACCATGATAATTATTGTTTATAGGATCGGCGATTCAGGCTTCTATAGAATCATATAGAATTATTCATTTATACAATTATCCACAAGGAAATTGTATATATATTATTAGATTAATTTTCGTTTGTTTGTTTACATTAACAAAGGATTACACGAATAGCGTATAATTGTAGATTCATTTATTTTGTTTGTTTTGTAGATAGATTATGTATTGCGTATATGATTTGAAGGGTATGTTATATTAAAAGCATAAAGCATATGAGAAATATATGTTTACTAAACGTTATGTTTTTATGTATTATTTGGATCTTCTATTAATAGGTGCACAAACATTATAAAAAGTATACGTACGCTATAATGCCCAAGTATACTAATAGTATATATACGCAAAAGCGCACGAGTATATTAATCGCTTTTGATCTGTTGGCGCTAAAAGCATCGGCATATTAATCGAGCTTAGCATATCGATTAATTAAGCCTGTAACTATTATTATACAAGAATATCATAACTTGTAGTATTGTAGATCTTTATGATTATAGAGCTATATAATAATTATATATAATTATATGTAATCATATATATATAGTATATAAGAAACAAATGAATCCTGCATTTAGAAAGATAAACAATAATACAATCATTATTTTATACCTATATCTTTATCCTTTTCTGATATCATTTCATTATATATTCGTAGCTATTCTCTGTGATAAGGATTTATAGTTTTCTATTATAATATAATAAAAGAGAACTTTATTAATATAAATCCTATTAATGTTTGGAAAAAATTGTTGGTTTATAATCGAATTTTTAATATTATTTATATATTAAATACGATAAGATCGTTTTTAAAGGAAAAGTTTGATTACAAAAACGAAATTATTTGAATCTTTTTTACAAGATTAAGATTATATCAATAAGTATTTGTTGATACAAAGAAGCTAATAATAAATAAAATAATAAAGAATATATTTTTAGTATATATATCAATATATAATATATAAATGATGATTCTCATTTATATTAATATATTTAAGAAAACATTGAAAGAGATTGTAGCGTTTTTTCAAATAATCGAAAAGCTAATTAAAATTGTTGCATTTGTTGTAGAATTTTTAAATAAAGAAAAACAGAATAATCGTAGTAAAAAAAGTAATTATGGAAATGATTGTAAAAGAAAATCAAAAGGATTATATAATCAAAATGAATTATTTCGAATCGAAAAGATTTAATATTACAATTATAAAAAGTATGGATATTTCAAAAAAAAGTATTATATATTTAAAAAAGATGAAAAACGTATTTATAAAGCTTTTGCAAATAGTAAAGATTCTAGTTTTGAAAAGGTAAAAGTAAATATAGCATTAAATGGCAATTATATTTCTTTTTATTATTTTAATGTTTCTTTTTAAGCAAATAGTAACGATTCAAAATGAATATTTGATTTAAAAGCTTTTCATTATTTTATTAATTAGTTTAAAGCTTTGAATAATATTACAAAATGGTTTATACTACAAAAAGTTTAAGTTGCAGATAAATTATTTGCTTTAAATGCAATATGTAGAAATATACAAATTAATAGATTTACGCTTTTCGATATATAGTATATAAAGAAATTTGAGATAATACAATTGATTTCTATTAATCTTCTCACTAAAAATAAATGCAAAATAATTTTCGAAAAAGAATCAACGTTTTATTAAAAATTCGATCAATTGAAATTTACAACAAAAAAAGTATTTGGCTGTTATATTGTACAAGATTTTATACTATAATTTGCTAACCTTATATTTGAAGAGCTTATTGCTATAAATAATATTAATCTTTACAAATCTATATTCGATTTAGTATATCGTTAACTTGATTATTTTAATTACGATTAACTTTGAAAGCTTTCAAAAGCATATATAGGCTTAAAATTATTAAGAAAACGAAAATCGACAAAAAGATCAATATATTTATTTTGTCTAATAGAAAGAATAAAAAAGCATTTTAATAAATATACGATTATTAAAACGTTTACAATTTTACATTATCTTTATTATAATCTCTTTGAAATTTAAAAGATATCCCTTTTAAACAACAAATACTTTATAATAATTGTGGATAACGCTATAAGGCTTATATAAATCAAATATACTTTTAATAAATCTGCGATTATAATTATACTAATACTTTTGGCTTTATTCAAATTGATTGAAATAGAATCTAATGACAAGATCATTATAATATATATCGATAATAGCAAAAAAAAGTTTGAAATCATTTTCCAAATAAAGATTTCGAAAAAAGATATACAATTTGAGCTTTTTCCTTTAAGAAAGTATATTATAAATGGCATTGTTGAAAAGAAAATATAGAATATAAATATTGTATTAAAAAGTCTTTTAGCAAAATCAAAAATGCTTTTGATTTAATAGAAAATTACTATATTGTATATTGTTTATTTAAAGAATCGATCTTTTACAAAAGTATTATTTTTTAAAGAAACTAAAACATTTTCGAAAACTATAATACTTTTTAAAGCTTACAACAATTGTTAACCAGATTTACAAAAGTTGAAAGTATTTGAATATACAATATTCGCATACAATCCTTAACAACCAAAACAAATTATGAAAAAGTTTGAATTAAAAGTATTAAAGAAAGAATATCTTTTAATTAATATAAAAAAAGCCAAATTTATAAGCTTTTTTAATCTTTTTACTTTAAAAATAATAAAAACAACAAATATTAACTTTAATAAATACAGATTCCTATTAAAAAACGATTTAAATATATTAAATCATAAAAAGATTTTAACAAAATCGAAAAGGAAAGCGAATCAAATAGGAAATTAATCTATAAAAAATCAACAAAATCAAAAAAGAACTTGTGTTAATACAAAACAAACAAAAGTTTTTATAAATTTAAACGTTAATACAAAACGATTAAAAGCTTTTATAAGTTTAAACATTAAATCAAAATAATCAAAAGTTTTTAAAAGTTTAGATTATAACAATAAAAAGTTAAGCTTTCTTATAGATTCAAATAAAGATAATTCTATATAGAATCCTCGCTTAAAAAAAACTTTTTTTATAATAATTACAATTCGTGGTTTGCAAATACAAATTGAAATCAAAGAAGTTATAGAGAACGAAAAAAAAGCATAACAAAAATCTAATATAGCATATCTGTATACAAATGCGAATATTGAAACTATTAATTTGAAAAACGCTTTTGATTTAAACTTTAAAGTATAAATGGAAGTAATCAAAACAAAATTGATTAGTTTAAAAAACAATAATACTTTTGAAATGATTAATGGATCCTTTTTAAAAGAAAAAAAACTTTTGAAATCTAAATAAGTTTTACAAAACAAACTTAATCAAAATAATAAACTAGAAAAAAGAAAAGCTAGATTAATGGTTAAAAGATTCTTACAAAAGTATAAAATCGATTTTACAAAAACATTTGCGAAAGTTGCAAAATATTTTACATTATAAGCTTTTCTAACCAAAGCAATAAAAAAGGATTTAGAAATTGATAATATAAATATCGATATAATATTTTTAAATAAAGAATTGATTGATATTGAAATTCTAATAGAAATTCTACAATTCTTTGAAAAAATATTTGCTTTAAACTTTACTAATAGTTATTTTAAACTCAAAAAATCATTTTACAAATTGAAACAAACTCCGAAAGTATAATAATAAATAATTAAATTATTCTTTAAAAGTATAGATTTACAAACTTCAATAATAAATTTCAATTTGTTTATTGGAAGAGAAATATATATTCTATTTTATATAAATAATTTGCTAATTTTGGGATTACAATCCGCAATTAATATAATCAAAAAGATTATAAATTAAAAATGAAAGTATAAAGATTTTGAATTGATATAAATCTTTTTAGAAATCCAAATCGAGTAGAACAAAGTTTAAAAATCTTTCAAAATACATCAAAAAGTATATATCAAAAAGCTTTTAGAACAATTCAAAATTTACAATTCAATGTTTCGAAATCTCCTTTTCTCTATTAGCATTATACTAAAACCAACTATAATAGTAAAATTATTTAATGAAAACAATAAAGCTTTATATTTACAAATTGTTGAATCAAGGATTTATTTGATAAACAAAACAAAAAGCGATTTTGCGTTTCCAATTGATCAATTCGCAAAAATAATATATATTTTTAAAAAAGAATATTTAATCTTTGCAAATCATTTCCTGAAATTCCTCGATAATACAATCGACATTGGTATAATTTATTCGAATCGATTACAACATTTGCTACATTTTTACAATATTTTTATAGATACTATATAAAGTTTAAAAGCGAATCGAAAATCGATATAAAAAGTAATTATTATTTGTTACGCTGAGAGCGTAAAGCACGTAAAAAGCACGTGTTTACTGAACATCATACTCTTACGTATTACTCGGATCTTCCGGTAGTAGATGCACGGATATATTAAAATATATGTACGCTAAAGCGCTCGAGCTCACTAAAGTATACGTACGCAAAAAGGCTCGAGCACATTAACCGCTTTTGATCTGCCGGCGCTAAGAGCACCGGAGTATCAATCGAGCTTAGCATATCGATTAATTGAGCCTGTAACTACTGTTATACGATCATATTATAACTTGTAGTATTATAGATCCTTATAATTATAGAGCTATACAATGATCACGTGTAATCACGTGTAATTATGTATATGTAGTATATAAGGAACAAATGAATCCTATATTTAAAGAGATAGACAATAATACAATCACTGTTTTATACCTATACCTTTATCCCTTTCAGATATCCTCTCATATATTCGTAGCTATCCTCCGTGATATTATTTGATACAAAAGTACAATAATATAGTTCTCTGTCACGGGATATGGTCATCCTTAGTGTTATTCCTGTACTTCTAGCACATTCCTTACTTTTCTTACTTATCCGTATTTGGGTATACTAGCCCCACTACAGTAAAGGCTACGTATCCTTTACCGAGGTAATACTTCTACCGAGGCATTATTACTGCTTCATATTACACTTATATATAGACCTCTAGCTATTAGAGTTTAAGATCAAATCAATCAAGCTTTTCTCTATTATATGAATCTAGTTCTTACTACCTACACTATTAAACCATACTTTTGTATTGTCTCTCGATTTCTACTACCGTGACTTATATCATACTATCGCATGATATTCTCAAATAAACAAAAATCTATAGCACTTTATATAATGGAAGTTAAGATTATAATTGCAAATAAAAATGCAAAAGAGATTGCGTAACTCGAAAAGTTAGTTATCAATTTAAAAGAACAAATCTTTTTAAAGCTATTTGTATTTACTTTATATTGCAATAATAAAAACGATATTGATTAAATATAAAAGAATAAATTCTATAACAAAGCTAAATATATTAATATACAATAGCATTTTATACGAAAAGATATAATCGAAAACAAAAGATTATAAATAATGTAAATTCTAAGCTTTAAACAAAAAGCTAATATTTTGATAAAACAATTAATCTACTTTGAATTTTTGATTTATAATAAAAAGGTTGGTTTTGATTTCGAAAAATATTAAAAAAGCTTTTGTATCGCAATACAATATAGCTATAAAATATTAAACTTTCAAAAAGAAACGTAAACATTACAACAATAATAAATCATCGCTACGAAAATTAATAAGACCCTAGAATATATATACAACTATTGTAATAATAGAGTGTATATTGTTTAATATGCTAGAAGTGGCATATGTGTTCTATTGAGTATATGAAGTGGAGATATCTAACTAAATATAGCGCTACACATAATTACAACAGCTCCTTTATGATCGAATTCGATCATCAGAATCATATAAAGAAAAAGCTTTTTAAAAAGCGTTTTTAAAAGCTTTTTGAAATGCCTTTTAATATTAATGATTTTGTATCTTTCAAACCTTTATATAAATCCAAAACGCATTTTAATTGGTTCATTCCAAACCCAAAAATCTGTACAATTGAACACTTTATAGAAATAATCATTTCTTCTATTATTTTCGATTTTTTAGCGTTGTATATATATCCCAAAGCTTTATTAACTTTTGCAACAACGATTTATTATTATTGCAATGTTTACGTTTTCTTTTAAAAGTTCAACATTTTATAGCTATACTATATTATAATACAAAAACTCCTTTAACGCTTTTCGAAATTAAAACTAAGCTTTTTATTATAGATCAAAAATTCAGAGTAGATTAATTGTTTTGTCAAAATATTAATTCTTTGTTTAAAACCAAAAATCCACATTATTCGTAATCTTTTATTTTCAATTATATCCTTTTATATAAAATATCATTGTATATCAATATATTTAGTTTTATTATAGAATTTGTTTTTTTATATTTAATCAACGCTGTTTTTATTGTTGCAATATAGCGTAGATATAAATAGCTTTAAAAAAGTTTGTTCTTTTAAATCGATAATTAGCTTTTTGAGCTATATAATCTTTTTTGCATCTTTATTTGCGGTTATAATCTTAGTTTTCATTATACAAAATACTATAGATTTTTATTTGTTTAAAGACTATATTATTGCGTTTTCGTATCGAATAACAATTACTCTTTGTATTGATTTTCGATCCGCTTTTAAGCTTTATATAGCATCTATAAAAATATCGTAGAAATATAGTAGATGCCGTAATTGATTCGAGTAAGTTATATCAACGTCGATCGTATTATCAAGGAATTCCAGAAAATGATTTGTAAAGATTAAATGCTCTTTTTCAAAAACGTACATCATTTTTGCAAGCTAACCAATTAAAAATGTAAAATCGCCTTTTGTTTTATTTATTAAATAAATCTTTAATTTAACAATTTATAAATATAAAGTTTTATCGTTTTTATTAAATAGCTTTATTATTATAATTAGTTTTAATATAATATTAGTAAGAAAAAAAAGATTTCGAAACATCGGATTATAGATTTTGAATCGTTTCAAAAGCTTTTTGATATACGCTCTTTAATATATTTTGAAAAATCTTTAAGCTTTATTTCGCTTGATTTGGATTTTTAAAAAGATTTGTATCAATCCAAAATCTTTACATTTTCATCTTCGACCTATAATCTTTTTAATCGTATTAATCGCGGATTATGATCTCAATATTAGCAAATCGTTTATATAAAATAAAATGTATATTTCTTTTTCAATAAATAAATTAGGATTTGCTATTGAAGTCTATAAATTTATACTTTTAAAGAACAATTTAATTGCTTGTTATTATATTTTCGGAGTTTATTTTAGTTTGTAAAATGATTTCTTAAATTTAAAGTAGTTATTAGTAAAGTTCAGGGTAAATACCTCTTTAAAGAATCGTAGAATCTTCATCAAGATTTTAACATTAATCAATTCCTTATTCAAAAACGCTGTATTGATATTCATATTGTTGATTTCTAAGTTCTTTTTCGTTGCTTTGATAAGAAAAACTCGCAATATAGAATATCTTGCAACTTCTACAAATATTTCTGTAAAATCGATTCTATACTTTTGTAGGAATCCTTTAACCACTAATCTGGCTTTTCTTTTTTTTAACTTGCCATTTTGATCAAGTTTATTCTATAAAACCTATTTAAACTTCAAAAATCTTTTCTTTTTCGAAAAGGATTCATTAATTATTTTAAAAATGTTATTGTTTTTTAAACTAATCAACTCTATTTTAATTGCTTTCATTTATACTTTAAAATTCGAATCTAAAGCATTCTTTAGATCAATAACTTCAATATTAGTATTTGTATACGAATATACTATGTTAAAATCCTTTGTAGAGTATTATGCCTTCCTTTTATTCTTTACAACTTCTTTGATTTCAGCTCAAGCTTGTAAGTCGTAAACTATAACTATTGTAGAAGAAGCTTTTTTTGAACAAAGATTCTATATAAAATCGTTTCTATTTAAATCTATAAGGAAACCTGATTTTTTATCTTTATAGTTTAAACTCATAAGGATTTCTAACTATCTTAATTTAACATTTAAACTTATAAAAGCTTTTAATCGTTTTATATCAACATCTAAATTTATAAAAACTCTTGCTCATTTCGTATTAATATAAATTCTTTTTTAATTTCGTTAATCTTTTGTAGATTGATTTTCTATTTGATTCGCTTTCCCTTTCGATCTTATCGAAGTCTCTTTATAATTTAATATACTTAAATCGTTTTTCAATAGAAATCTATATTCATTAAAATCAATATCTATCGTTTTTATTGTTTTCAAAGTAAAAAGATTAAAAAGCTTATAAATTTAGCTTTTTTCTATATTAATAAAAAGATATTCTTTTTTTAACACTTTTAACTCAAATTTCTTTATAGTTTGCTTTAATTGTTAAAGATTGCGTACAAATGTTGCATATTCAAATACTTTCAATTTTCGTAAATCTAACTAACGATTATTGTAAACCTTAAAAAACATTATAGCTTTTAAAAGTATTTTAGCTTTTTCAAAAAATAATATTCTTGTAAAAAACCAATTTTTCAAATAAATAATATATAATATTATAATTTTCTATTGAATCGAAAGCATTTCTAACTTTGTTAAAAGATTTTTTGATATAGCATTTATATTCTATATTTTCTTCTCAATAACGCTATTTATAGTATACTTTCCTGAAAGAAAAGGTTTAAATTGTATGTCTCTCTTCGAAATCTCCATTTGAAAAGCGGTTCCAAACTTGTCTTTGCTATTATCGATATATATTATAACGATTTTGCTATTAAACTTTGTTTCAATCAATTTGAACAAGTTCAAAAGTATTGGTACAATTATAACTACGAATTTATCAGAAGTATATTTGATCTATATAAGCTTTATAACGTTATTTACAACTACTATAAAATATTTATTGCTTGAAAAAAATATCTTTTGAATTTCAAAAAGATTATAATAAAAACGATGTAAAATTATAAACGTTTTAACAATTGTATGTTTATTAAAATATTCTTTTATTTTTCCTGTTAAGTAAAGTAAATACATTAATTTTTTTATCGACTTTCGTTTTCTTGATAATTTTAAGCTTATATACGCTTTTAAAAGCTTTCAAAGTTAATTATAATTGAAGTAATTAAATCAACGATGTGCTAAATCGGATATAGATTCGTAAAGATCAATATCATCTATAATAACAAACTTTTCAAATGTGAAATTAGCAAATTGTAATACAAAATCTTGTACAATATAATAGCCAAATGCTTTTTTTGCTGCAAATTTCAATTGGTCGAATTTTTAATAAAACATTGATTCTTTTTCGAAAATTATTTTACATTTATTTTTAATAAGAAAATTAATAGAAATTAATTGTATTATCCCAAATTTCTTTATATACTATATATTGGGAAATGTAAATTTATCAATTTGTATATTTCTGTATATTGTATTTAAAACAAATGATCTATTCACAATTCGAACTTTTCGTAATATAAGCCATTTTGTAACGTTATTCAAAGCTTTAAATTAACCAATGAAATAATAGAAAGCTTTTAAATCGAGTATTTATTTTGAATCGTTATTATTTGCTTAAAAAGAAATACCAAAATAATGAGAAGAAGTATAATTGTTATTTAATACTACATTTGCTTTTGTTTCTTTAAAACCAAAATCTTCGCTATTTGCGAAAGCTTTATAAATACATTTTTTATTCTTTTTAAATACGCGATATTCTTTTTTGAGATATCTATACTTTTTACAATTATAGCATTAAATCTTTCCGATTCGAAATAATTCATTTCGATTATATAATCCTTTTAATTTTCTTCCATAATCATCTTTATAACCACTTTTTCCATCGCAATTATTCCGTTTTCTTTTATTTGAGGATTCCGCAACAAATATAATAGCTTTAACTAGCTTCTCGATTGTTTGAAAAAACGCTATAGTCTTTTCCAATATTTTCTCAAATATATTAATGTAAATAAAAGTCGCTATTTACGCATTATATATTAATATATATTGTCGGAACACGTAAATAGGATCCTGACATATATCGAGCAATGCCGTAGGCATTGTACGATATATGCAAGGAAGATATGAAATATCTGTTATATATTAGAAGAGTTTTTACTCTCTTTTTCATTTTGAGTAAAGGGGTAGGAAATGAATTAATGTACAATTTCTCTTATAATTAAATATACCCTTTTTCCTTTGTACAAAGGAAAAAGAACAAATACATTTTAATTCAATATAATACTTTTTATATTATATATTTTATATTCAATATAAATATAAGCTTACAATATAAACCCAATATTGATCAATAGTTGAAACTATATTTCAATTATAGAATAGCTAAATATAATACTTAGAAAAGACAAAATCGAAAGATGAATAAAGAATATTTACTTAATATATATAATACTTTTGTACAAAATGCTATCAAAAAACATTTTATACTATTTTTAGAAATTGTATTATAGATTAATATTTGCAAACAAATCTTGATTTAAGGTTTGAATGAATATTGTACGAGTATATATTGATTATAATCTATATAAATGCTTTAGGAAATCTTATTTGCGTTTATTATATATTTCGATTAATTGGTTTATACGAAAAAGCTACATTGTTGATCTTATAAAACTCAAATCAATTGCAATTCATTATAATATTGCGGTACTATATTTCCTATACTTAATAATATATCGTACAATATCGAAAAGTGGGGATAATTTTTTAATTTAATAAATCAAAAATAATTTATGGAAACTAAAGTTAATATATACATTATAATATAGATCTTCAATTGTTAACATCAACGATATACTGAAACAGCATTTTGGAAAAAATTCCAAAAAGCTTTTGTTGATTGGATTGTTAACTATTTTTATATAGCAAATAAAGCTTATTTAAAACTATATTAATTATACTTTATACGATATAGAATGAAAACAAACAAATCAATCGCTCGATATGGATTCTTCATTAGATTAGTTTAAATAGTAGTAAAAAGTCCAAAAACCGAATAAAATAATAAATAAAACAAAAAAGAAACAAATACTAATAAATCAATTTTAAAGATTTTTTTATATTAAACGAAGCAATAGATTCATTGTATAATAGATCTTTAATGCAATTTAAATCGAAACTATTTAATCAACAAAACTTGGATCAAAATGTATTAGATCTTTAGTTTAAACAAATCGAATTTACAATTGAATATTTTATACAATAGAAAATAAACAATAAATATATAACATTTGAAAGCCATTGATATCTATTTATATAATCTATATTTATCACGGAGAATAGCTACGAATATATAATGAAGTGATATCAGAAAGGGATAAAGGTATAGGTATAAAACAATGATTGTATTGTTGTCTATCCCTTATAATACAAGATCCCTCCGTTCCTAATATACCTATATTCATGTGATTCCACGTGATCATTATCTAACTCTGAGATCTTAAGGATCTATAATATAATGATCTATAGTATTATAGATCTACAGTATAATAATCTTTGATATTATAGTATACTGGTAGTTATAGGTCTAGATGATCTTAAAAAAGACTAATATACTAATTAAGAAAATCCAATACTATATTAGTATAATAACGTATAAAGCGTTTATATTAACTTTGAAAACTTGCTCAATTAATAGTATACCAAGCTTATAGCGTTTCGGAGCTTTTTAGCTCTGGTTAATCGAAAAATGGGTAAGGTGCTTATACGCTTACTTTTGGAAGATCCAAGGCCTATGTAGAATTATAATGTTTTACAAACACGTGATTATTATATACCTTATACTTTTAATGTGATATACTCTCCAGATTATATACACAGCACATAATCTGTTTATAAAGCAAACAAAATAAATGAATCTATAACTTCGCGCTATTTGCGTAATTCTTTGTTGATATAAACAAATAAATGGAAACTAATCTAATAATATATATACAATTTCTTTACGAATAGTTGTATAAATGAGTAATTCCATATGATTCCATAAATACTTAGATCGCCGATCCTATAAATAATAACGATCATAGTTGAAGGCATTTACTATATGTTTGTTGTGTTTGATCGTTTTGTAGCGTATTATTGTTTTATTGTGATTTTCATTGCGTGGGTATTTAATCGTAGCTTTGATCCCTTAATCCTTCGATTCCTTAAGAACAAGCACCAACAATAGTAATAACAACAACAACTATATTAACAATAATATTATTAACAATATCATCATCAATATACCCCGCCGTAGTTGCAATTCCCGGGTCGGGAACCTTTCTTGTACTCGGAAAGCTCTAATTGCTTTTTGTTGCCGTGTCTCTTCTTCTTTTTCTTTTTCTTTTTCTACTTTTATTATTCCTTTTGCTTTTTTTTCTTCTTTTGCTTCTTTTTCTTTTTTTGATTCTTTTGGGTTGTTCTCGGGATAATCCTTTTACATTTTCGTTTTTTCTTTTTATTGCTTTTATTGTTACTTTTCGCTTTTTTGTTCCCTTTTTCTTTACTTTTCCAATTCTCTTTTTTTTTGTCCTTTTTAAACCAATTCCTTTGGCGAAAGGAACAACGAAGATAAAAATAAGGATTAGAGTGAGGATGAGGATGAAGATTCCTTGCTTTATCGAAAAGTAAGTATTATAATCATTTTAGCAATATATCATTTATATTTCATAGGATTCTAGTGGGGATTTTGGTTCTAATTTTACAGGGGTTGAATATAATGATAAATCGAGCAATAAAGGGTTTGAAGTGGTATCTTCTATTCTTGTTACTTTTTCCACAATAGCTTTCTATATCTTTGCCAAAAAGACTTGGTTTAAAAGACCAAGGAATCCTTATCTATGCGTATAATGTATAAAATTGTTGATTGTTGGGTAAAAAGATGGGATTTGCTATAAAAACGCGGATTCCCAAAAAGCTTGATATTATCAATACTTTACATATATATATCGGCCTTTGCCGGCACATTTGTACACTATAACGAATAATTTTTTGGCCGCAAAAACCAATAACAACGGAAAGATATAATACCTTTTTTTCGCTTTATATTATAATCGTTAACTATGTGATTATAAGAGATAAAACGTTTCCAAATTGTTTTTCAAAGCGTTCTAAAGTATATCGATCTTCAAATGGCTTTGGAATCGGCGTGGGGTATATCTGCGTTGAAAGCGGATATTTTTGAAAGCGGGTATACTTCGAAGGATTATTTTATAACAACAAAAATGAAAAGGAAGAAAAAGAAGAAAAAGATAAGTAATGATAATGAAAAGATTGCTCGAAAATGAACTTCTTTTGAGGTAGAGATGGGAAATAGGGATTGAAGTAGTAAAGTATAGAGGGAGTATTATAGTAATATTAATTTGTATAAATACTATATAATTATTGATTATTCGATAACCTTTATAATTCGATTTTTAACGTTTTGTATATTGATTAGTTTAATAAAATATTCAAACTTCTGTTTAATAAAATTCTTAATAAACTCATTTATCGGTATATCGACAATTGACAAATACATAATCAAGAATCGCTTATTAACGTATTCTTGACGAAACCATATATTCTGAATATCCATATATCTAAGTTTAGTAAAGATTTTTTTATTTTTTTTAATTATCAATCGAATCGTTTAAGTATTATTGCAAAAAATATTAATAGGCTTTTTAATTAATATTTTGATCTTTTTTAGAAGTTTTAATGTTGCCATTGTTTTTTTGGTTGATTTTTTTATACTTAAAAGTTTTACTTTTGTAATCGAAGTAATAATTATGTTTTATTTTATAGTTTTCCATACAATAGCATTATTATACAATATAATTATATAGCCTTGAAAGAATCTTCGAATAATTATATCATTTGCAAAGAAAGCATTTGAAAAGGTTATCATTTGAGGTATATAACTATCCCTATAGCAAATAGAGAAGTATTGAAATTTGTATAAGTATACGATATAATGATTTGTTATTATAAAGTGATCTTTTGAAGGGTTAATACTATATTCGCTTAGTTTGAAGAAAAGAAACATTAAATCAGTTTTAATTGTTATAGCCGAATACAAGATTGATTCAACTTTTTTTTGATATTTCTTTATTTTAGAAAGAGAAACTATATCTTTATTCTTTTCGAATATTATAATTGGAAATGGTATAATTGCTTTTCTTTTTGTAAAACCAAATTTGTAAACGATTTTGTTGATATAGGTATTATATATTAACTACAATTTCTTAAATTGTTGATTTTTAGTAATTCGAATTCCTAGAAACTATTGAGTATTGTTGAGATCCTTAAGTTTATATTTAGTTTTGATTCTATTCATTATTTGATCTTTTTAACATTTATACTTTTTATAATAAATCATTTGGATATCGTTAACAAAGAACAAAATGAATACATAAAAATCAAGAGATATAAAGATATAAAGCTCTTTTTTGCATTTTATTATTTTCAGGTTGGTAAGTGTATTTATGAACTTTTTATACCAAAATGCAAAAGAGTTTTTCAAGCCATATAGCGTATAATCGAGAATAATGGATTTACTAAGTATTTTATATTTATTTGGTATATAATATATAATTGGATTCCCAATGGGATTTCGAAATACATTAACGAAAGCATTTACAACGTTGTATTACTTCGTTTTAAAATCATTCTTTGTTATCGTTACTATTATTATACGAAAAGATCGTGTAATAAACGTAATTGTATAAATCGATTCGATTATCGCTGTATTTTAAAGATTTCCTTTAATTACTAATCGTGATCTACAATGATTAATATAATCGCTTTAATCATTTTTATAAATAAATATTCATTGAAGTAAAATAAGCTTTGATTTAACCGATATTGTTTCAATTTCTTGTTAAATGCTTCGATTCTATAATGCTTTAATTTCGCGGTTACAATCCATTTTGAACCAATATTCAAATATATAAGTTTTAAGATTATGAAAAAACTTTAATAATGATAATGCTGTTGATTTTAGTATTTGTGGAAGATTCATAACTTTGGGTTGAATTAAAAACGTAATTGTTGGTTTATATTTTATTGCGGCAATTACTATATTATATATAGTAATAAATTTATTATTTTGTTCATTTAGTTTATCCTTTTGTTTATTAAACTAGAAAGTATTATAGAAATTATTTAATCATTGAAGTCTATTTCTAAATCCGTATAATTGAGCAATTACAGTATCAATGAAAGTATTAGTTTTGTAGTAATCATTTGCTTATTAATGTAAACGATTTGAACGTTTAATATAGTTTATTGTTTGATGCTTTATATAATCGGGGATTATATTAATATCGTTAAATGCATCGAATTTAGTATACTCTTTAGTATTGATATTAAGTTTAGGAATCTCTATTTACAAAGTATATAATCGTTTAATAGCTTTATTAAATATAAATAGCGAAAGAGATTTTTTAAACGTATTCCTTTCTATAGAAAGCAACATTATATCTCCCTTTTCGTTATTGAGAATCAAATAATCATTCGATTTATCGTTCTCGAGAATATTATTTAACGCTAATATTAATGGTCTTAGTAAAATCGTTGATTCTCCATAATTAGAGTTTATACAAACTTTCTGTAAATTAATCACTTCGAGTGAGCTTTCATCCTTTATTATAAATACAATCAACAAAAATCTTGGTTTATTAAGAACCGGTGTTAACTCGTTGATTTCTATAACTATATCGAGATCTAACGAAGTACTATACTCATTATTATAAATTAAAGTAAATAGTAAGGATTCTATCATCAAATTCTCTTAATCCTCCTGATCTTTAATTATCCCCAAAATCGAAGATCTAAAGCGTTTATAATTAAAATCAAAAGTATGCGTAGTTTCAAGCTTTTTTTGTACAAATTCTTTAGTAAGTTTATTATCTATATTCTTTAAAATAGTGCTATCCGGCAATTCCATTTGTTGAATATCCAATTCAATGATCAAATTTTTAATCATTTGGATTGATATAGCATTAATAATCTTACTACAAAGATTGTTTTTATAAACAAATCTTTTATCAAATTTAACATTTTGTATAATAATAATTTTATTGAATATAAAGATCTAGATACAGAAAATTGTTATAACAAGAATATATTCGACCAAATATTCAATATATATTCGCAGGTTAATTTTATATCATTTTATTTTAATCCCAGTTTCTTTTTCTTTATTCAAAGAATATACATAGTAATCATACTTATATATCGCATTCTAATCGGGATGAAGATCGTTAATGATTTTTTGTAATAATAACGATAAATATTACTTATAATATTGTTTAAACCAAAAATCAATCATTTTGTTAAAGCACTTCCAACTTTTTGCTTTCAATGGATTAATGTTATAAAGGTATATAATAGCAAAAACAGCTTTTACTCATATTTTATCCGGCAATTTAATTGAAGTACATATTTTAATCTATTTAGTAATAATTTCTTATCCTGCGCGTTTCGTTTCTTTGTTAGGTTTATATATAAAGGAAAGGAAAAGTTCAAGTTTTATACTTTTTTCGAAGATCTATCTTTCGAACGCAGTATTATTTTTGATTTTTATTACGAATATATCATTGTCTTGCTTAATCACTACAATATAAAGATTATACTTATGGTAAACCCACGCAACAAAGTTTTTTAAAACTTCAAAAACTTTGTTATACATCTTCTGGATCAATGCAAAGATAAAGATTTTTCCATTGTACATATCCTTAATTATTAGCAACTATGATACTCTATTATAAGCATGGGGAAAATCGAACAAATCCTATTGAATTTTATAAAAAAGTTTAAATGATTGATAATTACTAAATAAACGTAAAACAATTTGTTTAGTATAAATATATAAACAATCAATGCATTCTATTCAAGTAATTCCTTTGATCTATACTCTTCTAATTATTCTAATTAGATATTCCAATGCTTTTTTGCCAAAATACCTTAATCTTTTATATTACAAATCGTTTAATTTCAACCAAGGTTTTATTGTTTCATATAATCGAAGAAAATGTTTATTAATCTTTTAGTTTTCGGTAAGTATTATAATATTTATATTCATAGAAAGATTAGATTTATTAGAATAGTTAAAATAAGCATTGTATTCTAAAAAGATAAGGTTATACTTTTTAATACATTAAACGATAATAGTATTATTAACCCGATCGTCGATTCTAATAATAGCGTCAAATTCATTAAACCAAGCATCTTTGTTACGAAGTAAAGTTTCGAACACAAGATTAGTATGAAAACCAGAAACAAACGCAATATTAATTAATGTAAGATCTATACCACCTAGCAAAATTCTTTTGATTATCTTTTCGCTACAACCAACCATTAGCAAGCTTAATAATCCTGCTTCAACGTAATCCAAGATATCGCTAAGAATATACTTTCCGTTTATTAGAAGATTTGCATTGTTGATAATATGCATAGTATTGCAATTATCCAACAAAGTACAATTTGCCAGCATATATGTAAAAGTGATTATAAATGTAACAAAAGCGCTAGTATACTCGTTCGGGTCAATAATACAAAAAGCAATGTTGTAAAGATCCTTTCTTTGTAAAGATCTATAAGATTAATTGGCCTAAATAATAAAAAACCATCCCTTTTTGGATAAAACGCTTCAAAAATTGTTATATTTCTTATCTTTGATATATTCGTTGATCTTTTTAATTTGCTTTTCATTAATAATCCAAATGGATTGTTTAATGTATTTACCAGTAAAGACTAATTCAATTATACAGCATTCGTTCGGTTTATAATAATGGTTTGAACTGATCGGTTGATTTTCTTTACAAGGATAATGCTAAGTAGCGTTATTAGCGTTGTTGCTTTTCGATTATTGCTTTAATCCAGATGGTTATTGGAATCCTGGTCCTTAAATAGCGAAGAATCCTTTTAGCAATAGATTATGATCTATCCGATCGATATGATTAGCGAAAAGATTATCGTATTGTTCTAAAGTAATAGTATAGCATTCTTTTTTATCTTTAATGTTCAAGATAATTAATTGTTGCTCCAATTAATTTGGGGCTAATTTGCTAAATGCTTTCAGGAATTGTTTATATCCACAGATTCCTTTGATCTTTAAAAAATTATAAGCCGATGCTTTGGTATAGAGTGATTCCCATTCCTTATACTATTTAACCGGATCGATTTGTTTATTATGTGTACTATTCAAATAATCGATATACTTGGTTTAAATAGTCTTTAAGATTGTTAAATTAGTAGGAACAATCTTTATACGTAGATAAACAATGATTTGTTTCAGGGTATAATCTTGTATAATATTCTGAAAGATTTCCAAAGCGTAAAATGAATCGATTATAGATATAATCCAGTTGAACATATAGCGGAAATTACTATGATTTTGGTTATATTTACTTTTTTAAATCCTATAGATCTTTTTTATAAATAAAAAAGTCTTTGAAAAATCCTTTAATATAACAAGAATAGAATCCGTAGAAAGCTTAAATTTAAGTATTTTACTCATTTCAACGTTGATATTAGTATATCGATTATAAACTTTAAGGTTTATAGTATATTGATTATAGCGTTTACAATTCTTTTCAAAAATCATAATATCTATAGAAAAGGTTTAAAGTAAATTAGCGTTCAACCAATCACGGAATTAGTAATTGGGAGAGTTAAGGGTATCCGGATTGATACTATTCCAGATATGCTTAGAGCAACTAACGTTTTTGAATGATAAGTACCAAAAGAATCAATCCGCTTGGCTATTGAGAGTGATATTTGATATAATAAAAAGAATGATTATTAAAAGATGAGAATATAATAAAAAATGATTAAGAATTAAAGGGAAAAGAGAAATTGTATAATATCGATATTCAAATTATAGTTATTATAAAGATTTCGAGTATAAACCGGGCTTATAATTATTATAGAGAATAGCTACGAATATATAATAAAGTAATATCAAAAAAGAATAAAAGTATAAGTATAAAACAATGATTGTATTATTATTTGTTTTCTATAATATAAGATCCCTTCGTTCCTAATATACTTATATTTACGTGATTCTATGTAATCATCATTTGACTCTAAGATCTTAAGGATCTACAATATGATGATCTATAGTATTATAGATCTACAATATAATGATCTCTGATATCATAGTATACTGATAGTTATAAGTCTAGATGATCCTAAAAAAGACTAATATACTAATTAAAAAGATCTAATACTATATTAGTATAATAATGCATAAAGCGTTTATATTAACCTTGAAAACTTGTTCAATTAGTAGTATACTAAGCTTGTAGCGCTTCGGAGCTTCCTAGCTCCGGTTGATCGAAAAGTGAGTAGGGTGCCTATACGTCTACTCCTGGAAGATCCGAGGCCTACGTGGGATCACAGTGTTCTACAAACACGTGATTATCACGTGCCTCATGCTCTTAGCGTGACAATATTATATATATTGAACAGAGAACGATCATTCTTATACTTTAATACAAACTATAATATAACAATTTTAACAACTAAACTATATAATAACCAAAGTTATATTATATAAAAAAAAACATTATATAATATTGCTATAAATATTAAAGTTTTGTTCAATATAATAAAGATATATAAAAATGATAAACAGAAATATAAAGAAAAGGAATATAATTTTTTAAATATAAAATTGTAAATCTTTTTTGATTACTATACAAAAGTTGATTTTATATAAAAAGAATATTATTTAATATTCTTTATTATATTGAAAAATCAAACGCTAGGTTTTTACTTTAATAAAATATCAAAACAAAGCTTTAAATTCAACAATATAGTTACATTTGTATAAATATATTTCGAAACAAAGAAATATTGTTAGAAATATTTAATCGAATGGCGATTAACCATTTTGATAAACATTGTACAAAAGCATTCAAAGAAATCCTTATTAAAAAATTTGGAATAACTATTTGTTGATTTATATACATTGTAATATGGTTTTATTAATAACTATTAAACAGAAACAAATCTGCAAGATCAAATCTTCAACATTTATCGAGATATACGAAAGTGCTTTACAATATTATTACAATTTGTCATTTTGTATAAAGATCTTTATATAAAGTTGAAAAGCATTATAGCATTTGCTATATAAGCGCAGAATTTAATATCATTAATATATTTGTAAAAAAATAAACAATATAAAAAAGAATTGAAATTTCAATAATTTTGGATAAATTATATATATAATAATAAAGCAAACAAAGGAAAAAAAAATCATTGCGATTATCGCGGCCAAACATTTAGCAAACAAACATTTTTTGAATGAAAAGATTTTTTTAATTAATTAAGATAATCATTAATAAATTCTTTTCGAAGCAAATTGTACGAAAAAAAATAAAGCGATAATAATAAAAGCCTTAAACAAATAAAAGCATACTTTATCTGTAGCAAAAACGGTTATTAAACTTAAAATCATTTATTATACGAATAGAAAAAGTTGTATAATCAATATATCTCAAAATACGATACAATCCACAAATAATTCGATCATTTTCAAATCAAACCTAAAGAATCGGATTTAGAGGAAATCGAATAATACAATCTAAAGTATAATGAAAAGAAGCTTTCGATAAAGGAAAATACGATCGATATATTCTTTATAAAAGTTGAGAATATCAATGATATAAATATTGTTACAATGTTAAACAATAATGTATATCTCTATTCGTTTATTAAATCGAATAAATTATCTGGATTATTTAATAATATTGAAAAAGTTTTTTTATTGGATAGAAAATACAATAAAGATATTTTCTAAAGTATTATACTTAATATTAAAGCATCAAAAGTTTCGATAACTAAAAAGTTCCAGGTTAAAATTTTAATATATACAAATATTCCTATAAAGATTGATCATATAAAAAATCTAGATTATTAAATAAAATTCGGAAAAAGATTTGTATAATCCGAAAGTATAATTATTATCCCAATTCTAATTAGCAAAATTCAATTCTTCATTATTTTTATTAATATACCATTTTTGCTTTATATTAAAAATATAAACAATATAAAAGTATATTTGAATAATATACAAAATGTTCTTATACAGAACAACACTTTAATCCCTATTATTCGGAAATAGGGTTATCCATAAATGCTATTAGGAGAAAAGGATTGTACAATCTCTTATAATTATTTAACTAAAGCAAAGTTGAAACAAATCCATTAACGCTTTGGATATCCATTTGTACAAAAATTAAAACAAATATTAAATCGTATAGAATATAATATGGATAATTAAATAATCGAAAGGTTATACAAATATTATAAGTATTATTAATTGTATACAAAATCATTCGGCCAATTCAAATTTATACTAAAGAATGATATTAAGTTTAATTATTTGGTAATTCTAAACATCTTTTATATTAAAAAGAAACCAATTATCCATTTTATAGACAAAGCGATATTATACAATGCAATAATATTTTTAAAGAATATATCAACAAAGATTGTATAAAATATAATACGAAAATGCTGGATCGACACATATTTGGGTCCTTTAAATTATTTTATTTATAATGCTAATACCAATTTTTCTTCAAAAAAATTCTAATAAAATATTTAAATAATATTAATCGAAATCAAAAAAGTGTTAATGAAAATATACCATAGTATTAAAAAAGTTAAAAAATTTTATATTTTTATACAAAAAGCTTATAAAATCCTTATTAATAAATTAAAAAACGAAAAAATCAATAAAAAATTATTATTGCAAATAGCAATAAAGGCTATAAATAATATAGCAAATCCTTAAGGGTTAATTCCTATATTGTTAATATTCGATGCTTATTTAAAAGTTATTTTGTACAATACCTCTACTTCAAAAATGATTAAATAAACCGAAGCAATTTAATCAGCAATAAAACAAATTTGCAATCTTTAAGCCAAAAGAATAACGCAAAAAGCATTAATTAAGCGGAATAGATCAGATTTGTATAAAACCCTGAATCTTTTATTACAATCACAAGTTCGAATGTAAAAAAAAGAAAAGGATGAATAGAACCATACATATTGTTAGCAATCAATGGTTATATATATATAATCAAAATATTAAACGGATTAATAGATTTTTGATATATTGTTATCAAACTATTTTATACTTCTTTAAATGAAAAGATTAAAAGCAATAATAAACTACAAAAACAAAAAGCTATTCCACAATTTTAATAAACAAAAGCAACAATTTGAGAAGATTAACAAATTAAAATATTTATTGTAGAAATACTTGCTTTTGTATAAGATAACCAAATCTTTATTGAAGTTTATATAACAAAGAAAAAGCAAAATAATTACAAATTAATAATTTAACTTTGTATAATTAAAATTATTATAACAAATGAACAATTATTTAAAAAAGCTCAAGCCAAAAAGATTGATTTATTAATTGCAAAGGATATATTCGAGTTTATACAATACAATCCTAATATTTATATTGATTATATCTTCAACTCCAGATTAGTAAATAAATTAAAAAAAAAGATTACAAATGCTTTATATAAAAAGTCTTAACTAATTATTCAAATGTATAACAATGATAATAAACAAACTATTCTAACACAATTTCCAACAATTTAATATTCAAATCAACGATTTATTATAACATTAGCTTTATCCCTAAGGAAAATGAAAATGAATCTATAAATCCGGGATATAACTTAAGTATATATATAATCAGATATTATACTTAATCGTATAATTCTAACTAACTTATTAAAAGAGTTTAAAGATAAGTATGAATCTGGTACAATTATAATCATTAAAAAACCATTATATAATATACTAAAAACTGATATTTATTAATAGGCAACTTATTAAAAACATTATCAAGAAAAATTGAATATAAACATTTCATTGTACAATCCATGTTTACTAATATTTCGGGGTATAAAGTTTAGTATTATAGAAATGCAAATTAATGATAATTTAATCTTTGTTTTAGCCAAATTTATGTAAAAAAAAAATACAGAATTGAAGAAAATTAAGCTATTAGTTAAACCAATCAAAAAGATTTTAAACATATCTTCTTTAACATTTAACAAATATATTATATAATAAAACAAAAAGAATATTATATTTGTTTAAAAAGTTTAAAGGAAAAGATTAGAATTAATAAAGAAATCGATAGATCGAAATAATCGCTATCGAGAACAAAAAGCAAAAAATGCATATATTACAACTATATATCAACCCAAAGTATTGTACAATATATCTATTGTTGTTTAATACTAACATCCTTTGAACAAAAAGATTAATATATTGAATAAACGTTTGAAATAGCAAAAGAAGAATATCGATTGTAAACTACGATATATTTCTTTGGATTTATCGAAAACGAAGTTCTTTATTTTTATTAATAGATTATTCGTTAATAACAAAGATTTGATTAATCAAATAAATTATATTATCATACTAAACAATAAATCTTTAATAAAATCAAATTTCTTCAAATTGAATAGTAACATTATCTATTACGTTAGTACAAAAAGCAAGCGAGTAACAAAAAATGTATTAATATTTAAAATATATAGCATAATAACTAATATCGATATTAATATCGCATTTTGTATAATAATGAATATAATTACAAAATAACTTAATCTACTTAATATACTCATTGTTATATATACCGATTCTTATTCTTTATATGAATATTTAATCAAATTAAGAATAAAAAAAAAAAAAGGCTAATGATTAATATTATAGTTTTAAAACAATTGTATGAACAAAAAGAGTTTATGAAGATCCGATAAATAAATAAGAATGATAATCCGATTGATATAATAACAAAAACAAATCCTAACAAATCTTTGAAAAAGTTTGTGAACATTAACGAATTGGATATACAAATTAAAAAATAAATTGATTATAAAGATCGATAAACAAAGGCTATATACTTTTGTACAAATTGTTTTTTCTTTGTTTTTTTAAGTTTTTTTAAGATTTTTTTATTCTATTTTGTATCCTTTTCTTATATTCCCTTAATATATTAAACAATTACAATATTGTATATCACAATATATTATAAAATCTATTTAATATTTATTTATCATTTTATTTTTATATATTACTATTCATTTATATTTTTTTTACATTGTATAATAAAAAAACAATTTTCATTTTATTTCATTTTATTCTATTTCATTCTATTTCATTTTATAAAAAGCAAAAACAAAAACAATTAAAAACATTTAAAAAACCCTTGAAAAACATATTGTATAACAAAAACCTATTCAATTACAAAAGGTTTATTTATAGAATCAATATCATCTTTCACTTTATCGTTATCGATTGTACAAATTATAGCAGCTTTATTCTCACTATTATTGTTTAACAATTCTCGAAATCGATCTTTATTTACAATTTCCATTTCAATATTATTGGGTTATACAAAGTATCTCTTTCCATAATCGCGTTATTTGTAGTTTTCGCAAACGTTGCTAAAATGGTTTATTATTCTATAATACTTTGAGAACAAAGTATATTTATAGCGTTGATAAAGTATATAATATCCTTATATAACCATTTCAAAACGTTGAATAAAAAAAGCATTTATATATAATATACAGCGGATTAGAATTTGTTCAAAAGAAATACAACCAGAAACCGCTATACAATCAATATCAAAAAGCATTAAGATTATATACTAAACATTGTTATAAATCAAAAAATGTAGAATATTATTATCAATTGATAATACAATATATAAATGATCGTTGTTTATATAAACAACAATAACATCCTAAAAAGCTCAAATTTATTGATATTAAACAAAGTTAAAAACCTTATTATATAAAACATATATCAAAATTGAAATTTGAAATATAGATTTATTTAAAGTTGTACAATTTATATTTTTAATCTTTTTTTATTATTTGTATAATTATTTTGTTTGTTTTTGATTGTTTTTATACTATTTTTATAATTAATTAAACTTTATATAAAACTAGCGTATTCTAATACAAAGAATAACTTATTATTTAAATTGAAGAAAAAGATTATAAAAAATAAAAAAGAGAAGAAAAAAAAAAGAATAATTTAAAAGATTATAAAAATGAAAAAAAGCAAAGTGATAATTAAACGATAAAATAATAGTAAATATTCACGTTCTCGATATTAAGTTTCTTTGTACAATATAATTACTCTATATTATATAGTATCATATAATACGCTTTGTACAAAAAAAAGAAAAAGATTTAGTATTGAAATATATAAATAGGATCCTGATATATATCGAGCAATATTGTAAGCATTGTATAATATATGCAAAAAAGATATGAAATATTTGTTATATACTAAAAAAGTTTTCATTCTCTTTTCCATTTTGATTAAAAAAGCAAGAAATAAGTTAATGTACAATTTCCCCTATAATTAGATATACCCTTTTTTTTTTGTACAAAGGAAAAAGGATAGACACATCTTAATTCAATACAATACTTTTTATATCATACATTTTGTACTTAATATAAACGTAGGCTTATAGTGTAAACCCAATATATATATCAAAAACGCGTTCTTTATTATTTTATTTGTTATTAGCTCTTTTGCGCTAATAAGTATTTATTAATATAATCTTAATCTTATAAAAAAGGTTTAAATAATTTCGTTTTTGTAATCGAACTTTTTCTTCAAAAACGATCTTATTATATTTGATATATAAATGATATTAAGAGTTCGATCGTAAATCAACAACTTCTTCTAAACGCTAGCAAGATCCATACTAATAAAGCCCTTTTTTACTATATTACAATGAAAAGCTATAAATCTTAAAACTATAATAATTATAGCGATACTTCTTCTTTTTATAAAAAAAAACTAATATCTCTTCAAATTCTACTTTTAAAACAATTGTTCTTTGCAATATTATATTTATAGTTCTTTAACAATCTTTTATAGCAAATCCATTTATTACAAACTTCTTTAAAAGTTCAAAAACAAATTGTTTTTTTTTGCCAAATACGATATTGTAACAATTCGCGTTTATAAACGCTATTAAACAAGAATCGTAATAATTCATATAATTGTTTTCTATAAATTTATTTATTTATTTATTATGTTTAACGTCTATGTAAGCTAGTTAGGCTCTTGACCTCCCGAAGGGTATTAGAGACGGGTAATACACTAATAAATCGTAAACCCAAAAACTCACCACTTAGGTATATATTGTACAATATCGCTAGGTTAAAACATTAAGGCCGTTTTCTCCTAGCGATCTTTCACAACTTTAGCTTTGTTGAGCAACTTTTTTCCATTGTTTGAAAAAGCGTTTTGTATTAAAAAGGTTAGCTTTTGCTTGTTATACTTAAAGAGAATAGATATCGAACTATATGACAATTGCATTGGTAAAGAACGCTAAAAAGGCAGTTGTTACGTTAAATTGTAGCCTTTGTATCGTTGTATAAAATATTATACCGCGCTTTATAAATCGCACTTCAGATTAAGCTTCAAAGTAAAGCAAAGAATAAAAAAGAGGGGGAAAGGGTAAAAAAAGGAACGAATAAAGCGTTGTATTAAATACTATCCGGAGTATCGCTAAACTTTCGGTTATAAAACGTAAAATATCGTATTATTGCAACAAAACATTCGAACTTTTTTAAAAAAACGAAAAATTATCGTATATAGTTATACTTTTCCCAAACAATCGTTGATAAACGGGCGGATTTAAACAACTATAAATAAAACCTTTTAGTAAAGATTTCGCAAAAAACGAAATGCTTAAGGGTTTTAACTTTATCGTATAAGCAATAGGTTTCTATATCTTTGTATTTAAAACGCTTATAATAAGCTTCAAAATCGCTGTATCTAAATCGCAACGTTAATAGTTTATATAATGTTGATCTAGCAAATTTAAGCTTTATAAACTTTTTAAGCATATAATCTAATTGCCATTTGCAATATCCTTTTGCTAATATAAATTCGTTTTTGCTTTACTAATCATTTGTTGCATTGTGGATTAAGCTTTGTATTATCAAACCTATCCTGTTGATCATTAATTGCGCGATAAACCTTAAATCTATCATATCGCTTTTCGCATCTACATTTATTAGCTTATCCGCCGTTTTGTTATTAATAATCTTTTAATGCTTAAAGGATTATTGTATCTTAATCGTATACTAATTGATAAATCTATAGCTTTCTAGAAACGTTTATTGTAAGGTATTTAAAGCATTCGTGCATTTGCATTATATCATCAAAATATTATCGATACAAAACCATTTTTGTATATCCATAATGATTAACAATATTAACGTTTTTTGTAATCTTTTCAAAGCGCTTATTGTTTTTATATCGAAAACGTATAAAAGTGTATTAATCGCATTTTTGCTGATAATAACAAGATTTTATTCTTAATAGATTATATAATTGTAGCCTATATATTTGCCCGTATCATTATACGATTCGGATTTATCGAAAAAGATAATAATCGCATTAGAAAGTAAAGCGTTCTATTAATTAACAAAACTTTTCGTTGCTATTTCTTTATCTATTCTTTTTGTAGAGTCTGTTTTATACCCGGGAGTATAATATAAAAGGAAAAGAATTAAACAAAGCACTTTTGGGAGTAATCGATTCGCTATCCGTAGTTTTGTATCGCATTGTGTGCAATGCTTTAGTACAACTAAATGTATAATGAGCGGGTAGCGTATATCCAGCCTTTTAAGTTGAAAAGCTATATTAATCCAAATATGTTTTAAAGCTATTTCGCAAAGCGGAAGGCCTATATCGCATAGATTAATCACTATAAGCGTAATCCTTTAGATTAATAATATGCCCTTTGTTGCTATATTAATCACTTTGTTTATTTTCGCTATATATGACCTTATACAGATATTTATTGTAATGCTTTGTAAATAGCTATCGCTTGTGTTTAATCTTATTCGTCCTGAGTACTACGCCTTTGCCCTGTATAATAACAAAGATAAAACGCATATGATTATGGCTTTTCGTAAAAAAGCTGCAAAAAGCCTATATTGCATATTGATAAAGTGTTTAATATACAACGCTACTTTCCGTACTTTTTCTATTTATTCTACAATATACTTTTTGAATATAAACTTGTAATCGAACTATACTCCTAGCCATCTTAACGCTAGTTGTTTTATATCGTTCGGTACATTTATTGTAAACTGTATGGTTAATATAAAGGAGATAATAGTTTTTGGGGCGTATATATAACACTTACAAATGAAATATATCATTTCTAATTTTTCTGGTGTAAAAGCAATTTTATTAGTTTATCCCTATACTTCGATTTTTTGTATATCTTATACAATCGCTATAATATTCTTTTTTAATGTATTATTTATTTTATAAAACGCGATATTGTTTGTATATCCGAAATGAAAAGTTTAGTTCTAGTTTAAAAGTTTCGCTAAATAAAGTATATAAAGTATTAAAGATAGGGGTAAACTTTAAAAAGTATTATATTATATCTACAATTTGTTTGTATATATATCCTTTAGCTTAATCATTACTTTACGATCCTATAAAAACAATTAAATCATTTTCAAAAGAGTTATAAGCTAACTTTAATCCTGTATCCTTTTTAGTAACTGTCGGGGTAACAATGTATCGAATACACTTTAAATGTTTATTGTAATTAATATAATCTTTTATTTCTTAATAAAAGTGTATTCTATATTGTATACAAATGCTGTGATTAAATCTATAATCGATTATTTAAACAAAGCTTTACAATACTAAAGGCTTAATATATTGTATATCAATACTGTTTATACTATTCGTTTTACAATGGTTCGTTTTAGATCTTTGCTTATATAGGATAGTAGAACTATCGGATGTTAGAAGTATACAAAGCTTTTATCTTTTTTGTCGATTTTGAGTAATATTATTATTTCGATTAATCGCTAGACTTTAGAGAAATAATTTTTTTTGAAATAATATTCAAAAAGATTATATAAATATTTTTTAACGTTATCCTAATAAGTTTTCAAAAATTTAATTATAATTTTATCAACTTTTAGCAAAGTATTTGAAACCCCGATAATGTTCCGTTCCATCTTTTCGAGGGATACAATAGTATCCCAAAGAAAAGTAGAAATATAACTTTTTAATATTAGATTCGCTTTTAGATCATTAATACTATCGTATCTGTGCAATATTTTGTTCAATAAAACCTATATTTTTTCCTTTGTACTTTTGATTAATTGGCCGTTGATTACAAATAATGAAGCTTTAAAAAAAGGGATTGTTTTATACTAGTTTATTATTTTATATAGATCTATATTATTCAACGCATTATTAATTATTTTTTTTTAATACTCTTTTTTCACTTTACGCATTGTAATAAACATTCGTTTCCTATTTTTAAGGATTTTATTAAAGCATTTATATAAGTTATACACCGTTGTACTCTTATTGATCCATTAAAACATTGATTATGTTTGATCGCTTGCCGGTTGCCTTGCGGTTTATATTGATCGTTGAAATAAGTTAATAAACCGTTTTACGATTGTTTCCAGTTCAGTATTTATAGTAATATTTCCGATTTTTGGTAACCAATATATTTCGCTTTCTATTAAACTAGTAAATATATATAAGTTGTTTTCGATAATCCTATATTCAATACATTTATTAAAAGTTATACTTCACTCTAGAATAGTAATAACCTATATATAATAGTTCAATCCACAATCCATATCCCGGTGCATCATTGTTTTTGCAAAAGGTATATTAAAAAAGGTAAAATCAATTATATACTTTATGTAATAAATAAATATCCTTACCTCGCTAATAAAGTTTATATTAATATCCTGTAACTAATTAGCAAGCGAGGCTCTTTGAGTAGCTAATAATACCCTTGGTTTATAAATATCGTATTTCGCGTTAAAATCCTTTTTGATTAGTATACAAAGCGCCGGGGTAATATTCGTTATGTAATGTATCATTACTATAATATTAAATTTGCAGTAAATATTAATTATATAATATTCGTTTATTTTAAGCTATATTATATTTCTATAATATTTATTACATTATTATTACATTTATATCGCGGTTTTTTGTTGTATATACAATATAATCTTTAGTTGTTTAGTTTCTTTTTCAATTGCCCCCTTCAATTCCTACAAATTATAAAGAGCATAGTATTTGTATACCGGATGATTTTATATCTTAATGTTTAATAAACTCTAGGGTTTTTAGATATAAATTACGTCCGTTTTGCTTTTATAAACAAATTAAAACAAAACATTATATATCCCCGCTTTTTTTCTTATATTTGTTTATACTATTGTTATATATGGAATCGGATTATTCTTACAATCTTTATTGTTGCGTTGGTTTAGGTTTTTATTTATTAAAAAAATTGATAGCTTTAATTAATTATATAATTATCGCGGTATCATTGTTATCAATATTCATTGCATTTTTAATATAAGTTCTATATATATTGTTCTATAATAAAAGCTTTAGGTTTATTTAACCCAAAGTTGCCTTAAAGCGTTTCGATACTCTATTTTGTAATATCGTTGTATTTATTGCATGTTTAACGTTATTATTTGCTTTTTTTGAAATTATTAGTATCTGGATTTCGATGCAGGTAAACGCTGGGGTTTAAGCGATATTCAACTATATAAAACTTTGTATGCTTTGGGGTATTTAAAAGTTTTGAATCTTTGCTTGGAATGTATATATTGTTTGTATAATGTTTGTAACTATCTTTGAAGCGTATACTTTTTGGATCGTTCAATTGTTTTTACAAATCATTTCTATTTAAGCTTTAATCAAATTGCACTATAGTTTACTTCCGGTTGTACTATAAAACGTTAACGGATAATCTTTATATCTTGCTGGAAACGGATTGTAATATTTGTTATACTTCGCAAGCGTTAGATATAACTTATACATTAATTTTTGATATTTAGTTTTTGCGATATTACAATTGTTATATTGTATAAATCTTATACAACGATAGATATTGCAATAAGTTTAACAATTTTGTTTGTAAAACTTTATTTAACTACAAAGAAATAAAAGAATAAAAAAAGGAGTAGTTTCAAATAAACAAAAAAAAATGATTGGGGTAATAAAATTAATTATCCAAACGTTTTTTACATTGTTTCCAAAACTTTTGAAACATTTAATCGAAATAATACCGGTTTGAATCCAGGCTTTTTTTTTACCATTTTCTTAATGATTTCGATTTATTTGTTAATTGTATTGAATAAAGTATTTGGTACTATACATATATAATGGTTATACTACGTTTTTAAAAGATTAAAACGTATAATTCCAATGATTTCACAAATCTTTGATCTGTAAATATCTTTCATTAAAGCATCCTTTATCTCTAAGGATTTAGGGTGTAGTATTTAACCCGATTTGTATCCTGCCACCTCCAGGATATCTCCGTTCTTGATACCCGGGATAGCCTTAACTAAGTTCTCCCGAATTAGGAAAGGGCTATCGCGACGTGGGCTCATTTTTTTTGTTTTCTATAAAAACAATAATAAAACCTTATTTAGTTATAATTACGCTTAATATAATAATGTTAAAGAAATATTAATAAAAAATAAAGTTTTTAATAAAAATTTCGATGATGAAAATGATGAAAATATAATTTTTCCGGCGGAAACGTATGAAAAAGCAATCTTTTTCTTCGAAAAAGACATATATTATCGTTTCAATCAATAAAATGATAATCAAGTTGCTTTAGTAAATATGCAACACGGGGTTATAATCTATTGTAGTAATAGAGTATATATTGTTTAATATACTAGAAATAGCATATATGTTCTACTGAGTATATGAGGTGAAGACACCTAACTAGGTATAGCGCTATACGTGATTACAACAACAATACTAGAAAATCGAAAGTAATAAAAGAAGTGATTGTTTTTATAAAGTGTTCAATTGTACAGATTTTTGGATTTGGAATAAACTAATTAAAGTGCGTTTTAAGCTTATATAAAGGTTTGAGAGATACAAAATCACTAATATTAAAAAGTACTTCAAAAAGTCTTCAAAAACGCTTTTTAAAAGGCTTTTTTTTTACATGATTTTGATGATTGAATTCGATTATAAAAGAGTTATTGTAATCACGTGTAGCGTTATACCTAGTTAAATATCTTCATCTCATATACTCAGTAGAACATATATGCCACTTCTAGCATATTAGACAATATACACTTTACCACTACAATAAAGCTAATTAGCGAAAGGTTTGACTCCTATTTCTTTTGATCATCATAGATAGGTTTACTGTGATTTCTCTGGATTCGAATGAGAAAGTCTTCCAGCTTAACGTATTCAGGCTTTGCTTTCGTGATTATGAATTAATGATAAACACACCCTCTTTCCCCTTGCCATATTTATTCCTTTGAGCAATACCAGGGGAAAGGGCTCGTTTGATCTCAATAAAAAACAGTGTAATTCGA
Organism: Monilinia aucupariae; assembly: GCA_002162555.1. Classification (NCBI taxonomy): domain Eukaryota; kingdom Fungi; phylum Ascomycota; class Leotiomycetes; order Helotiales; family Sclerotiniaceae; genus Monilinia; species Monilinia aucupariae. Next base: position 346,135 of record NGKF01000033.1, on the reverse strand, counting down.
TCTTCGAATGCGTAAATTGGAAATTTGATGACAGTGGTTGAAAAACAGGATAACATTAATGGTATTTAGATTTTACAAGTTTGTGGCTAGACCGATCGTAGATTGAAGTCTCTGGGGGTTTTCAATTATTCAAAATTATCCCTTCGCATTTCATTACTCTAGACATCAAGGTTATAGACATGATCACCTTCGCCCTTCAAAACTATTTCGCAAAGGGATTTCGAAAACACAAGTACAGACGGAACTAGGTGCGGAATATCGCAGTATCACTATCTTTGATTCGTAATATGAGTGACATGAAGAACTTTTTCAAATTTGAGTATACTCGAGTAGAATCTAAGACGAATTTTGATAGATATTTCCAATGCGACGAACCGAATACCAGGTTTGGCCCGGGGAAAGGAGATACAAGAAAGAGAACCTCCCATATCGAACGAAGCATCCCCTCGAAAACGGGAAGAGAAAAACCAAAGGGATATCCGCTCTAACGCATAAACTAGAAATCTGGAGGCGAGATCATATCGTAGAGAGGTTATCATACGAGTTCACGATGGGCAACTGAAGCTAGAGAAAAAGGCTAGCTCCATCTGTCGTGTTTTGCATGTTTCACACTTCTCACGATTTTCCACCACGACCAAACAGATGAAAACGCAGAAAGCGACAATTTATTGTGAGTGTGGGAAATGATGACGGATGCAAGGGCTTTTATTCAACTCATCGAGAAAAAGATAATGATTCACTGTCGGAGAGTGATGCTGAGAGATGCTAATTGAGATGGTAAGTGATACCCGAGAAGTTGGGCAGCGGTTTCTGCATGCCCTTGTAGATGGTTTTCCATTCTAGAACTATAAGGTTATCGATCGATCTATGTATGTGTATGTGTCAAGACGTAATATTGGTTGGAACCAATAGGACCTTAGCTGCTAGCTTCAGCTTCCAGGAATAGCATTTTGAATATTACCAAAGAGAGCCGAAAGTTACCTAGGGGGGAAGGGGAGGCGGTTGGCGAAGACTGTGAGAGTGTATGCGGGTTTCATTTTTGTTCTCATTCCTGTTAGTAGAGGTGTATAGTTAGTGGTTGCCTGTAAGGTCCTTTAATGTTAAAGCCAGGGAATCAAACGATAGTCCGGCGAGCTTCGCTTTATGATTAAGAAGTAATATTGAAAAGTAGAGGGAATCGTTTCTTAACTGGTATGTAAATATGAAAGGCTATGCATAATTATTTTTACAAGCCGTCCTCTCCCATCCATTACGAAATACCCAATGCGATCCTTACTCCAAATATAAAGCAAGCAACAACCCTGTGCACAATCGACAAAACTCCACCTACAACCCCCCCAAAATCTCCTCCACAACCGCCCCCAACATCCTTAATCCATAAGCCTTTGCCACCCTCCTCCAGCCTTCCACCTTGCTCTTTACAACCCCCCTCTCAACACTCTCTCCCCATTCCCCTCCACATCCACACCCAGCTCTCAAATCATTAACCTTCAATCCCCCACACCTGAGACACTTTAAATCCTGACCGACCCATTCCCCAACCGCCCCCATCACCTCTCCAATAATCCTCTCTTCGATGCCCAAATGCTCAAACTCTTGGTTACAGAATATACATTTCCAACTCCAGCTTCCTTCAGCATTTGGAAGTAAATCTTCGTCGCGACAAAAATCCATATCGCGGGATGTAGTGCAAGAGTCACAGACAACGCCGAAAAGTTTGGCCGAGGTGGATGGATTTTGAAATTTAGCATCGTTAGAAAATTCGCGGATTTCAAACATTTCCAACAGTTCTTTTCTCAATAGTCGTGCTTCAAGCGTGATGTTTTTGTCCAAAGAAAGAACCTGCATGAGACTCTTCACCAGCTCCAGTGCTGGATTGGTAGGGTTGAGATGTGAGCCAGGGCGAACGGGAAATTTGTAATCCTCGGCTAGTTCCGGATGGAGCATTTCATCCTTTTGTCTGCGAATAATACCTGCGATTTGCTTCTTAAGAGGTTTTTCGAAACTCTTCCCGAGAATGATCTTTTCTTCTTTGTCATCTCCGAGATTTTGAACTGGCAGCTGGGTAGCTCGAGGTGTAGAATCAATACCGAGACGGGGCTTCTTGAGACGGTGCATGATATCGATAAATTCTAGGACCCAGTCGTTGAAGATTTGTTGGAGTTTGTCAGGAAGGAAATTGCTGAGTTGCCAGTGCATGATATTGTCGAGGGATTGCTTTTCGGCTTCGACGACTTCCGAGCAGCCTTTACCGCCATAGTTAAATTCATCGTACCAGACTAGATAATCCCAATACTCTTTGATCTCGAGATCTAGAAAGTGGAAAAGAGGTTTTGCTTTGATCGATTTGAGGATGTATTGGCTGTATGCATATGCATTTCCGACTTCGGCTTTGGTTGTTTGTAGTAGAAGTCGATTTGAGTTTGCGAAGACAACATGTGAACCAACGCGTCTGAAATCGGTCATGAGTTGCTGAAATGCCTTTCGAGACATCATTTGTACATAATAATGCAATGACCGATCATATAGGAAAGAGTCTGGATTTTCGACCCATCGTACAAGATGTTGGACCATGATATCTGCCATGCTGCTACCCTTGCAGGCTTCAGCCCACCAAGCTTTAACCATCTCTCGAAGGACAGTAACACCGGCAGTAGCGAAGGCATTCTCAGCATAGAGAACATTGGTGCCATCACTAGGTGCATCATCTGATGGCGCGGCAGGGTTAAAAGATATTGAGTCGCTTCCCTCCAATTCGTTGATTAAAGAAGAAGTCAAAATGGTATTGATAGCCAAATTTCTAACATCGAGCTCAATACAAACCGATGGATATGTACCAGGATTATTTACCGATGGCATTTGTACTGTATCAAGACCTCCGAGGACATCATCGAGTTCGTAACCAGCGTGATCTGGCTTTGGCCCACCAGACCACCACAGCACGACGTTGTTATTTTGCAATCTTCGCGCGTAGGCCACATCGATCAAGAATCGAGGATCATCCCTTTCGAGGTTACAGAGAGGAACATCTCCGTACCTTGCGAGTTCAGTTAGATGAATGATCCATTCCCCAAGACTCAGGTAATGGTTCACCAAACGCTTTGCAATGAATGATTGCCAATTCAAAGGAGGGAGTTTGCTATCCTGGATATCGGATTTCAGGGGAAGGATAGGCAAGTCTCCCAGAATAGGTACATCGTGTACGAGTAATCTTCTTTGCGGGGACTGTACGACGAGCATAAGCGGCTTTGATTCATCGTTCTTCATCTTCTTGACCAGATCCCCAACCTCAAGCAGCGCTTTCCTTCTTGTCGTGACTTGGCTGATTTTAAATTGAACTCTTTCTTGGTAATCGAAACAATTTTGCCACACCTCTCCATTAGAATCTTGATGTCGTTTGGCAAGACAGTCCGCATAAGTTTTCGCAATATTCGGTAGATCCTGTTCAGCAACCTTGGTCTTTTGTAGAATGACAACATGTGCCTGTTCTTTCGAAGTCGAGAAGAGCGCAAATATTTGTCTATCTCCAGCGATGACATGGTATAGGTAGAGGTATGCCATCGGTGAATGCGAGAGATATGGGTTCTTTGGAGACGCTCGACGAAGTCCAGATAGGTCGAAGCCTTGCTCGAGACCTCTTCCGAGGACACCAGGCTGGGTCTCATCAAAAGTACACAAACTGCCAAGCTGAAGGACAGCACGGACGTTGAGTGGAACTTGTTTTTCGTAGACACCTTCCACACTTGGATGGTTGAAGAGTAAAGATATCTTTTGTGCTTCGTTGACATAGATATCCTCAGGCATTGTAAGCTTGAATAAATGGACCGACGGATGGCCATTTGGTAGTGTATGGGTAACCTTCTCAGCTTCACAACCATCAATTTCAATATCTGGCAATTCGCTACCCTTCAGGTTGAGAAAAACTGTTCTCGGCACCTTGACTTTCAATGTGTGAACTTTCGAATCGATAAGGACGAATGCAAGAACGATACCTGGACTTTCAGTGCCTCTCAATTGTAAGACTTGCCAGGTGCTCTTGAACAACTGCTCGGCTTGATTTTGGAAAGTCGTCGCAATATTGCTTTGGGCACCACGATTCTCACCAAAGAGATGTCGACGTCGTATTCGCGCCTCTTTCTGGATCTTCCATTTCTGTTTTTGATACTCCAAGAATCCTTCATAATCTTCACTGGGTGATGGCATCTTGTCAGGAAGAGCTGCAAAGGGATTTATGGATACTGCCACCGCAAGCTCATCAGACTTTCTTTTCATAGGCTTTTGTGATGCTGCATTCAGTTGCGAACCTAAAGTCTTAGGCTTCAGAAGCTGTGTTCCAAAATCCTCCATGTCGGCCACTCTTGGGTCTTTCAAGTTTGATATGTCCTCAAGAGGCGTTTTGGCAAACATATCAGTCATTTTCTTCTGCTTCAACTTATCATCCTTGATCCGGATTTTCCTCTGTAGCCATTCTGGATGTGCCACTCTTGGCACAGGATTTGAACATTTCTGAAGAGCCGCAGGGATAGTAATAAGTTTCTGGATAACAGACCCGAGACGTTCAGAATAGTAATCCCAATCTAAAAGAGCTCTTGGGTCCATATCTGTTGGCTCTTCTTTCAACCATTTGCGCAAGAAATCTCGTTTCATTTTTGTATCCGAGGAGAATATAGCAACCGGAACAGCTCGTTCCGTTACCGGTGCATGTTTTGGCTTGGCGCAAATAATGTACTTACAATTCAAACCTTTATCTTTCACCATTTGTTCACCCAAAAATTCCGCCAAACGTTTTGCAGTAGTGATTGAAGTTGACTTTTGCGTGCCGTATTCCTCCAGGCTCTTCGACATACTTCTGTTTTCGCAGATGAGATCGATCAGTTCTGCATCGGCAAGAGTCCTTCCCTTAGAGTCTAACACGTCAAGCCATTGATTCGCAACTTTCGCGACCGATTGATATGTTTCCTCGAGAGTTGTGCCCTCCAAGAAAAACTTGAAAATTTGCTGCTGGAAGATCTTGATGAGCTTCAACTCTCCTCTTCGCTTCAACTCAAATCCCTTCAACTCAGCCAGACTACCGTCGTCATTAAACACGGCATAGCGTTTCTTTAAATTCTTGCCTTCTTCTTTAGAAGTAGGCAGAATCATAGCTCGATAAGGACCATCGACTTCAAAGAAGATGGAATTGTCACTATGCGTTTCGTACTTGAATGTTTTCGGGTCAATGAGAGTTTGATATTGGTGATTTGTGAATTTGTCGTGAACAAGATGATTTAACATGACGCAAGGATATGATATGGCAAGCTTTTTGCCGTTTTTCATCTTGAAAGCATAATTCTCGGGAAATGTGGCCGGAAGCATACACCAAATGCCATCTGTATCCAATTCAAGAGGTCGCCCAATTCGTTCAACCAGCTGTCGAGCCATTTGAATGATGTGTGCTCCAGTCAAACAAGTGACACCAGCCATCTCCATAGAATACCATCGCGAACCTTTTCTCATCACATAACCGTAGAATGAGTTCAAAATGACCTTGTGGGCCAATTGTAAAGAATCGAACAACACAATCATCTTCTTCGCTTCTTCAACCTCGACTGCTGGTGCACCTGCGGATTTGAGAGCATCAGTCCTGCCTTTCCAGACTTTCTGCTTACCCTTGTAATCATATCGACGATCTCGGAAATCCTTTACAGTATCGATATAGAAAGGGTTCTCTCGTTGACAGATAATCGCCTCTCGTTCAATCGTAGTCTGATCGTGAATTTTATGATAAATCTTCTGACTGTAAGTTTGCAAGCGCTTTCGTATCAGCGTAGCTTGCTCGTCATATGAAAGATCTTGAAATGATCTAGTTGGTTGATTGGGATATTTTCCGGGAAATCGTTCATTCTCAAGCGAGTGCCTGATCATATTGTATTCATCCCGCTTGGCTGGAAGATATTCACCTCTCCAGGCCCAAGGCATTCTTCGGTCGCAAGTTTTACCAGGCCGGTTGAAATCGCATGCAGCGCAATCTGACTCCTGAATCATAGAATCAGGTTGTAATCGATTCGTCGTCATGATATTAGGGTACATGGAGGCGACATCCAAATGATAAATCAGGGGTTTCTCGCTTCGGTTTGCGGTTTTTTTAAGGCTGTTCAGGCGGTCTGTAATTTGCTGCTTAACTTCCTCATAATTGTCGATATCATCTAGTGATTTCTTCTCTTCTACTGTGATACTGAATTTCAGTGCAGCATCTAAATCTTCGAGAAGTTCATCGATAGCAGTGGTATCGACCGCGAAATTGACAGGAATGTCAGCTCGAAATACACCAGCCTCAATACTTTCAACATGTCCACCAACATAAGTTTCTGACTCCAGCAAATGACCTTCCCAGAAAGATTCTTTCGGCGATACGTGTTTGTTGGGTAGTACGATTTCTTTTTGATAAGCCTGTACCATGAGTAACATTTCGCAAAGGGTTCCTGTTCCTTTCCGCAAAACCGCGTCTGGTCCTAGAGGAATAATAGTACATAGAGAGAATATAAAGGGGTGGACATATTTCATGTACAAATAGTATGTTGCCACAGCATCAGAAACAGAATACTCTGCGAGGGTTTGAGGCTTCTCGCTGGCATATCTCAACATCAATTCCGGATCGATTTCATCCGGGTCGTAACCAAGCTTTGCTGTTGTTACAGCCTTCAAACCTCGACTTCCTTGAGGCAAGTAACTGTCACGGTTGACCCAGTGGAAACAATCCATGTGAGCACTATAGTCACAAATGTACTGATCATCGCTTGGACTCCTTCTCCATCCAATTTCTCGATACATGTCGATACCATTAACACCAGCCCGCGCATCCACAAATGGCCAATCGAAAAAGTCTCCGTTGTATGTCGCTATAACTGTAGGCCGTGCTTCCTTAATATGCAGGAAGAACCGTTCGATAACAGCTTTCTCGTCGGGTTCATTAAAAATCATAAAGGGACCATCGTATTCTGGCTTGGGCGTATATTCAAAATCCTCAATGTCTTCGGAGACGATTTCTCGATTCGTGATCAAAAATCCTTGCCCGTCTATCATGTACGATATCATCATAATTTGATCGATCGTCGCATCTGGAAATTTCAGGGGTAATTTTGTTGTCTCGATATCGTATGCCATGACAATTGGATCTGCTCTTGCCAAACGCTCTTCTAGACATTTTATTGTCGTCGTACCGTGTTTTGCCTCCACCGAATACCATTTTCCTGTTCGTACATCTATAATTCATGAGCTTGGCTGTCCAGACATTGCATATTCTTCCATTACCTTTATCTATCATTACCCGTACATGGTACGGCACATCCCATTCCCTAATATCTACAATAAAATCGCTACCCTCGGCAACAGAAACATTAAGTCGTTTATCATCATCTCGTGAGTCATCAAAAAGGTCGAACCCAGCACTTGCACTATAGCCCAATTAGCCCCTCGCTCCAAATCTTTGAATGCCCAGAAAGCCTACCTGGCAACCTCCGCATAAGTATCCATCGCATTCATATTCTTTTTGTTCTTCTCCGCCACCGGCATGATATCCTTCCTCGCCGCCAACAAATCCGACACATTCCTAAACCTGCACTCGAAGAAACTCCTCCTGTAGCCTAGTAAATGATTTGGCATCGATAGATCCTCCTTTTCTACTCTTTTTATACTTTTAATAACTCCACCTCCCGGTGCCCTTTTCAGCCATTCTTCAGCTTCTGGCTCATATCCCCTCTTTACTGCAACCAGAAAATAAGGTTCGTATTCCACCGTCGCTTTGAAAGTTCCTCCATCATCTTCAATAAAATAACAATCAACTCCCGCCCGTCCCCCGGAATGATTCTCGTCCTCAATAGTGGTAGCCTTTATATTAACTAGCCATCCAACCTTTTTCTTGCCAGATTCATGCCGCGGGAACCCCATGGCTTCATCTATAGAGTGACCGAGTTTAACCGCCTCCAACTTTTCTTCCAGGGAGGTACCTTCGTTTCTGCCCGACGATTTTTCGAAGGTTTTGGCTTTCTGGGGCCCATGATATGCTTGCTTCCCTCCGCGGCGAAAGCCATATTGAGGTTTTCGTGGCGGCATCGTTGTGGGTGATTATGAAGTGCCAGAATAGCAAGGAGAAAAGAGTGAACTTCCTCGATCTTAGGGAGGAAATTTAACAAGTCTAGTGAAAGAATTGTTGGTGATTAAGATAAGTTACTCGGTTCATTCGATTTTCCTTGAATCGAGGTGGAAAATTTGCATGAATTGTGTGAAATTTGTCGATTGGCAATTCATGAAATTATGATTGAGGACCATATATTTTGGCGGCAGAACATTAATTGGGAAACGCGTCGAGTCGCGAAAAATAAACCAAGCGTGTTGGGGTCGTGTAAAGTTAAATTCAGCCTTACCAAAAGGCTTACTAAGAGGTATTGCAGCCTTCTACTCGAGTACGGTGACCCACGTTGTTACATCTCGTCGACGTGAATTAACAAAGCTCCCGTCACTTGTACGAAGCCACAGACATTTAAATCCCAGTTCATACAACAATGGCGGATGATACAAGAGATAAAAATCTCACCCCTCGAGGTCCGCCTCCAGGAGCAACTTCACCACCCGATCACGTCAAAACTCCCAACAAAGTATACGAAGTATTTCACACACCACCTGAAAATGCAAATGCTTTGCCAGAAGGCTCGGGGCAAAATACTGCGGGGGCACATAAGGAGACACCTAGTCTAGCAGCAGCTATCAAGACTGTACGATGGCAGGATTTCGCACAAGTCCATATGTATCCATGTGCAAGGGAGAGTTTCCTTACAGGAATTGGTGGAGGCTTTGCGATGGGTGGAATCAGGGCAATATTTGGAGGTATGTTACTTCAATTGGATTGAATCGTGAGTCAAAATAGCTGGATACTTACACCTCACCAAAGCGCCGATACCTAAAGCTGCGAACTGGGCTGTGGGAACATTTGTATTCTCGGCCTTCGGGGCTTATGAATTCTGTTTGTACAGAAGACGTCTAGAACGAGCACATATGAAGCGTGCCGTAGAGATCATAGATAGGAAGAAAGCGGAAAAAGAGGCACAGGCAGAAGAGAGGAGGAAAGAAAGGCGGAGACTGAAGGAGGAAGCAGATAAAAAGGCTGAAGAAGCAGCTAAGAAATCAAATTGGAAGTTTTGGTAATGAAGCAAATCCTCCGAAATAATGTACTAGCAGTTCCACACTGCGCTCTAATGATCTGCTGGTGTAACTTGTTTGAGACCACTGTCCCCAGCGCAAATCCTTCCGAACGCCCATCCATATACCAATAATATCCTCCAAGTCATGCCCTGAAATTATACCAATAAGCCAAATATGGTCACCATAATATCCATGTAACTCCAGAAGAGGGAATCCAAAACCATATACTCAAGATGTTGAAATGGCAGTTGCGGTATCACAATCTAGAAACCGCACTCTCCTGGCAACATTCTCGGCCTTCTCCCTAGCAGCGGCTTCCTTCATCTCTGTGCCTCGTCTCCTCTCACTCCTTCGAGCTCTCGCCTCCCTTGCTTCCCGACTCCTATAGTCGGCCATTTGTTGCTTTCTTTTTTCTGTCCTTGCATAAGCAATGGCGGGTGTTGGTCGAAATCCAATCCCATTGATTCCCTCTCCATCATCATCTGGGTCGTCTGGTTTATGTCCGGTGATTTCATAATCGTGCCATGTCAATGCTGCTTGGTCTGGATCCACAGTCTCCCTTTCTTCGTCCATGATATTTTCGGTGGATAATGGTGGTGTACCCATCCTCTTCTTTCTCCTAGACTTAGAATCGGCCAGTCGATTTATTGATGGATATGCCCTCCCCATATCACCCTTTCCCCTTGTTACACCCAACCCAGCTTTGAATATGACAGGATCAAGCTCATTATGCAACCTAACATCATTGCCCATCCCCGGAACAATTAGGTTGGCCTTCATTTCTTCTCCAATTGTACTCCCAGAGGGTTTTGGTTGTGGTGTCTCGGGAATTTCAGTTACTGCACCCTCCTTCATATCCACATCTTTGGCAGCAAACATCTTAACCCTTTTGCGTACTGCTGATTCAGCATTTATTGCCTCTTGTCCCTTCTTCTGCTTTAGATCCAGTTTCTTTATATCGGTGGGTCCATTGAGGGCAAGACCCTGGAAGTGGTATGCAAACTTTGTGCGTGGACTACCTTGATCAGCTTCTTCGGGAGATATTGAAGGTGGTAAAGTTATCGGAGTCTCGAGACGCATGGGTGATGAATCCGGTGGGGTTGGAGCCGGAAGATGATTTCGTTTGCGTTTTGGAGAATTCACGCAAGAGGATAACATGATTGCATTATCTAGAGCTATTGTGCGTTAAATCTTGCTGAAGCTGGAAGATATGGATTATGTTGGTTTTTGTTCTTGTTCTTGTTCTTGTTCTTGTTAGCTGGGAGTTGTGTTTAGTTGAATTGCAAGTGAAGGAATGCTGTATGACCATTGGTGCGGGGTTCAGCCATCAGCCACAACCTACAGCCACAGTCAGTGGATCTGGCAAAAATAAGGCGGTGAGATGATTCTGGATCCTCCGCATGCCGCTCACAAAGCGGGGCACTTTCCAAGGCGGGGATAAGCTGAAACTACTCGAGTAGTAAGCCCACAATTAACCTTAACACCGCACAATATACAGGTACTAGCTATCTCGTAGACGGGTGAAGTGTTTGTATATATACATATGTATATCCTTTGAACCTTTTCTACCGTCAGATTTGCATGTAATGCATGGGAGATATTAGCTAGTTTATTGCATCGCCAACTACCTCTAATATCTAGAAACTATTTCGCCAAACAGGGTCGTCCCCACGGTAGTCAGACTTTTTGAACTACATCTTTGAAGTACAGCTACGAGCCAGCAAATGCTGTGGTGCTTCCAAGCTCTGACTCAAAGATATCAGATCGAACATCTCAATATCTCAAACTTCATATCACCTCGCGAATATGAGACGAGATTGCTGTCATGATAGATCAGTTCCATTCATTCAACCAACGAATCTTGTCAACACCCCCCCTAATTGATCATTTCATAGTCTTCCATCTACTACTGCTGGGGACATCTTTTCAATATTCCGGGCTAACAGGCTAAATTTAAGCGTTCAGTGTTCAAAGGGATATAAACCTCTGAGGATTTCTTGACCATTCATATGATTCCAATCTTTCAAACGATAAAAATCTCTCATATTTGGATTTTCGCCTAAATACACTGCATTCGTTAGGATACCTATATACATTGAGTTATCCCTTGTCGATTTTTCCAATTGTCTTTGATAATACCAGCACCGTACCATGACAGCCAAACTGTAGTAACCTGGTTGCTTCCAATTTACATTGAGAATCTACTGGCATCGACGACCCTTGATCCATTCACCCCCATATACCCTCAGTCTTGCGTCGGCAATGACCCGATTTTGCCTAGCTTTGGGGTCAAAGTTCACCTATGTGGTACGAAAGCTTGTAGTCTAGGGAGAAATAGTAATCTTGATGGCTTGTGCTTTGATCAACCCCGCGAGGCTTTTTCTCCCAGCATTAGAAGGACAATTTGCGGCGGGAATATAGCTTCTGTAGGATAATGTAGTATTAACAATGGTCAATTTTCTATCTCGTGAGTTAGTCCAAGAATGTTCATAAGTAAAACACTCTCGAGCACCTACTCAAATATCTTTCTGGTAGTGGACTGCATCAATCTTAATTCCAAGATTCAAGAGTATCTTCGCTCAGGCATACGCTCCGACATGCCTCGTCACAGGAAGTGAAGTAGCTAAATTTACGCATTGCCGGACCCATAATACATCCTGTCCAATAGAAATCTTGCATGCCTTATGAGGGAGCAATGAAGAGTTCGTACTTTGTATATTATAGATGCAAGTCGACAAATGACCATCAATAGTACCAACAGCTTTCCAATCAAATTATCTAGCTGAGAACGATTCTTGTTCAAGATATTTAATGATGGAGCATGGCTAACCTTCACTATCCCAACTTCTTGCGGATCAAATATGCATGCAAAATTTTATGGCATGGTTTTCTTAGAGAACGGGACGGGAGTTCTTCCTGCAGCATACAAAAGCATGATCAGAGCCATCGAATATTCTGATTTCTATGGGCGCAGAGCTATATTAGCTCGGCTAGCTCAGTGAATGTTCTTGACTTCTGAATTAAAAGTCAGATTGTTTTCTGATACGTACAAAAATCTGGAATATTTCGATGACTATATCTCAAGGTGTTGTCATGCCAATCATGGATAATTAACAGTTGTCGTCTTACTTTGTTATCACAACATTGAACGAGAAAGTCAACCGAGATTTCCCCCGTATTTCCTGACCGACTTGACCCAAATTTTTACCATTTTCTATAGTGAATCTGTCGAAACCGATCGATTCATTAAATTCACATGAGTGCGAAATGCACGCATCCTGGATATCTTGGCATTGAGCGCGAATATTTAAGCGAGACATGGTCCCCTTTCCCCTTTATTTACCCCGCACGTCTTGTCACTTCTCTTCTATTTCAAGGCTCCAGACAGCGCTTGAAATAATCTGCGTGAAAATAAAACGAAAGACAATTCCGCATCGACATGGTTTCCCCCCATCTCCCCTCCGCAACCAAATCATGAATATACTACCGTTAATATCGTATGGTCACGTAAAGTGGAGATCTGCTATAAGTCGAAGATTCTTGCTGCTTGTTCGGGGCGCTCGCTGTCAAAGATGAGATTAAATCGGACAAAGCTGTCAGTTTCTGAAGTAGCTGTCATGACATAAATAAAAGATATTGCATGAAAAGCCTCCAGGTATTGAGGTTGAAGTATCTGTAATGGATGGATATGGCGACTTTATTTGTTCCCTCCCTGAGATACCAATCTTGGCTTATAAAGGTATATCGCATACAAACCTACTTAATTATCCCATTCTATGTGTGAGCGAAAGCATTCTCCTCGTTTAAGCGTTAATATTTCCGTATTTTGACTAATTCATTCATCTTCTCATCCATTCATTACCATTCTTTGAGAACCGCAAGATGGTATTACATTTTATCAACATAATGGTTCGAAAATTAAGATATAAAAATTGATTAAGAGCTCTGGCAGAGCTTTTGATAAATCCTAAAATAAGAGTGGACCTGCCGGAAAATAATCTGAATCCTCTCGTTTGTCTAAATGAGGAGATTGAATTTAGCATTTATTCTGTCAGAAATTACTTGGTTGTTGTCATTTAATCGTGTTGCTAGGTAGGATGTTTGTTCCCAAGCATTTATATATATCTGTCTCTTTTTATTCAGGACACGCTACAAAAGCAATATCCCAAACGCTGACCGTGTGTAGTGCTAGGCCTACAGGCCCCTTTCAATTACTCAGCATCATAGATAAAATTGATGCTGTCGACCTGAAGTTTGCGAATATGTTCTGACGTATCAACGAAGCCAAAAATATACAAAAATCGCTGCTGTGACTAGGAGCTATCAACACGAAACCACGGTATCTTCCATTGGCACTCGATTTTCGGGTGAAGGGATTTTTCTTCGGCAATTGCATTCTGGCAGGAGATATAATTGAAATAGTGGTTCATAGATTCTCATTAGATATACAGATGCCAATCTTTTGAGCTGCATGCAGCAGAATCTACTGCTACTGGCCAGGCATTAAATATATATATCAAGAGCTCGGCTGCCTGTTTTGGTATTTTCACCGCCTATTATTACCTCTTTATCTCACCCCTTCATTTCTCGCCTACTGCATTCTAAATGGTTTACCGAACCTAGGTAGATTCTACAATATTCTTCGAACCCCCAGTCGATTTACTCTCCGTTGTTTGATATTAGAAGTGAAGTTATAAGATTATATCGTCTTATATCCTTGGTTTCTACTTGGTGCTTCGTTGATATTCAATTGCCGAAGAAGAAGTCGAGAGTTACGATTGAGAATAGGATTTGACAGGCATTATCACCATTAGAAAAATTAAGATAACTGCTCCATGAACGCATGGAGCTACCTTCATCGTCCTCAGCTCTATCAATCAGAATTCAATCACCTTGTCAACCAGTATTTGGGAGGATGAATTCAATTTTGAATTGAAAATCTACCATTCAAGGTAATTGTGGAAAGACATGCTCAAAGGCATCTGATACTTAGAAATCAAAAGACCCATTCCCTAGACTTGTTACTTATATACTACTACAAGCTACCGCGAAAAGATCAACCGAGATCAAGTTCTCCGACCAGAAGAATCAGAGGACAGATAATATCAGGGAAATGTAAATGAAATATGAAATAAGACAGCAGGTAAAGCAGAGCCGCATATTCAAAGATTTATTCCAAGGACTTTTGACTCCATGGCTCATTTAAACACCAGAATCGGTCTTGAAGTAAGGAGCTTGAGATGGATACCAAGCATTCCATTTGTTGCAGGTATTGGTCAGTGCTGGTGAGATGGGGTTTATGCTGTTGATTTGTGATTGAGATTCGAGGAATTGAACGGCGAGGCCCCCACTCGCGTGCCAGCCCTGAGAATCAGATCAGTATGGTGGTTGTGGAAAAATAGCTTATGAACTGGGAAACTTACAATATGACAGTGCATCAACCAAGCACCAGGATTATCTGTCTGAAATGCCAAAACAAGCCACCCACCGGCGGGCAACATAGCGACATCTCTTCTGGTCGGGTTATCATAATCGAGGTTTGGTCCATTGATTGTGTTGTTGTAGGTTCCAACTCCTGTACCCAAGACAAAGAAATCATGTCCGTGCAAATGAATTGGGTGGGGAACGTTAATTGAAACTGGATTTCCGTTAACTATCCCAGCAACTTCTTGGATAATCCAATAATACCACTGCCCAGCATTAGACAGAGAGATAAGATTCTCGGATGTAGGCCAGGAGTTGTTGCCATCAAGAACGTATTGGAGAATAGGTTTCTTCCAATCTACATCTAGGGCGGTGAGATTAATGCCCCATGTAACGATTGGTCCTTCAGCAGTGACACCAATGTTGATGGCGACGTTCAGTTGATCAACATTGCCACTAAGAGGGCCGCTAGGAACAAAACTGTCCCAGAAGGGAATGAGTCCTCTCTCATCGGTACAGCGTCCGGTATAAGTCGTAGCCGTGGAGGTTGGAGTGCTGTTATTTGCTCCTTGATAAGTGAAAATACTCTTGATATTTCCATTATTGGTGTTTGTGCCACACCCGGCTTGAACTTCAGCTCGGAACCAATAGCTTCCAACTGTTTGATTGGCAGTGATTATCACGTCGTAGCGTTGACCAATGCCGAGGAAGAGCCAATTGGTAGTGTATGGATGGATAGCTACAAAATCATTCGTGATTACGGTGAATGGATGACCGTCTAATGAAACCATGAAATGGTTATCAACTGAAGTGTTGATGAGACGAAGACGATACTTCTTCCCCGAGGTGATGGTATTTGTAGTATACTTTCCACCAGTTCGACCAGTAGGCGCAACCATGCTACCATTAATAAGTCCATTGTCACCTGGTGGGGGTCCAGCTTGCGAATGTGCAACTCTTTCACCAAGTGCAAATACTGGTGTGTAATACCAATCTTGTACCATGTAAGTTCCAAGATCAACATCATAATTAGCACTAGCGGGTCCATTGATCACTAGACCACCCAGAATTCCTTCACCATACTGTCCAGAAAAATGGCTATGATACCACGTCGTGCCATGCTGGGTCGCTTGAAAAGTGTACACTTTGGTATCTCCAGGAGCCAATGGGCACTCAGTGATTCCTGGTACACCGTCTTCGGTACATGTGTGGTATTGACGAATCCCATGCCAATGAATACCTGTACCGTTGTGTTGAAGAGAGTTCTTCACGGTAACTTGAATCATATCACCCCACTAAAAGGTTTTTAGCTAATCGTACACGAGATTCAGTGGATGTAAAGAACGTGAGACTTACGTTAGCATATAGGGTTGGGCCAGGAAACTGTCCATTGATCAACATGCAGTTCTGACGGGTAACACCATCTGGAGCGCATGTTGTATTGGTGAACTCTAAGTTGTACCTTCGTGTCACACCCGTGTTGGGATTTTTTGTGTCGAAATCAGTTGCAATACTAAAGCCATTTCCCCAACAAGCCCTGGTGAAAGGCGAGTTCGTACAAGCAGGGTCGGCGACCAAGCTAGAAATAGCGGAGGTAGACGTTGAACTTGATGTTGTGGAGGGGCTGGCAGACACAGATGAGCCGGAAGAAGTTGTAGAAGATGAAGCTTGACGGTCTATCAGTCCATCACGTTCATTAATTGAGCCTGGGAGAATGGCTCCAACGGCAAAAGAAGACAAGAAAAGAATATCCAAGAACTTCATCTTGAGCAAGTTAGAGAAAGAAACTTGATAGAATTGATCTTCAGAGAGTAATATATGGCGCAGTCAAGTGAGACTTGATGTATTTATCTTGTCAGATTGCCACCCGGAGATCTCTTTTCATGTTGATGCACACGAGCTCATGATGTCGTCTCTCACACGAGGTGAGGCTCGAATGACAAGCAGGGGAATCAACCGAGCACTGCAGCACTGTACGCCATCAGAAAGCTCTAGAAGTCAAACGCTTCATGGCTTATTTAAACTCCGGACATGACAACCAATAAAGCAAGACTTGACCTTAATGATTTGAGCTGAACAGAGTCCGATTGCCTGGCGTTAATGAAAATCAAAGCTCCTGAGTTCCAATTGATTCAAAACCTTGTGCTCTTTACATGATGCCAATCCTCAAAAAATCAGGATATTTAAACTTAATGCATAGTCCATGATATTGGTAGAGAATTCAAGAACGGCAGCATGGCACATATGCTGTCAGCCCTCGGACAATACCTGCTTTGGTGGCACAGCAAAATCTGCCCGATCTTCTACATCCGATTTCTTTCGGGACAATATGATAACAATAGCAACAGCTGCATCACACACGACCTTTGGCATACGTATGCTTTCAGGAGCCGAAGATACCGTATAGGCAGCCTGGCAATAATCGTCTTATCTTATGCCGAGGCCAGAGTCCTTTTTATATGCGAGGCTGAAGTGTTCAGGTGAGATCCTTTTCACGGGATGGATGTCTGGATCGCTTAGGGCTCGTTTGGATACAAAATATGTCTCCATAATATGCGAAATAATATGCGTTTTTTGATTTTATTTTGAATTTGTCGTTTGATACGAAAATAGCGGAAAATCTGCGTTTGAAGTAAGTTTACAGATTTTCTGGTGGATCTAATTAAAAGTTTAAAAATCACGCTAAACGATCTATGTTTTTGTATGTAAAATCTATTTGCGAATCGAAAAACAAGGATTAAAAAAAACTAGCTTCGCAATAATTCGTTGTATAATCTATTAAATTTATAGGCTTTAATAAGTATTATACCCTATAAATTTGGAATATTCTAAAGTATTATAATGTTTACTACACTATAATGCTTTATAATTATAATGTTCTTTATTTCTTTTCGTATTAATCTCAATTTTAATTTAAACTCTTTTTGATCCATTTAAATTCATCACTAATATATTTTAGAAATAGTTTTTTTTTGATCAATTTCTATATTATTCAATTTAAATATACAAATTTTTTTATTAAACTTATTAATTATTTCTTTTATTATTCAAAATGGATAATAACAAAAACAATAACAAAAACAATAACAAAGACAATAATAAAGACCATAACGAAGTTGTATATCAAAATACTTTAATAATAGATCATTTGATATACAATATTATTATTCTTATTACTATTTGGTACTCAAATATTTATTTGAATAAAATACTTATATATATTAGTACTCCTAAAGAAAAGAAAACGCGAAATCTATTTGATTCAAAATATAATCAATATTGTCAAAAACAACTCCGAATGCTTCTTTATATATTTTATTTATTAGTTGATTTTTGCCATCAAAAAACAAAACTTTAAAACTTTCAATATATATTAATCGAACAAAAAGTTTATATATTTCTTTATATAATTGAACAAAAAGATATTATTGTTAATATAATTGAAGTATTCTCTTATTCTAAAGAAACTATTTATAAATAAACTTATTTTTATTTTTTTCAAATTATTTAAATTAATATATATGATTAAATGGTTTTATTAAGTTTTGAATGCTTTAATAATCCTTTATTTATTAATAATACAATTATTAAATTATACTTAATCATTTCTTTTTTGTATTTCAAACAATAAAAAATATCGGAAATATTTTGGGAATTGTTTAAATACTCTTAATAATATTTTTATTTCTGCTATATTACTTTATGTAGATCGAAATCTATTCTTTAATCGCAAAAGCTTTATAACTTAAAATGTCCTTGTAATTGTTATTTTCAATTTACAATTTTGCTATATATTAGCAGGGTGTGTTGAAAGAACTATGAACTCAAAGGAAGGACTTCGGTCATGTATACATGGATGAAATTGCTTTTCATATACTTGTAATTCAATATAGTAAAAACGGCTTGAAGATTGTAAAACTATAGTATAAATAAACTTATTTATATTCCTTTTTTTCACTAATACTAATGCATTAATAGCACGGTTCTATAATCATATAACCTTCGATTACATAATCCCAATTATCTATCTTTTATATTCAACCATTGATGATTATATAACTTGCAGTTATATAATCCCCAATTACATAATCCATATTTCGACATTAGCAATTCTCTAAAAGAGTGATTGGATTATATTTGTAATAACAACTTTCAAAAGAAACAAAACAAATAATTTTTTAAAAATTACTTTTTCTTTTATAAAAAAATCTCCTTTTTCCCTATTCTTTTTTCTATTTATTTCGTTATTTTGATGTTGATTATATTGTTGTTGATAAAATCCTTCAAAGTTTGATACACTTTTGATTTGGTTATAGTATTTGCTAGGTTTAATTTTTTGTTGATTCATTTAATCTTTATAATCTTTTTACGTTTATACAATTGTCGAAATGTTATCATATTGATCATCAATCTCTTTTCTTGTGTTATTCCGAGTTTCGTAAAGTATTAATAAAATAATTTGGAATTTGTGCAGATTGTGAATAGAATCTTTTGATTAGTGAAGATCTCATTAATAATACTTTTAATTGCGGCATTGATGTTAAACCCTAATAATATTGCGTATAACTTCGATGCTAATACATTTCTTATAACTCTCTTGCATTTGATTAAGAACCAATAAATTAGGTTTGCTTTGTTGTATTTATCCATTAGTACAATAATATATCCGATCTATAAAGAAAGGTTTTTGTTATTAACAAAGGATGTATTAGTAAATGTTACTAATTTCAACGAATTTGGATCTAATATTATATATTTTAAACCTTTTATCTTGTTGTTCATTTGCTATTGAATATGTTTATTAAGAAAATCCATATTATCTTTATTCGGATTAATTATTTGGGCAACAAAAGATAAATCGAAAAATGCTTTGAGTTGATTTATAGTAGCAACATATACTTTTTGTATATACTATGCAATGTATTGATTCTTCGAAGCGGTAGCTTTTCTAAGTTTCCTTTGTATTCCAAGCATATCCTTTGGTTGAATCTAAACCAATTGAAAATTTTGATATTGTTTTTCTTGATTAAGGTAAATATTTCCGTTTTTATTAAATATAATTGTATTATTGTTGAATTTGAATAAATTGTTAATAATAAGTTTTTTTTTATCCTTAACCATGAATCCTGCTTTCTGGAATTGATTTTGTTCTTGAGTAGCGAATTGTTTATTGCAAACGATAAATGTATTATCTATTTAAAATCCAATAATAACAAATGCTGAATTTTTTATTATTGTATACAATAAATATAGGTTGTATATTGATTAAATTATTCTAAAGGCATTAATATAATGTTTGTGGTAAATATTAAACCAATGATTTTTAATTTCCGGAATACTATAAAGGGGTTATATTACTCGAAATAGAAATTCTTTCGGTACATCTAATTTGGCTAATAATTGAATATAGAATTTACGAACCAAATCCGAAGTTGATTATACATATATTTATATAATGTCCCGGATAAATATTTTGATATCTTTGTTTTGAATATAAAGAATAGTTATAGTATTAAAAATAATTTGTTGATTAACTTATTGAATAATAAATGATTGGGTTAGTATTATATTCTTATTCTAATCCTTAAAAGTTTAAACAATTAGTTATAATTTGTGAAAAGCTTGATTAATACTTTTATTTTTCATTTCATCAACAAATTTGGAATTGAAAACTTTTGTTTTGGATAGGATAGAATCAAAACGAACCAATTCGAATACACTATTTTCTATTAATCCATTGATTTCCTTTCTTTGTGATTTGGTAAAAGAAATTGAACCATATGCTGTGAGACTGCAGAATGGCTCCGACCATTCGGACCTAACACCCTCACGTGACCTCGCCTCTCATAAGGAGTATTTATACTCCTCTTACTCTGTATCTTAGATCACCATATCATATTTTGTTTACTGAGTTTTATCTTCTTTACCATCCCCTTTTTTGATTGTGTATATGTCCATTATGACTTAGATCATTCTGATTGTCCTCCCCTCCTTCGTCGTCCATGACCGTTCTAGCTGACCCTAGCCCCTACTCCCTTCTTGTTGTGTTGCTCTCTCCCAGAAGGCCATTCTTTTTGTTGTTTTTGGTTGTTGTTTCCACCCCTCACCTTCTTCCCTTTTACAATGCCAAAAAGAATAACTTATTTATAATATGGTTTTTTAATGCCAAAAGTAATATTGCGTTAGTAACACTCCGGGTTTGTTTTATTAATGGAATTATTATTTGTAGTTCTATACAATAAAATGGTTTAATTATTATGGATCTGAATTGTTTAAGTTCGTTTAATATCTTGATTATGCATATTTTGTTTTTAATCGAAATGAGTTTGTATGATCCAATCTATTTACTAATATTATAATAGCTTTTTTTTTATACTAATATATCGGAGTTTAATAAAAGATTATATACCGGAGTAATATTTGATCCATTTTGTATTTTCAAGGCTTTGGAAATTTATCATTGAACATATATTTTTATAATTTTCGCTATTGCTTTTTTAAATACTAACGATTGTTATACAATAATAAATACTAAATCGAAATTGATTATTCTTGAATATATATCGAACATTAGAAATATAAGTATTAATCTGTCGGATTCTATAATATTATTGATTACTTTTATAACCATTTGTAATCTCATATTCTTTATAAGACTAAATCTTTATATTTCTGTATATATAATATTGTAAGCTTGTTAAAGTAGAAAGTGGTATCGTTCAACCATTCCAATTGATCAATATGCTTCGATTGGTATTGCCTTTATAATAATAGCTAGTATTGTTATATTATTAGTAAATTCCTTATTAATAAAGTTGTTGCCAATATTATGAATAATTTGATTTAAAGGTCCTATGTATATATCTATTCAATATTGTTTCAATCTATCTTATATATGTTTCGAAATCATTTCGGTTATTCATTGTACTATTTAGAATCGTATTGTTTTATCGATGATATAAAGGATTGGTTTCGAATCAATATATATAACGTCAACAATAATGGATTGATTAAATTGAACGTTATTACGAAGATTGAATTTGAATTTGCTAAGTGATTTTTTGTATTTCTAATAATATTCATAGAACTTTGTTAGTTTATTAATGTCTTTTTATAAAATGTTATTATACTTTGTTTGTTGTAATACTTAGTGGAATCTGTATATTGCAAGGTAGCCGAATCTTCAATAAAATCTTTGGAGTTTTATTTTTGTAAAGTAACATTCATCAATATCGATCGATTTTTGAATAAATTGTTGAACGTTAATATACTATAATAGTATAGGATATTTATACTTTTTGATCATTGGAAAGTTTTTTATTGGTGATATAAATGTATCGATGATATTATTATAATACACTTTAAATCGATCTATATCGATAATTGAAAATAAAAAGAGTATTTCGGAATAAAGAATATAAAATTATATATTTTCTATTAACAATTCGATTTTAATGGATCTGATAGAACTTACCGCATTTATTTCGAAAACAATTTTTACAGTTTTTATTATTGCTTTGTTGAATAGGATATCGTTGATAAATAATTTGAATGTTTAATATTAACCATATCCGATTGTAGATCATTGTGCAACGTTTGTATTAATTATTATTCCCTAGAACTTTGTATTATTGTATTTATGCAATGGTTTTTGTTTTACTATTTTCAACTTTGTGATTATATATACCGCGGATTTGTTGAACAGATTTGTTGCAATCTTTTCGCCGTCGATGGAACTAAAGAAGCTAACCCAGATTTATATATTTTCTTTATGTTCTTCTTTCTTTTCCTTAGCAATATATTGTTTCGTATCCAAATATTGTTCCGAAATAAATATATTCCATTTTTCAATATCCATATCCTCATAATGGTTATTAAAGCATTCTTTCTCTTTTTCAAAAATAAACGTTTTGTATACTTAATTAAATATAGTATTCGATTCTTTGAACTTCTTTCGATATTCTTAGCGAGTTTGTTCCCTTTCTTTTTTTGTATACTTATTGAACTAATATCCTATTTTTTTACAAATATAATACAATTTATTCTTTTATTGTAATTTGAAAAATGTTTTTGCGAATGTTTTTGCAAAATAACGATTAAATTTATACAATAGATTGTTATTCTTTAAACTGTAGTATTTGCGATTAATATAGAATTGTTTTTAAAGTTGAAGTTTATTATTTTATATATTGATTATAGTTCGAATATTTTCTTGGAGTACTATAAGATTAATACTAAAGATATAAAGTATATTTCGATATACTTTGATATCTTAGCAAACAATAATAATCTTAATAATAAAATACTCATCATTTTGCAATAGTAGTAATAAACCTTTGAATAATACTTTTAAATCCTTCATCATATTCTAGAAGTTTTCTAATATAGAAAAATCTGGATATTTGTTGATATATTAACGAAATCGAATAGCCTTCCATTGGTTGATAATATATTATCGATATTGAAATCCTTCGAAGTTTTATTTTATCATTTTTTAAAGTTTCATCATTGTTTTATATTCTTTGATTTTGATATTATCGTAATAGAAATCTTTAATATTGTTTGTTAATATAAAATCAAATGCTTTATTGAGGTATAAATCCGAAATGCTATTCTTAAAACATTTGTGGATGAAAATGCGATATTTATAATTAAAAGCGTTATCTTCATTAGAATATTTCTTTTCTTTGTTGTAGGTTTTCTTTAATTATATTATTTTTTATTTGTAATCCTTTTTGCGTGGCTTTTCTTTTGGTTCTGAATCGAATTTGTCTTTTTTAACCTTTCATTTTTGTTTTTTGTATTCTGGTTATAATATCTTTTTCTTTTTTGTATATTTTTTTGGTATACGTTTCAAAAAGCTAGAATAATCAGATTCGGAATCAAAATCGAAGGAATCGAAGCTGTTAGGGTTACCAGGATTAGATATTATTCTTTGTTCCGTTTTTTGTATATTGCTTTCATTCGATGATCGAGATGGTGTTGATTCTAATGAATCATTTTCATATTCTTTGTTACTTTGGATTTCGATAGATAGGTTATTATCATCGTTTTTGTAATATTAACCTCGAATATTATTTGTATTGTATTGTTTGTTCTCATTGATTAATATATCAAAAAGTTTGTTGTATATCGCTTTGCTTTTCGGTTTTTCTATTAGTAATCTAAGGAATAGGAATGATGTTTATTTATTAACAAATGATATTGATGAATAGAATATTTTGAAAGGTTTTAAAGAGAACAAAATTGATGATGAATCTTCTTTCTTTTTTCTTTTCCTTAAACATTATCCTTTTGTTTTCTTTTTCTTAGCCTTCTTCGATAATGAATAATCTATATCTTCTTCAATCATAGCTTTTATTTCATAAAATTGTTAAAGAACGAAGGATGATTTAAAGTAAATATTAACGTTATAATAATATGCGATTTCATTGTTTGTTTATTTGTAATATTTGATTGTTTATAAAGCAACAAATAATATTATTCATACTTTGATTCTACTATTTATTTCTGGATCTATTTATACTTTATATCTATTTAATTCTTTTTGTAATCAATATAAAAGGTTTTCGTTGATATTTGCGAATTAAAGTAATAAAAATCCTATAAATAATGTTTTGTAATTTTCGAATACATTTTCATTTAATAAATCTGTTTATCGTTAATAAAAATAATACTTATATTTAACGAATGCGCGAATATTATTAAATATTAACTTATCGATTACAATCCCTTCTTTGTAAAATTCCTATTATTTAACAAACAATTGATTATTGATCTTGTTATAAACTGTTGATTCTTTTGGTAGTACAAATCCATTTTTCGAAGGAGATAAACGAAGTATATCGTTCACATCTTCTAGCAAGATCTTCTTCATTTTTATATTATCTATATTATATTTATAAAGATGTATAAACGTTGTAATGTAAAGGTATAAAAGTACAAATAAATAGTAAAATAAATGTAAAAGAATGGTTCTATTGTATAAAAGAATAATAAAATAAATGTAAAGTAGTTAAATATGGAGTGGTTTTTGGTAGTGATTTTCGATTTCAAGTTTTAAGGTTAATAATTAGCTGTTTCGAGTAGATTTTGATTTATAGATAAAATCGATGATATTGAATCAGAATATATTGTTAAAAATGAAATGCAATTATGGATTGTATATAGATATTATATTAAAGTTTGTATCTTTAAATTTGAGTATTGAGTGAAGTTATAGTAAAGCTAAATGGTTTATACGTTAAAGGTATTGTACTAGTATTGTTGTATTAGTGTGCTATAGTAAAGTGTAGGGTAAAGAAATACAGGGTAAAAAGTATAAAGTAAAGAATTGTATAATTTTTGTTTGGTTTAAGTTGATATTATAGAAGTTGTTGAAAACGCAATGTTTCAATTGTTAAATCTTAAAGGTATAAATGATACTATTGTAATTAGCGCATAGAAATCGAGTAATCTATCAAGTATATAATACAATCGATTAATGGATCGTAATTCTTATGTTTATACATACAAAAGTAATTGCTAATGCAAAAAAGCTTATACCTTTTCAAAATTGATTTTTCGAATTCGAAATTCTTATTTTTTAATTTGTGAATTCATACTAATTAATATTGGAAGAATTATAAACTCAAAGGAAGGACTTCGGTTATATATATATAGATGAAATTGTTTTTCATATATTTGTAATTCAATATGGTAAAAACGATTCGAAGATTATAAGATTATAGTATAAATAAACCTATTTATATTCCTTTCTTTCATTAGTGCCGATGTACTAGTGGTACAGTTTTATGATTACATGATTTTTGATTATATGATCCTAGTTATCTATCTCCTATGTCCAACCATCAATGGTCACGTAACCTGCGGTCACATGATCCCCGATCACATGATCCATATTCCGACAGGGTGGAAAGAATCAATAAACGATTAAAAAGTTTTTGCAAATGTTTTAGTTTTCAAAAGGTTTAAAATACTTAATGATTATTATTATTTAAAAAATGTAGGATATATAAATATAGATCAAATTCTTATACTATTCAAAAGAATTCGATATTATTTATAAAAACAATATAGATCCATTAATATTCCTTAAACTTTTAAAGAATTATTTAATCTTCGATATTCTTTATTATACAATAAAATTGAATATATATTTGGAGTATTTAAAATGCGTTTTCTATAGTTAAATCAATATCAAAAATATCCATTTCATATTTAAATTCGTATAGTTTATAGATTTTGTACATTATATAACTTTATTCGATAAAATAGTTAAGATACAAATCCATTTGAAACCCAATTTGATTTTATTATTAATTCAAATAATAAATCAATAAAAAATATAAACTTAAATATTTATAATACTATTTAAAACTTAGATTTTATAATATTAAAAGCTATAGATTTCTATTATAAAAGGATTGCTTATAAAATGTGAAAGGATTATCAAAATATAAAGAAAAAACAGGCCGCTTAATATTTAATTTATTATTAAAGATATTAAAATAATAAATAATCTTTAGGAGTTTGTCGAATTAATCTATCTTTATTTTGAATATCTTTTAAGATATCTAATTTTTCAAATTCTTTCAAAATAATCAAGATATCTTTTTTTCAATCTTTACAATTCAATAGATTTTATACCTATTAATATTTAACTTCATTATTAGGTACTCAAAATTCATGTTTTTTAGGATTATAACCTTTTAATGAATTCCATTACGATTTTGGTTTAGGCAAAGATATTTGATCATTTTTATCTTTCTTCAATATATCAAAACCCCAAAATGCTAGATTTCTCCAAACAACGCGTTATCAACAATTAAATATTTTATATAATAGATCAATAGGATGAAAATATATCCTTTTTATATATTAATAAACGAAAAATTCAATAAAAAAACGAAAAATTCAATAAAAAAATGAAAAATCCAATAAAAAAATGAAAAATCCAATAAAAAAATGAAAAATTCAATGAAAAAACAATAAATATACTTTTAATTGTTTTTTATATCCGTTACTCATTCAATTTTCTTATATTCTTTACTTTTTGGATCTTTTAAAGCTTTTATAATAGTATTAAACTTGTTAACCACTAAACTTCAAGATCTAATCCAATTAAGAAAACCAATACAAACCATAATCCTTTATAAATAATTAACATTTTGATATATTAAAATGAATTGAAATATTTTAACTTTATTATAATTCAAATCTATATTTGTATTTTTAGGATTATTTTCTTTTTTATTTTCTTCCTTTTCTTCTTTTTCTTCGTTTTCTTCTTTTTCCTTTTCCTCTTCTTTCTCTTTCTTTTCCAATAAAGCTTCCCATTCATCAAATATTTCACTTTTATTCTTTTCCATTTCAAATTAAAAGCTAGAGTATTCAATATATTCAATAAACTTAAGTTCTAATTCAAAATCTGATTTAAAATCAAATTCTAAATCTAAATCTTTAGATTTAAAGCTTTTTAAAGTTTTTTTATAATTTATTAGTTTAAATATAATATAAAAAGGGATTAATTTATATTGAAAATGCTTATCTAATACAGCTTTTCGTATTTGTATTTCCATATCTTATTGATCCTCTTTCGAAACTTTTTTATATTCTATACTTTTTCAAACTTTGCATATAATATATAAAACAATATAATTTCTTTTATTCTTTTTACATTTTATTTCCATTTCCTTAATAATTAATTTCACCGTACGTTTTCATACATTTTTAGTTTTCAAAGCTTATAAATACTCTAATTCTTTCTTCTTTTTATTTATAATAAACATTTTGATATCAAAACAAACCAAATTATTATAGAAAATGAATAATTTGATTAATAAAAAATTGATTTGGAATTGAATGTATATTATAAATTGAAAAGTTGATTATTATATAAAATTTTATTGAAAAAAATTAATAAAAGTAAACGTTTACAATATATAAATCGATTACGGATTTAATATTATCCAATAAATTGAAATAATATGATTGGTTATTAAAGTTATATAAAGTAAATAAACAAAATAAATTATTATCCAATTTAAACATACAAACATTCACTTTCAACTTATATAATTTATAACCTACAACTTACAACCTATATACAACCTACAATCTATAATTTATAATTTATAATATACAATTTATTATATATAATTTATAATCTATTATTTTTAATAAACAAAGTAAATATCAAAATAATCTATTTTTATATTAAATAATAGATTATTGATTAATACTATCTAGGAAATTGTATTTCAATATATCACATACAAATTTAAATAGAATGGGGAAAAGCAAAACGATTTTAAAGAAATATTTTCAAAAACCTAGAAAACCTTATCATATTATTAATATTGCTTTTAAAACTAATAAAGTTAAAAAAACTAAACGTTGAAAACTTAGAAATAAATTTTTTCTATATTAATCATTTATATAACTATAAACTAATTAATTTATAAGCTATTATACTTCGTAAAATCCAACGATATTAAAGAACAATCGATCTATTATTGAAAAAAACATCATTTGCACGTATTGTTAAAGAGATTACGAATAATATATTTTATAAACCGTTATATTGAAGAGCCGAAATATTTGTAGTTTTTCAAAAGTTTATAAAAGCTTTTTTAATAATTCATTTTGAAAGTAAAAGTTATTATTCTATATTACTATATTATAACTAATCAAAATAATACTTTTTCAATATATAATTCATGTACAACACATTATTATTCAACAAAAAGATAATGCGTTTATATTAAAAATAATAAAGTTGGTAATAAAAGTAATTGAAGAATATTATTTAAATATTTAAATAATCAATTCTAAAAATAATTAAAAGTTTTTATTCAATTTTAAATGTTTTTTATTATATTTTAAATGTTTTTTATTGGATTTTAAATATTTCTTATTGAATTTTAAATGTTTTTTATTGGATTTTAAATGTTTCTTATTGAATTTCAAGTTTTTCTCATTGAATTTTAAGTTTTTCTTATTGGATTTTTTCTTTAAAGTTAAACTAAAAGTTTAAATAATCAAATTATCAAATTAAATTATAATAATATTATTTGCAATATAAAACAAATATTATTTGTTTAAATAAAAAGTTTTAAAAAGAAATAATAAAGAAATAAATAAACAAAATAAAATCAAATAAATAAACAAAATAATAAACAAATAATTATAACAAATAATAAACAAATATATTTATAATTTCAAGTTGTTTTTATTAATCCTCCATTTTTTTAGTATAATATATCTTTATATTTGTACAAATCTTAATAACAAATTCGTTTTCAAATACTTCTTCTTTTTCAATTATCAAAACTTTTTTATATAATAGACTTCCCATTTAAAAAAAACTTAAAAGATTAAATATTATATCTGATCCAAAAGATTTATATACTTTAAAATAGCGAGTTGTTATTATATAGTATACTTAATACCATAATAGTAAAGATTTTTTTGGTTGTTCTATCGCCATTTTCGATTAAAATGATATAGAATTTTTGAATGTTTTATTAAAAAGTAATAAACTATTTACAATATAGCTAATTAACAATAATCGAACTTTTTTAAATAGAAAAAAAAAAAAACTTTTGCGAATTGATTATTTAAAACATTCATTTTCAAACTATATATTTTGTTAGTATAATAATAATATATTAAATAATATCATACCTTTTCAATTCCAAATAAATATTTATTTTATAAATTAATCTTTTTGTATAATATTTGAAAAAGTTTATTTTTTATATCTTTTATATCTTTTATATCTTTTATATTTTCAGAACAGGATTAAAATATCAAAGATAAATGAAATGCGTATTTATTAGTAGTTATACAATCATCAAATAATTATGCAAAGGTTGATCAATGTTTAACCTTATTGTTTTTATATTAACGATATTTTCGATGATTTGTAGGATTGGCAAATATCTCATCCCATTTTTCATTGGGAGCTACAACTAGCATAATATTATTTACTTTATCTTTTTTGCAATCCCAACTAAATTAATTAAATAAAAATCGACATTTAATATAACGATTTTTTAATTAAATTATATTATTAATATATTTGATAAAAAAAAAGAAAAATATATACAATAATAATCTTTTTTTTGATTTATAATTTAATGAACTTTTCTATATTATTAATATTTTTTTTATATTGTTTTGTAATCAAAATAACAAATTTATTATAATCTGCAGATTTTCAATCTATAAAACTTTTAGTTTTTGTTGATATTGTATTAATAAACTTTTATATTTTATCTAAAAGAAAACTTTTATAATGTTTTCATTAGAAAAGATTCATAAATTCTTCCGAAACTATTTCGATTTTAATTTCCTTATCCATTAATATATTATTAATTTCATTATCTTTTTGGGATTTTTGCAAAAGAATAAAAATAATATTGTTATTATTATCATCGTTATCATTTTGGAATGGGTTTTGGGATTCGTTTTTATTTTCGTTTTCTTTGTTATTTAATAATTCAGAAACAGATTTTTCACAAATAATTGTTATAATTTATTTAATAGCAATTATTAATTAATATAAATCAAATTAAACAAAAAGATTACCTTTCTTCGTTTGGAATTAGGGGAATTAGGATTTGAAAATTGAATTTGAATAAAACTTTCGATGATTTTGTTAATAGATTTAGTTTAGCGTTATAAAAATCGAATAAATTATTAAAGAAATAATAAAAAAAATATTTCATTTTCTTTTTGATTATTAATAGATTTATTAAACGATTTGGATTGTTTTCTATTGTATATTAATCTTTTAGATATTTATATAAAGGA
This sequence comes from Monilinia aucupariae, assembly GCA_002162555.1. Taxonomy (NCBI): domain Eukaryota; kingdom Fungi; phylum Ascomycota; class Leotiomycetes; order Helotiales; family Sclerotiniaceae; genus Monilinia; species Monilinia aucupariae. The sequence goes on along the minus strand of NGKF01000033.1, from coordinate 315,715 downwards.
TTTGTAAATAGTTTCAAATTTTGAAAAAGAACGAAAAGGTTATTTATTATATTATTGAAAGAAAATATTTAATTTTATATATATTAATAATTTAAAATGAAATTTCAATTTATAACAAAAAAATTTATTTTATAGTAATAATAAGGAAT
>NGKF01000033.1:297799-315466 GCA_002162555.1 Monilinia aucupariae | reverse complement strand
TGGTTTTTAACAAAGAATATTCAGGTTAATATATAAAGTAATTTAAAATCGAAGATTATACAATAGATTTTAAAACAGATTGATTATTAATGCAATCAACAATTTGCTTTATAATATACCATTAAAACGATAGATTGAAATCTAGCGGAATCCGTTAGATTTCGATCCATCACTTTTTTAATATATTATGAAGCAAATTGTACATCCAAACGAGCCCTTAGCCCTAGCCGTGTTAGTCCTTAACGGGTCGATATGAAAGCCTTCTGCGATACAACCCAAGATCGATGGTTTTCAAGTGTTAAGGATTTGATGGTCGGCTTACTCAAATTTTCAGAAACCCCTGTAAATCATTTAGTAATTAATGCTATTTCCAGGCGTCTTAGTGTAGACTCCATCACTGATCGCATACTACTCGTCTAATCCTAACATATATATTATTCACGACCTCAACGCCAAATCACACCCTATTTACAACTCGGAACCCGCTTTTGGGTCGTAAAAACGTTCGAAGCGTACAACCAAGGCAAACGACTTTCCATTTGGTGTTAATAGTAGTACAAACAATATTATGCAGCTACTCTCCTCTGCAGCCCATCCTTGGCTGAAATGTAGTGAGCCAAAACAAGCGGCTCGTTTATTTATTAGCTTGGCTTTCAGCCTTCCATTGCACGTGCATGCCCTGCACCAGGGCTCCTTCACTGGGGTTGATTGAACATCAACTTTTCTTACTCCGATCGTACTCGAAGAGCCACGAAAGCCGCGATACTATAGAAGAAACCGCATTTGCGGCTCAGACTTTCAGCATCAATCTGACTAGGTGGTTCGCACTTCAATAGCATTCTGGAAGGTCTCGATGGATGCTGTGTTGGAGCATGGTCATATCGGAGCTGGCAATGCCCAGTGAAGACGTTGACATCAAGAAAGCAAAGATTCATGATGCACTCGTTAAGCATCCGATATTGAGAATACAACGTAGCTGCAAAGATGATCATTGTGGCATTTGCTTGCGTCCATAAGATCGGAGATACCTGGTTTATCTCACATTATTGTGCAGTAGCTTGTTGTGAGTATCGATGAAGTCACTGTCAGCAAACGCATCACACTTCGTATTCATCCTCCCTCTCGTTGCAATCCTCAAGCTCTCCACACCCATCACTCCACTTCGTCGCATTTAAGAAGAATGTTTTCAATATCTTGGCCAATTGAGTTTCTTCTCAAAAAACTACATGTTCCGTTGTTGTGCGGCGCAGTAAGGCCTGCTTCTTGGGCTCAAGTGTAACCCAGAAGCTGGAAACACTTCGCCTCCATTGTTCTATCATGGAATTTTCTATACTTTCATATGAAAATGGTCAATATTTTAGATGGCGCCGGACAATCCTGCAAGTATTGCGTGTGTTAATACTTCTATCCGTTTGGCTGGGTATGTTTCTTTTTTTGGACAGGCTCAGCGATACAATCTATCCAGCTCACATCAGAGCCCTCAAAATTCACATTGCTATAATGAGCTCGATAACCTCATTGCAATTGACTTTCATCAATTTCATCACTCACGATCATTTGCATTTTTCATTATGTTGTCTCCAAGTGTTCACCTCTCATACGCATTCGTTGTATTGACCTCTATATATACTTATGCTAAGGCAGATTGTGCATCATACGGTATTGATTTTCAGAATGGAGCCAGTTACTTCATCAACAACTTAGATACCTCCAGCTTCACTGCCGTCACGCAGTTTGTAGGCTGTTCTGGAATGGCCGATGTAATTCTGGTTGGCCCTGATGAGCGTTCTTGGTTGTGCAGCGATATATCTACCCAGCCTGACAATACCAATGAGCTTTCAACCTGGTAGATATAACTCGTTGTCAAAGTCTCCGATTGTGATAAACCTACTGACTTTTAGTAGTCCTCTCTTGAAAAGTGAGATGTACAGTGGAAGCTGGACTATTGTTATTTTGGGAAACAATGGAAACAGTTCTTCCTTCGCTGCCCAAAGGACGTTCGATCTTCTAGTTGGACCTCAATCTACAGTCACGTATACTCCAACAGGTAAGCGATTTCAATCCTTGTAATATCAAGTCATAATAATTGACACTTTCTAGTAAATATCACAAGTGTCGTGACACCATCAACCACGTTACCCACCACCATCACACAGACTGACTCAACCACGATTCCCGCTGTGACAATCACTGCACCTTCCGCCACCGCAGGTAATACAATTACAATAACACCCAGTCGAGTCACAACAACAGTAACTACTACCTCCACGCGGACTGTCATTTCTCGAAAATTTACCTTCCCTATTGTTACCGTCACCAAAACAGCATCTTGTAGAGTTCCCACAAAACCTGCTACCAAGGATCCATATCCCAATCAACATTATCTCGCATTGGCACAAAGTGTTACATCTGATTCTGCTGTCAAACGAACTGCTATCCCGGCACCGGCAGCAGCCCTCATCACCCCCGCTCCAAGAGCTAATATTAACAATCGTGATGTTCCTGTTGAGGTTGCTAATGTTCTTGGACGTCGTGCTGTTGGACGTCTTCTCGAGAAGAAGCTCAAGAAGCGTGCTCCAGATGTTCCAACTTTAACCATAACTGATACTACCACATCTGATTGGAAGACATCCACAATTATCACCACCACCACTACTACTACATTTTACAATACAGGTAAGTAACAGATATATTTATACTCGTCACAGGGTATACAATATTCAGGACTGCAGACCAACAGTGAAGAGTCCTAGATTGTTGTATTCGCGTCATTTGAAGGCTTGATGTCTTTTGAGATATTGAATTCATTTGAAAGATCAAGAAATCATGGAGAGTTTTGAATCCATGATGAAAAGGCTCTTGAACATCAAGAACTTGGATCTCGTCTGCTACTCCTGACTATTGGATACCCCGATTCTACAGTTATCTGTCATGTGTTTGAACGTTTGCTAACCCCAGTGTTCCACTTAGCCACTACAACTACATTCACCACTATGTAAGAGAGCTCCCTCCTTCTAAGACGAGTTCAAAGTCTAACAAAGCCATAGCACGCCAGCACCAGTCACAGTCCGCACAGGAGTCACTACATCAACCATAACCGCGCCAACACCTACCCGCACAGAGACAACCCAAACTCGTACCGTCACAACTATCACAACGACCATCACCCGCAGGTACGCGTCCATTTTATTGAGTGAAATTCTATTCTTTAGAAAATCCTCATGGTTTAATTAGATTTGACTGACACAGCTTTCCCTCTAGTATCACCATCACGCAGACTACCACACCTGCATCGGTCATTGCGACTTGTACCTCTAAAGGTGGAGTAATTGTTTGATTTTCCTAGAGAGCATTGATGCTTTCTACTGTTCCGTTTCATCCTCATATTCCCGCTTTCCTTGGCTACTACTGTTTTTTCTTCTTCTTCTGGGATTGCAGGCTTGCTAGTGATTTGATATACATTTCTCTTCAGTCCAGTCAATAGAGTTCTTGGGACATGTTTCATGCGAGCTGGAAAATTCTTCACTTACTTTTATTCTTTAACTGGAGTTATCAATGTGGCCGATGGAATAAAATCAAATTTGAACAATCTGTCACATTCTTTGTCTATCTGACCACATACCATCGGTACTCTCGTGTATGCAATTGATGTTATTTTAAACCTATGCCACATATGCGTATAAACATCGTTATAACCTTGCGTCGCGCTAGAACTCCGATCCAAATGCATGTTCGACCCCCGTGTTCTTCTCCACGCAATGAATCTTAATAATCAGTGTGATCTTTGCTCGTCATGTAATCTGCAAGATGGAAGTCTCCCAAGTCTCCGAGCCAAAGTTATTTTGTGACCACTCATGAGAGGGAGATTCATCTCATAATAGTCCATGATTTCTCCAACACCCAAAAATATATATGGAAAAGAGGTTTGTCTAATAGCCGCGGTGCACTCTGTCTTCTGGCACCCACTCGTCTGTTGCAAATGAGCCATCTTTGTTGAACTATTCTTTTCCATGTCTTGCTTCGTCAAAGAGAGACATAAAGTTTACCGGCTTGGTTGACCTCCAATGTTTACTTGGGGGCGAGATTTCAAAGCTAACTAATCACAATTACGTCTAGGGATGTAAATCGAGGATATTCACGGTTAGTACGATGTGGTTTACAGAGGCAGCTCTTTCCCTATGATTAAGTCTTCATGACTGAGGCTTTAAATGATTTTCTGAGTGACCTATGCTTAATGGAGTGCATTCCTTACACTCTCAAATCCCAAGCTGTATCCTACGGCTGTGGACATCTTACAGTCTGGTTTAAGCAATGGTAGTATCATGTAAGTAAACCATCCAGAGGTCCATCGCCATCCATGCGTGAATATAGCTCGAGAGCCTCGTATCACAGCGCCACGAAGCTTAACCCAATGCATCATGGGCCAGCTCGCATAATATATGCGGCATATCAAGTCGTGCTACATTGGCTGTTTGTGCAACCAAGCATCTCATCTTCCCCACCGATATCCGAAGATGCCATTAAACCTATCTAGCTGAGAATGACGCCTGGTAATGACGCCATTGTGAACCCAATCTATCTCAACAATGATAGATATGTCTCAGATCTGGTTCCTCTATCAGGGAAAATGAACGCAGCCTGAAGCCGTTAATATAGAACATCAATGCTGCATGAACTTGCCCGAAACGCGCAAGTAGTAGAACGTTTCCCCATCAATATTCATGATCAAGAGCCAGTAATCAGAAATGATTTTCTAAAAATAACAATTTCACTTTGTCCAAGCAAGTAGTACGCTTGAGCGAAATGCAAGCCTCAAACCGCCCCTTTGGTTGAAGCCTGGCGCTTCTGCAAGTATCAATAATGGGATTCGATCCTTGCTTTCTATCGATCCTGCTGTGGCTTTCCGACTTTCAAATTCCTGAAACGAAAAACCGAGATAAGATGAAGCGATATGATTCCCAGGGATCCAAGGACTGTAGGTAACAGAGCGGCAAAGCAACAAAACTCCAAGCCACGCATTCTCCTCAGACTCCCCCGACAAATGCCACAGGGCAGGAGAACGAGTAAGATTGAAGAATTCGAATCGAAAAAACAGTGCCTGACCAACCCCAACTTATTATACGAAGTTTCCCGCCTCGCCACACATCATCACCGCACCACCCGCACTCTCCACGTTTCATTTTGACTCACTCGCCCTTAACCGACCAGCCCCGTAGGCGCATCTTAAGAATCATCAATATTGCGCAACCTCCACGGGATGATGCAACATGGAATCGCCGATTCTAGCCTTACGAAGAGCGCCGAGATAAGATGGCCGTGCCGCGCCCCACGAGTCTCTCTCGTGAAGCCTCGCAAACTCGAATTCGCGGTGCGTGATTCGTCGCTCGTGACCTGGGGTCCGGGTAAGCGATACGGCAGCGTGAGCCGGAGAGCCAGAAGATGATGAGGACGGTGATCCTTCGCACGGGCACATACGAGCGACGTGCCCGGAAAGAGATAAGGGCAGAGAGGATTTCCGCGAGAAATTTAACCGATGTCCGTTGGGATGCGGTTGATTGTAGGTACCACGTGTCACGGTGCGCATAAGCGTCGGAGAATTTCTCATCTTCCACACCGGATTTTCTGGGGTAACGTAACGAGAGGTGAGTGGTGGAATTGATGATCTTTGCGTCGCCTTCTCATATATTGCGAATCGTGTTGTCTTCGTGTTTGGCCTGGATGCAGCGCGTAGGATGTACATGATCTTAAATACGCTCTTCTCGCAATCGAATGGTTTCCAGAGTGCTCATAAACTGATATGATGGCGGTTACGTTATCATTAGTTCTACGTGGGAAATTTGGCTTACGATGTATGAGAGTAGGATCGATGATATTTTGTCTTGTCGGTGGGGTATATGTAGGCATCACGGATGCATGTGTGTGCGATGATTTGAACGCGAATTGCGAGCCAAGACCTTGTTTTGCATACCATGCATGGCATTCACGACAAGAAGAATAACGGCCGCTCAGTGAAGCATCAAAGCCAAATTTCAAAGTCTAGATTCCGATAAAACTATGCAGTGCATCTATATTCCCTCCTATAAACGTTGCAGCAATGGTGCAAGAACAGCACATCGCTTATCCAGTTCTTCTCCTCGCACACTCTTCAATCCATCCAGGTTGAAGACCGCAACATTGTTGACACCTCCTTTAGCATCGATCTTATCCCACCCAGGGCCTGCTTGAGGATTTTTGGCAAAGTCGGTCCACGATTTTTGGATGACAGCACTTAGGCTGATTTCTTCCGGGGTAGAGCCTGCGCGTAAGTTGCCGAAAACGAGAGGGATTTCAGAGGAGTGGTAGGCGCCGAGACCTGGGAGTGGTTGGATGTTGGCAAAGGTTGCATTGTAATAGTACCGGTAGGTTGGGTAAGAGGCGGCAGAACTAGAGGCAGCGTAGATACTGGCGGGCTACATGAGGTATGAGATTTTAGATTCGGTAATATTTGGGAAAGATGGGGTTATGGATGATATGATGAAAGAGCAACTTACGCATTGGAATATTAAATCGGTGTAGATCTTTGCGATCGCTTGAAAGGGTGTGTTTAATCCATCTTTACCAACAGAATAGGCAGCACGAACTTCAGCCTGAAGAGTTTTGTTGGTTGGGAATAGCGTGTTCAAAGATGCTGTTATGTTGCTTTGTCCATATGCGAGAGCAGTACCCTCTTGAGCATTCGAACCGATAAGTATCGGAATGTTTGCAATTTGGCGATTTGCTATCTTTTGTTTAGGGTCTGAAACTCGCGTTACATTATCAACAACCGGCTTGAACGATAGCCCTGAACGCTCAATGAAAGACTTTATAGCTAATGGGTCGGAAGCACGAAGGCAAGCCAGAGGACTCGTTGCATTCGAGCACCCGAGACCAGAGGCAAGAGCATTCCAAGATCGAAGACTGGCATCTTTCGTTGCTCCTCCAGGTGTGGCGGTTTGAGTTCGAATAGTGTCTTGACCAGATTGCATAATTGCTGCACGGAATGGTGGATTGGTGGGATAACTAGTAACGAGAGCATCCACAGAGAGTGCACCAGCTGATTCCCCAAAGATGGTTACCTTTTTGGGATCACCACCAAATGCTAGGACGTTTGTTTTGACCCAGTCTAGTGCTAGTCGTTGATCAAGAAGTCCAAGATTCTGGCCTGTCGTGGGTAGTTCGGGGGAGTTTGGGAAGCCGAAAACTAATTTTGGTCAGACCTTTTTTAATTTTGATTGGATGAGCGAATAACATGGGGATATACCATTAGTTCTGTAATTGAAAGAAACAACGATTACATTGTGGTTCGCAGCCATGACGCCACCATCATAGAATGGTGATGACGCTGATCCAAACTGTAAGCCCCCCCCATGGATCCAAACCATCACGGGCAGCGACGAAGCAGTAGTAACTCCAGATGGAGCATATACATTGAGGTATAGACAATCCTCACTTTCCGATGCAGGTGCCGGAGTGTTAAAGAGCCTATTGGTGAAGGCGCGAACAACATCCGGGTCTACTAGAAGTCAGAAAAGGTCTTAGCACAGGTGAAGATCGTACCACATACAGTTGAATTGCTGGATACAAGATGCCTTAATCTGTGTCGCATCATACGGATTGCTCTTGAATGGATCTGCGGAGACCGGTGGGCTGAAGCGTTGAGGGGGTCTAGCGAATGGTATACCGAGAAATTTGGACACAGATGAGTTACCTCCAGGAAGTGTGGTAGAAACACCTCGAACAACTCCTTGGGGGATAGTGGCGGTAACATCATGGGGAGTGTCTTGAGCTACGACGAGCCCCGCTAAACCCAGAAAAACGCCAAAGCTGACGGTGACCATGATGAATCTTAGGAGTGTAAATGAATGACTAGGTGAGAATTCGAAGCTGTTGACGACGATATCACTGTTTGGCCATTGGATATGGCGTTCTTATAATACTTTTTGGCCATGTTAACAATGCAATAAACGGTGTATTGGCACTGTTTTGCTTTGCTTCACTTTGCTTCACTTTGCATTGTTCTCAATCCCTCGGTAACTTCTCCCATCGTCTTCATCGAGCTGAGGTAGGTTAAGCGTTGAAGAATTCGCCAATCAAATCGGTTTCCACTTGTGAAACTTGGAGTATCAAGGCTTATTGGGAGGATATCAGACAAGCATTGCATGGGGGTCTTTATCAATACATGAAGTTCTAGATGAATCCTAATCTCGAGAACCTTAATATTGATTCAAATTTTCCGATTTGGGAAAGACTCGCCCAAGTTGCCAATTGAGGTCTTTTTAGCGATTGATAGGCTATTGTTTGATGAATAAGCTAAACTGTATTTTGACTACCGATTGACACTTCGCCAGCACATTTCGGCCCTCATAGTCTTGATTGCTGGTCAATTGGTAGCCAATTAGGGGCCGTGGTCGGTCCTCGGGCATTCCATTGCATTTCAATCAAACGTGTAGAGTAGGGTTGATTGTCCAAAGTGGCATCGACAAGCTGGATTTTGACGAATCGCAACATGATGATGCTTTGATATCAGGTCCCATCGAGTCGATGAAAGTAACCCTACGAATCCTGCCGAGGTATTCTTAATGCGACAGGCTCAAAGACTTGAATGTTAACTCAGCTTAGTGCGAGAGGAACCACTCATTCAGATAATTGGTTTTTTGCGGCTGTCGTCTAACAAGGAGGGGGTCGGAAGGTTGGCGGCACATAGGTGTATCTTGGAGCTAAAGTTCGACACCCTTGAAAGCACCGTCGGATGAAGCATCTTCGATTGAGAAGTCACTCGAATCCTAAAAGGTTTTGTCGAGGTTTAGAAAACTTCTAGATTTCCATATGTGCAGGGTCAATGAGGTGCGTGAAATGAGGTGAGGCAATTCATCCAGGCTGGATGAAGCGACGTGGGGAAGAGTTAGCTTACCTCAGTCTCGGAAGAAAACAACGTCGTCTCATGCTTCTTCAAACGTGAATGAATCTGCAGCGCTTACCTTGGGGTAAGGATGATGGAGTACTTTGTATAAGGTTAGACAGGGAACAACGGCGTTCATTGGACGGGTAGAAACCTTCGGTGGATAAGATTTGTCGCATATTTACCTTGGATACGGAATTACTCCGCTCGGGCTGTTTCATGCAATTAATCTTGGCCAAAAAAGGAATAAATACATAAAAAGCTAAATTTTTTGTTTTCAATACAGTGTATATAGCATTGAGCGTTAAAAGTGTAACCCTAGTTCCTAGACCACTTCGTGTGAGAAAAAAGTCAATTGAGTAGTCTAACGATTCTGTATTCCACTCTCATTTCTCGAAAGAGAGGATTCAGTCGTAGAATTATGTCACTGCATTGATGTACTAGATTGAAGGACCCTGTCAAGCTTAGGGCAGAGCCCTTACATGAATAGAGAGCTACTGTACTATATGCCGTACCCATATGGCCGTACCCATACAGTTCTGGCGGTACTAACAACATCGTAACAAATTAGGAACCATTTTTTACTTGCTTTTGAGTTGGTCCTGGAATGGAGTATCTCCTAAGCACCTACCGCTTAGCTATCAAGCATAGAATAACCTTACACTACCCACGGATCCCTCTCACTCCTTCTTCCCACGAATCGGAGGAACAGGCTCGGCATTTCGATTTCCAAAATGGCGGCCGATGTAATGCAACTGTTCTGGAGTGTGACAATCGTGTTCAGGGCACGGTAAAGAGCGAGTAATGATCTATAAGGTTACTAAAGAACAACAAACTGCTATGCAAAAGAATGGCAGGAGTCTGTCCCCTTTAGGGTCCCCTCAAGAGGGCCGAAATCTTAAGCGAATCGGCATGATCCGATTCGTCACATGTAACCTAGCCCATGGCCATTTCCATACTTTAGAGTCTGAGCCTTTCAACGACCCATCGACATAAGGTGAAGATGTAAGTGTGTATCGAGTGTGTCTGTCAAGTGTATCAAGTAGACTTATGGGAAAGTTTATGCGATGTGCAGGAGGATATTCGCGAAGGGACGATGGGACGCTGTCGCACTATCTGCCCCAAATGAACTTACCACACCCATGCAGTCGACATACCGTGGCACCGAAGCGCAAACCTTGAACGCGATCGTATTTACGATGAGAAGATGCTTCAAGTGCTCCATGTCGGTCCTGTAATTCGATGTGGGGAGGTCATCCACCGGAATTTGAGCTGGTCTCATAACATTTCATATTCTGGTTGAGGATTTATCGGGATATGAATAGGAGTAGTAGTCACACCACAGAAGTCTCGGTAACTCACTCTTTACTTCTCGTTGAGATTCTGATGGCAATCGGAGGATATCTTGAGGGTAAGATTCAGCTTTCTTGCTTTTCTGATAGAACTATGGTGGATCGTCCCATCTGATGATAACCGAGTTAGGACCCAGATGTATATCAAATGAATTGGCCTACCTTAGAAAATCATGGAACAATTTATTCCCACTCAAAGTCAAGGAGGTGATATTTGTATTGACCGTTGTGAGGAAGATCTACAATCGCCTGCATCTTTCAAAGCAGATCTTGCAACTTCACATCTCAATCCCACAACGATGCTAACTGACTATCACTGATAATTCTTGATTTGCGAGCTAAGGTGAGAGCAATATTGACAGGATGGAGTGTCCGTTAGTCTACTCGAGTAATTGGTTTACATTAGCTCCTGGCCCAAGGCAAAAGGCATATTCGAGAGACTGGAAAATATGCTTACCCAGCCAGAGGAACAGAGGCAATCCTACTCTTCTGGACAATTCAATGCACTCATCAACCTCAAACATTACTACAGGCGAGAGGATTGGATGGCGAGCAGGTAGGTAGGTGTCTTGCTCTCACAATACTCGAGTAGGTCCTGGTGGTCCTGGTGGCCCTGGTGGTCCTGGTGGTGATCATTATGTTGGCATCGGTTGGACTTTTGTATATTCCGGGATCAATCTGGAATGGCGGGGAAAACTACTCTGACCGTACGAGTACAACGAGTACAAAGCCTTGCATTGGCCCGTGCACTGGTTCAACTTACATGACATTTCAGCCTCGTGCCTTCCTTCAATCGCGTCGCGCTCACTCCAAAAAGCTTTCGAAGGATGAAGCAGAAGAAGCATTGTAGGGTCTGCAATACGGAAAGGTAGAGCACGGCGAACAGACTTGAGAACATAATGGCAGGCTGTGTGCATTCATGACACCCTGAAAACTTTGCAAAATATGGCAGCGGTCAATTCTTTAGGCCTACATCAACCCACAGGACTTCAATATGCTATCAAAGAAGGCTACCTGGCTGCAGATGCAGATAGTAGTTCTTATAGCTGGTATAATGTCTGCGACGAAGATTCAGGCTCAGAGGTCGATGATGAACTGCTAGTCACACCAAGATGTGTGATCTGGTCTCGGGGAGGGATTTTTCGAAAAAGTTATAATTTTGAACTCGAAAAAGAGCCAATTACACAGGCATTATTGACCTCATTTCCTAGTGTCGGACCATTACCATCCAAGGATGGACCACCAAAGAAGCACAGAGAGAGCTCAAGCTCAAGAGAAAAGGCCATTGTGGTCTTTTTAAAGTCGCAGGCGCATGTTTATTTTCTCTCGGGCACCAGCCATGTCATACATTTGCCATTCGAAGTCGAGTCTGCCACCGCAGCGCCTATTGGTCTCATTATACAACGAAAGTTACGTGCGGATCTTGATGTCGCAGCGTCTCTCAAGTTTCCACGAGTACCGCCCAACTCATTTGTCTCATCACAGCCTCAATCATGGTCTGCGGCAAGTTCAATCCATTCAACCTTTTCTACTGCAGATCTTGGTGCTCCTATGCAAATGCCAACCCAAATGTCAACCCTGAAAGACCTGTGGGAATCTCCTTCTGCTCAGAATGATGCGAACTGGCCACGCCTATTCTCGCTGTCAGATCCATTGGCAGAGATGGGTTTAATAGTTGCGCAGCCAGGCTTGTCTGATGGTCGAGGAAAACGAAGGAGCTCTGGCAAGATATCAACATTGGATCCTTCAGAAGAAATTCTTCACGTATCTCGGCCAAACGAATTTTCTGCCAAGGACTCGGAAAATCCTCTGGTACTAACTATCACCTTGAATCGAGAAACCAGCATGTACACTGTGTGGAGATTGGCCTATATTGGACAAGAGACAATACCGAACGGGAAATCTAAAATTCCGAGTGGCGCGGTGTCACGTCGACGAAGCTCATTTATGCCAACAGGAACCACAACACCCGTGGGAAATATGCAACAGACGGTCCGGGAAAGTTTTGGTGGAATTGCATCTGGTTTCAAAAAACCTGCTTGGTCAGAGGATGTGAAAAAAGACAAAAAGATCGATTTTGCCTCCACGCTTGATCCCGACTATGAAGGCGGTATTATTCCTAGAAGAAGCTCTCGGCGTGTGAGCTCAATGTTAGCTAGAGCAGATCTATCCGCCTCACACGAACGAAATGCTTTCTCTGAACTTGCAACGGGTCATCAGCATAGTACAGGTCGACTTCGAGATTCGCTTGGAAGTCAACATACCAGAGTTAGCATTGGGTTGAATGGGCAGGCTTTCTCCCAAGCCAGCCAACTAAGCCAGAGCATTAATAGTCATCTCGAGGCACCAATTGATGAACTCCTGGATCAACTGCGAGCTGGAGGCGATTTTGGCGGCTTCAATGACATGGGTCTCGATGATGAGGAATTTGATGCACTTAGACAGGAAATTATCCTGACTAAAATTTGCAGTGTCTCCGCCGAGCATAGTAATGTTCGGTATTCGAGTCAGCATATTCCAGCAAAGAGTCACTGTAAGATCTTTATACTGCCTGCACCACCCTCGGCGGCAGATGATCATCAAGGCAATTCAATAGTCATTTGCATCCTGGATACTGATGAGAAAAAGCTCCTTGTGATGACTCTTAATACCAAAATACATAGAAAAGCCCATTTCAACGACAATGAGTTACTTCCAAATACGGAGAAGGAAGTGACTCTAGTCAACTTAAAAGAAGTGATGAGAGCCCCAGGTGTTATTGATGCTTGCAAGTTCGATGATGGCAATATATCTCGTATCTTAGTCCTGACCGAAACAGACGATGGTATTGGAGAATTGAGTTTGCAAGCCCCATGGAGCATACTTATGAAAGTAACTATTCCAACAAATTTTGTCATACATAACACTCGAAACTTGAGCCACGACCAGCATCCTCGTGAGAAGAGGGAGGGAGGGTTCAAAAGAGTACTGAGTCAAGGCCCTCGTGCTTTGAAAGGTCTGCGGAATCCACAACCTCGAGGCCTTGTGGATTTGGTGGATGATGAGGGCAAAATGCACCAGCTGCAAATACTCATGCAGCCTCGCAGTCCTTATGTGGCTAAAGTCCTTGAAGTATGTACGAAAGTTCTACCAGGTGCGAGTGGAGGTGAAGGGATGCTTGTTACATGGTGGAATGCTATGAAATGGCTACAACTCGAGTCTATTGATACTGCAAATGCGGAGTGGACATCTTTACTCATCGTTCTATTCTCGATGGTCTTCAGCTTCGGTACAGCAAAGCAACCCCAGAAGAAGGTTTACACTACTAGAAAATCACGCGCAGCATTGTTACGGTCGAGTAGTGCTGGGCAAGTGGACATGGACTGCTACGAGACTATGCTCAGTCATTTGGCTCCATATGGAAATCCTATGCCATCTTGGCTTAACAATGGCGCATGGAATTGGCTCCTGGATGAACGAGAAGATTACGGGGTACTTTCTTCTTCTCATTCCGAGGGCCTTTCAATGTCGATCAATAACAAGGGAATCTTCATAAAAAAGCACGTGAATCTTGCACGAACGTTCTTTCATTCAAAGTTGGGCCAGGATGCTGTCACGGGCTATTTACCATCGGCAACTAACAAATCTCTTGAGCTCCGTCAGGCTGCTTTGGTTGACATTATTGCAGCCTTGCATTTGTTGCGAGAGGAGAGGAAGCTCAACACAATGACAGCCGATTCTCTTAGTACCGGAGCGCCTACCTTAACCCCGGTCCTAGCGCAAATTGTTCGATGGCTCAAATGGGAGAGCTGGATAGATTTCTATGAAACCGAGGAAGCTTCACTAGTAGATGCACCCTATGATACTGGTAAGTTCTTTGGTATTAATGATAATCAAAAGTTGCTTACCATCTCGACAGATCTCGTTTTGGCTTCTCAGATTGCTGAACCATTCGAGTGTCCATCTATCTATGCCTGGGTTCAAGATTGTTTTCTCGCTCGAAGTTTAATGCCATTCTTAACACTTCAAGATCTGGTCACGATCAGGTCACCTATTCCTACTCGGGGTAATCGAGATCTTGAGCGATGGCGTAGCTCAACACCAAGAACTCTCCAACTTGCTCAATTCTTTTCGTGCATGCACGATGGCTGGTCTTCTGTACAACTTGTAGAAGCACTATCGGCTGCTGGGGTAGATAGCCTCTTTCTTGAGACCTTGCCGGAGGCTATACTTGCTCCTCTTCAAGAAGCAATTGTGGAATGTCAAAGTGAACCCCCAACAACATGGAGTCAAGAATTACTTGCATTGGTGGGTCGTGAAGATGTCAGTATGTTACTAGCACTTGGCCGCTCATCTCGGAATTTCCAGCCATCCCTATTAGTGAGTGAAATTTTCCAATCGTACCCATAAAAGCTAATGTGTATAGCCACCATCACATGAATCAAATCTGGACGTTCATGCCATCTGCGCATCTACGACAGAGATTGAGACTACTGGAGCATTTGATGGATCCGCTGAAGTAGATCGTCAGTCTATTACACGTGCAATTTTCAAAGACGACAGAAGAATGAATGAGGCAATCAACATTCTGAATACCTTCAGACCGACAATTGCTCGTATCAAGTCTGGACCTGATTGGTCAGAATCGGAATTATTAGAGGCTCAAAAAGATCATGCTCAAATGTTGGCTTATCGCACATTGGCCATTCCTTCTGGAAGAGGATTGCTATATTATAGTGCTCGCATACCTCTCTTAACCCAACGATTTGCTATTGGTGGGTTTAATTTGAGTTGTGTGATGAAGCCAAATAACAATACTATTGGTGTTGACAAAAACGCTTTTACTGAAGAAAAAGTTTGTTGGGCATTCTTTCATGCAGGCGTTTCTGCTGGCCTTAGCATTTCTCGTGATGCCAAAGGAATTGATACCTCATGGATTCTTTACAACAAACCACTTCAAGATCTGAGTAATCGTCATGCCGGATTTCTACTGGCACTTGGTCTAAATGGCCATCTTAAACATGTAGCAAAGTGGGTCGCTTTTAGGTACTTAACTCCAAAGCATACAATGACTTCGATTGGGCTACTTCTGGGATTGGCTGCATCTTACCTGGGAACCATGGATTCATTAATCACTCGACTGTTATCAGTCCATGTAACACGAATGCTTCCACCTGGAGCAGCCGAGTTGAATCTCTCTCCACTTACCCAGACTACTGGTATCATGGGAATTGGCCTGCTGTATTGTAATACACAACATCGTCGAATGAGTGAAATCATGGTGTCTGAAATGGAGCATATTGACCAAGAAATTGATGAAGAGCCTTTGAGAAACGAAGGATATCGCCTTGCAGCAGGCTTTGCCCTCGGGTTTATAAATCTTGGTAAGGGCTCCGATCTCAAAGGTCTTCATGATATGCGACTTACAGAGAGACTTATTGCACTGGCTGCCGGAAGTAAGAAGGTTGAGCTTGTTCATATATTGGACAAATCTACGGCTGCCGCAATTATTTCTATTGCCCTCATATACATGAAATCGGAGAATCAGGTATTAGCAAGGAAAATAGATGTACCAGACTCTGTTCTTCAGTTCGATTATGTTCGACCGGATGCTTTCTTACTCCGAACACTTGCCCGACACTTGATCATGTGGAGTACAATAGAGCCTTCACATAGATGGATTAAAAAGAGCCTACCTACTCCTTACAAGAGTCGAAGTTCGTTACAAATTATCAAAACCTTAACGTCGGCAGATCTCCCGTTTTACGATATTCTCACTGGACTCTGCTTCAGCATTGCTTTAAGGTTTGCCGGTTCAGCAAATTTGACCGCGAGAGATATATTGCTACATTATTTAGACGAATTCAGGCGAATTTGTAACATCAACGCAAGCTCGTTTGACAAAAAGTTGACAAGAAATACTGTTCGCAACTGTCAAGATTTTCTGGCACTTGGCGCAGCTACTGTCATGGCGGGTACAGGAGACATTGCCGTTTTCCGTAGACTTCGTTCAATGCATGGTCGTGATGATAGTGAAACACCTTATGGTAGCCATCTCGCAGCTCATCTGGCCATTGGAGCTTTGTTCTTGGGTGGTGGAACATTCACATTCGGAACTTCAGATAAAGCCATTGCTGCATTGCTTGTCGCATTTTACCCGATATTTCCGTCGACTGTCCAAGATAATAAATCTCACTTACAAGCCTTCCGTCATTTCTGGGTCTTGGCAGCAGAACCTAGATGTCTCATTACAAGAGATATAGATACTGATCAACCTGTACCCATACCTCTTCAGATTACACTTCGTCACGGAGGAGTGGAACAACTCCATACACCTTGTCTCATCCCCGAAATTAACCAGATCAAAACAGTACGAACGTGCAGCCCCGAATACTGGAACGTTGTTCTGGATTTGGAGACCAATAAAGAACATATCGAAGCATTTAAATTAACCCAAGTGTTATACGTTCGCAAACGCCCGGCTCACGATGCAAGTACCAACGCATTCAAAGCGACCCTTCAAGCCCTGGACGAGGCTGATCAAACAGCCAATCAATCCCTGCAATGGTTATTCGAACTACCAGCATTTGCAACCCTTACTAAAGCGGAAAGAGCATTGGTGTTGCCGCCCGATCATGGTGGGCCGAGAGATATACATGCAGGCACAGAACAAACGTCGGTGGATTCTAGGTTGGTGCTTGAACATGCGACGCTGGATAGTGGGAACAAGGATCGGTTATTGGGATTGAGATTGTTATTTGAGTGGGCTGATAAGGCGATGGCGGAGGGAAGGGAGATGAGATGGATTAGGAAGGAGGTGGTGCAGAGGTTGAGATCGAGGGTCTGGGTTGGTGAGATGGGCTAAAAATATTTGGGATGTTGGAGGGAATGAATTAATTTATGTGTTATGATGGGTATATGACTTCAGCGCAAGAACCACATGTTTGGCGGCATTGAAGGGGTGTTTCGTGCGTCCGTCCGATGGAGAAAATTTTGTCTGTTTCAAGACCTCGCTGGGGTGATTATAATGATATAGAATCTTTTCGTTGATATCAGATGGTGTTATAACTGACTATGCATCCCCGCGTGTTCAAAAGCATAGTGCATGGAGGATCTTCGATTCCCTCATTCGGACCGAGATTCAACGCAGGCAAAGCCCAATCTTCAAACAGCAATAAAAGGTCCTCATTGATCCATCTGTTGAAGACCGTAGCAAGTAAGCTCTGATACGAGGCCTTTACATGTCGTCGTCACTCGAGGCAAAAATCATCGGAGGTATGTATGCAAAGTTGGGCAAATGTCTCGACGGATGTTTCTTCTTGGGTACCTCGGTTCTCGGGTGTTGACGCTGATTATCTGCGATGGGTTTGTGGATGCTAGGGTTGGTTTTTCTTGTTTTTTTCTTTCTTTTTTGGGGGG
>NGKF01000033.1:250065-271123 GCA_002162555.1 Monilinia aucupariae | reverse complement strand
CCCAGCCACTCGAAACATCAAAAAACTAAACGCCCACTACCACCAACCAGCCTCTTACTTCATTTTTATTTCATAATCTTATATCATAAGCAAGGGCTGATATCGATATCCCACCTCCCACTATACCATCCGGTACAGAGTAATTACAACCTCAGCCAGCCTACTACAAAGTAAAAAAAAACAAAAAAAACCAGGTTATACCGCACTTTCCGAAGTACCCCTGACCCAGGACCCCCATCTCCGCAATCATCTATTCACTACTCGTATATCTATCTACGAGTATCCATCCATCTATCTATCATTTTCTACTAGTATAGCAACAACCAATGCCAATACATACCTCAACCTACAGAGTACAACAAAGTAGCCATCAAGAGAGAGAGGGGGGGGATACTGAAAAGATTTCTTTGTTACGTTTACTCTACTCGAGTAATCATCCATCCATCCATTCTTTATCAGATCAAACCACTCAACTACCGTAAACCCTATTTCCCTCCCATCACATCCTCCTTCTCATTATTAGCAATTTATTCCGCACAGTAGAGGATTCCCTCCCTCTCCATCCTCTCAAACCTTTGCGTTCTCGGTTATTCACGGTTGCAGTTGTGTTAATAGTAGTCGCGAGATATATCGATAGTCATTACTCGAGTAGAATAATGAGGAGGCGCGTTGGGTTTTAGAGTAGGGAAATTACTCGAGGATATCTCTCGAGATTTGTATCTAAGCGAGGGTTCAAAAGTATATGGGATCTAGGGTAGCTTCTTTGTTGCTTTCGAGTCGACCTTTGGCTAGTTGCTTATGGTTGGGTCGTGGAGATTATGGGTGGAGGGAAGATGTGCGATGGAAGATGTACGATATACGATATACGATATACGATATACAATGGAAAATGGAAAATGGAGTCAAGATTGTTGATTTGGGAAAGAGGTAGAAGTGTAGTTGGTTGTTGGAGCGGTGGTTATTGGTATGGATGGTGGGTGTATTTGGTAGGCGCTTGGTCTTTGAGTTACTCGGTAGTAAGTAGGAACATAAATTATGTTTTGGGGGATGGAGTCATGAATATCTTAATCGGCAGCTTTGAGGTATATGGAATTGGGCAAGTCAATTGAGAAATCTGAGAGTTTGAGCGAGTTTGAAGCAGAAGGAAGGGAACTAGATTGGCGAGGATATTATCCCCGAATTTTAGCGACCCACTGCGAAATTCTGCTGCTCGGTTCACCTGGTGGTCCTCTCAAATGATGACCGTTCAACAACTCCCTACTCTGTCAACAGTTTTCTGATCTCTAGGTCCTCTTAAAAATTGCGACTTCCTGCCCACTCATTCATTACAAGAGTTCTTGCCGGGAGGACGGTCATGTTTTTATTCGTGCCCGAGCTTCCCTCCCTCAATTCCCCTCGGTTTGGGTCGAACAACTCCTCGTCTATCATCATCGTGTGGTGTAGCTGTGAAGGGCAATTGACAGTCTGCCAAAACCTTGGCTCCATCCTTGGTACATTGTAGTGGACAAACTAATCGAGGCATGCTGCAGTCATGAATTGGCTCGAAATTTTGGAACAGATGGTGTTGAGGATTCAGTGACTGTAGGCACAATGGCAAAGCATGATAGATTCTGTTGAATGCCTGGTATCATATCCAACGCGCGAACTTCTGATATCTGATACAAAGGTTAGTCCCCGGTGGGTGTGTTGTTGGTGGGATAAAAGGAAATAACAAGCGGTCTTTGGACTTCTTGAGTCTGAATTTCATAATTCAGACCTAGATTCGTTAAAGCCTCTTACAAATCTAAGCCCTACAATGGTGGTATGAGCCCCTACTCTATCTAGGCTTTTGAATGTACTTTCACGTCATAACACAGGTCAGTTGAGCGCACTAAACGCAGCTTCCTTCCAAATTTGACTTACAAACCCCTTTCTTCTTTGAGCTTTATCCTACAGCTCTTCCTTCTCTCTCCATTCAGCAAGCTCGTAGCCTGTGATAAGTAGCCATGGTCTATCGATATCTCAAGTTGATCTTGCAGCATTCCACTCGTTTATTGAGAGATTAGAACCTTTCGATTGTGGGAATAGTGGAAGGATGAAGTTGTAGTTGACTTCTTGGCTTCATATTGAGCCAGTCATTGGAACAGTTAGTGTTCTGATGGCTGGTATTGAGATCATTTATCCTATCCCGATTCGTATAAGTAATAGTATCAATCGTTACAACACCTATTGACTACGTATTAACTATGATTTATGTTACTAGGAATATACTAAAATATTGAAACATTAGTCGCTTCAATATAATTAACCTATATTCCATTGAGTGCAACTTCAAGATTGCTTATTAGGGAAAGAAATTCATCTAATTCCAAAATACCAGTGTATTGTCGGTGATAAGGAATACTCTATAAAGAATCAATAATGCCAGTGGTATGGGGTTCACTGTTACCTATTGGGAAACGTAGTATGGAATGAAGACGCATTACCAGAGTGTGGAATATTCGGAATAAGTCGTATGCTATCCCAAGGACTGTGTCGACGTTTACAAGCTTCCCGGAGACTTGTTCCTGGGCCTGAATTGTATCCTCGTTTTCGACGCCTGCGGGAAGATCTGTATAATGATCGGGCTATGTCTTTGGGCAAATAGACGACATGCTAACTGGTGTTAGCTGGCGTGGGCTGGTGTTGACATATTATCTCTATGAGAACTGCGAATGCTCCCCGGGGCTTCAATGATGGGTTTGATCCTTCGCTTCGTACTCGTAGAGAGAGACTTGTAGATATCGTGGGTTATTGAAAGGAGCTTGTATGGTAGTTGTTATCTGATCTGTTGGCTGTTTCAAACTGGGTAATGTGCAAGCTTCTAGAATTCCACATGTTGAGGTTAGATACCTTTTTTGGTGCTTCGGAGAGACAGTCTTACACAAATTCTATCACATATCATGGTAGATCGCAATCAAGGTTGTTGTAGATGGTTTCAAATTCTTAGCAGTCTTGAGTTGTGCGAGTTGTACGAATTCCTGTCAAATCTGACGCGATTAAATCCACGCTGGGAACTGCACAGTAGTATCTCTGAAGATATAAATGTGACATGGTAAGAAGAGGGCTACCAAGCCTCATTGTGGGTGCCTTTTGTGTTTCAAAGATCTTAAGCTGCGAGGGCTCTGTGAGCTTCTGAAAGCCTAGCTGATTCTCTTGAGTCCTTCAGTTGATAATCTGTAGAAACTTTTATATAGAGCCAAGGGGCGTTATAGCAGAGGCGAGTTGAATTTTCAGGGGTTCCGAATTGTGCGAGCTATCCAGGGAGACTCAGTACCATAATAAGATGGTTCGTTTAGTTCTTTGGAGCGATGTTCGTACAAAATCAGTATCATGAATTAGGGCAAAGTCAGTTAGTCGGTACAGCAGATGATAGTTGACTTCTTGGGCATGTATCGAGCTCAACGAGCTGTGCGAACTCCTGAGAAGCTCGGCAAGTTGATGAAACAGACAATTGAAACCCCCGTTCAACATTTTGGAGGGAGATCAATAGAAATATGTATACTTGATGTGGTATATCGAAAAACCGAGTGATGATCCATTCTTGTTGACTTCTTGGAGGCCTTTGACTGTGAAAGCTGTGCGGAATCCCGGGAAACTCTGTAAGTTGAAAACGCAATTAGATCACCAGTTTGGCATTTCGCAGGAGTATTCTTCTTAATATAGCATTCTAGTATAATATTAAAGCAAGAGGGCCTTATGTAAGAGTGTGACTGATGCTTGCGCGGTCCTGAACTCTGCAAGCTGTGCGGACTTCTATGAAACCTGGTGATGCGATGAGATCTCCTGGCTAGGACTTTCGAGTGAGATCTGCTGGAACTATGGCATCATAGATAATGGTATATAGTAAGTGGGTGTTGTGGAAGAGTATAGGAGGCTTAGCTGTGTATAAAATCGTGTAAGCTCTCTGAGACCTTGATTAGACACTCTGAGTAGCAATTTCGAGAGATTTTTAGAAGCATAGAATAGCATTACTCGAGTATAGGATAGAGAGACGACTTTCTGAATTTGAATCTCTTATTAGCTATTGTTTGTCGAATCGTGCAATCTGTGCAAACTCACAGGAATCTTCGGCGTGCAATGAACCTTCTCAAATGACCCTTTTCAATGAGACTCGGGTAGTTGAGCACCGCGATATAAAGCCATCATGGCATAAACCAAGTATCAATTATCAAATAATGTGGTTTCTTAGCTGTATTTCAAGTTATGGAGACTTTGAGGTTCCTTGATACTGGCCTTCGATTTCTATCTGACGCTTCTCGGCCGAATTCTTATGGGAAGATAGGAAGGCAAAAGAGAATCTTGTAATTTGAATTTGAATTAATATCTAATACAAGAAGTCAACCTCATACAAACACCTGGCTGGATCTCAACAGAAGATACAGAAATACCCATACTCATTTATTAAAAGTCTTATATTAGACATAGACTCTTCCATTGTATCATCGCAGAGCTGATACCTTTTCTTTATTTCAGTTGTTCTTATATATCTTTGTCATTTCAACACTCAATAGTATATTCCATCAGCCTCTATTCAGTCCTTCCCCATAAACCATGGTATCATTTAATCTCTCTAATCTCCGACATGTTCCCAACCATATCAAATTTGTTGACCTAATATCTCTAGCTCCTATGGCAGGGCCTATCAAGAGTCTGCCATATTCCAAATTTTTCTTCCCTGAAACAACCGGGGTTGTCCCCCACCGAGGCACTTGCCGGTCAAAGAAAGTTCCCGAGTTTCTTCAAAACTGCAAGTTCACTGGAAGCGAGAATGTCGTCTGATGTCTTAACATGAACAACAGTGAACTGTAGATGGGCTTCTATTCACGGACCTAAAGAATCTGAAAGTAAATGAGTCATTCACTATGCAAAGCCATGCAGAATTTTTCTTTGACGAGGCATGGTCATTTGCAAGAAGGCATGCAATTTAAGCCGAGCTTGATATTAGTGCCGTTTGGTGAATTATTGGTAATTTGAAGGGTATTAGAGATGGAACGAAACTTGATACCGAAGGATTTTGAGGCTAGGCGGTGAAAAGCTGAATCTGAACCAGAGTGAATTAGACGTGCATTGCCGCTTTGATCAGATTCAATCATTAATCTTCATGATAGAGGAGATTCGATATTACTGAATTCGGTATTTTTATCTACAAACTGAAAGTTTAGAGGTTGATCAGGGGTTTCGTGGGCCCTAAACATTGATACAAGTGGTGGAAATGTTCAGTTGAAGTTGAGATACAGGCTTAAATAGAACAAAAAGACACCATTGTACATGATTAATGATTGTTTGAGGGTAGAATTGAGTTATGCTAAAGATTATGACATGGTTTAAAGGTGTGTTGTACCCGTTATCGGTCTCAATAGTTGAAATAAGGGGCAAGGGAGGATATCATATAAGATCTGGGCCGCCAAATGAGTTAATGATCAATTTAGACGCAAATTAGCGCTATTATTGGCCTAATTTGGTCATCTAACTTCCATTAGAATGACAGGGGAAGTCCTGTGATTCAGAATTGTAGCCGCATTGTGGGTCATTCCGTCACCTAGACGCGCATTAAAGCATATTTTAACCTCAACCTCTGACTTGAGTGGCATGTAAAACTCTGGTGAGCAAAGTAAGTGAAAGGAGTAAATTTAGAGAGAATCAAGATAGATCCCACGGAATGCTAGAGTGAATCATTGGATTGATCATATAGGGGTAAACTTGAGTGATAGTACTATTAGTAATTGAGAGAGTTTGAGGCTTCCTTCAACTCTCAATTGCCTCAGTTAATGACCCATAAGGTATCTGAGTCTCACCTGTATCAATTCTGAGCAGTATGATAGGTAATTTAGTGATCAAGACGCCTATTAGCACACCAATTAACCAATGTCAAAGTTTCGACAGACAGAATATGCTTTATCAAAGGAATTTAATGTGAAATATTAGCTTTCTAGGTAGAATTAGGCTATATATACCTTTTTCCATACGGTGAATGGTTAAATTGGTCATTTAGAAGTCAATTAGAACCGTATCACTTGTCATCAAGTGATATTGAGGCATTTTCAAGCCATAAAATTGATCTTTGAATGAACTTGACGCGTACGGGAGTCTTTATTGGCCCCTTTAGGTAGGCTGAACGGCAGAAACCGGCAAACAACGGTAGTAAAGCGTCTGTTGAGTAAATTTGAGGCTGCACTACGGTTTTAGCTTGTTCAAATTTCCTTCAACAAGGAATTACTCAAACTCAGCCTTTCAAAAGTACACAGCTCCCTCCTTCTTCCTTCCTACATCTTTCTCCTCTTCTTTACATCGACTTTCGTCCTCAAAGGACGTACAATAAGGAGTTGCTACTCAACCAGGCAGGTCAATTTCAAGTTACCTTGTGTTTACACAAGAGTGGCGCCTCATTTCAACCCCTTACCTTGATTAGGTCGTTGTCGATCCACCGTTCTTGTCCTTCCACCGTTCTTGTCCTTTTCACGGTATTCTTGAATTTCAAACCTACGTCTGATAACCTTCACCCAACTTCAAAACTTCCTTAAACCTCGACATTAACGTCTAATACCTTCTACTCATCCCAAACCTTTCAAACCGTCGTCTATACACACAACAATGGATTCTAATCAGAATTATTCCGGTGGTAGTGTATGGAACGCAGCGCAGCAAGGTGCCCTTCAACAGAACTGGCAACCTCAGCAGCCTCTGCAACCTCAGCTTCCCCCCTTTGCTCAATACACCCCTGAGACTTCTCCTCAAATCTTTTGCTGCGAGATGTGCCAGCGTGTTGCTGTTCCTGCTACACAAACCATCCATGCTTACACAACTCGGTTGGCATTTTTTTCCCAGCATGTTATGCACCCTACCATTGCCACCTATGCACAACCACCCAACCGTCAACTCCACCACGCATTCTTTGACATCTTACCATTGTCAACTGTCATTCCTGCCACTAGTAGTCATGGTGGTCGTGGTAACGCTAGCCAAGCTCAACAGCAACATCCAGGTCATCAACATCAAGGTTATCAACAGGGAGTTCAGCAACAGGTACCAACTGAACCAATGGCCAACACGTACTACACTGCTGCCAATGCCAACCCTATCAACTATCAAGGTGCACAGAATCAAGAAGGTTTCATGCAACAAGGAGGCTACCAAGCCGGTGTCGGTTATGCTCAGCATAACTATCAACAACATCAAGCCACTGCTCACAATGGCCCTCGTAACAATCAACCACCTCAACCCGTGTTGGGACCCATTATGTTCGGTGGTTCCTCTTATGGCATCGATCCATCCATCCCGGTCCCTTTACCTAACTTCCTCCGCCCTGACTTTCAGTTGAACGTTAAGTTCCGCCTTGAACGTTATAGAATCGAACCTCCTGCTGCTCCTTTCCCGTATGGAAACCCAGCGCTCGGACCGTATCAACCTCAATCGGCATTCAATACCCCATATCAAGCCAATAATATCGCCGTCAATACCAATTCTCCTCGTGCCAAGGAAAATATGGAGTTAATCTGGTACTTCTGGCCAGTCCAACTTGAGATACCTCTTTGGGCTCGTGGTCAGAATACCGAGACTAGTGCACCAGAGATTGCTCAGCAGCTTGTTCGTGAGGGTATGCAGATGATCAATGGAGAACGCTGGGCTTTCATCGATAATAGGGAGGATCGTGAGGGTTTGTGGCACAAGCGACGCTCCTACAAGGTTTTGGAGTGTCCTGTTCATGGAATGCTCTGGAAGGTCACCGTTTTTGTTCGCCGTGGATATTAGAGAACTTTAGGGGTACTGGGTCGATGATATGCAATGGATCTTGATTTCTCAGGGTGTAAGGTCTAGAAAGTCTATCCAGAGCTTCCTTCCTATGCTGATAGGAAGGAAATTTGTAGCTTCTTCACGGGTCCATTTCACTGGTGCTGCGGATCTTTTCATGCATTTTCGACGTTACGCATACCTTTTCTCTACTTTAGTTCATGGATGTTGCATTACTTTGGCTTTTACTTCACGCTTTTTACGTGATGGTTTTCACTTCTAGCTTACATTTTATGACGTGTTAACATCGTTTTGCATCATGCATACCTTGTTTTCTACTCTTAGTTCATGAGATTTTACGCATTAGGCATCGTTTTACATGATTTTACTTCATGCATACTCATTTAGACCTTTTCCACTCACTTTTTCCGTGACTTTGAATCTTGTCTAATTAATCTCTACTCTACATCATATAGAGTGTATGATATATCATATTACTCTTTCTCTTCGTACATTTAACTTTTATGACGTCTAATATACTAATCTCGTTAGCTAAAGATACAATAGAATAAACAAAAATAATAAAAAGTAGTTTTTACAAATAAAAACTAGTGTTCAGTATCAGGTATATTAATGGCTATTATATTCCTCCCCTCTCTCTTTACAACAAGCGGTAAAATAGCAGTTAAGAAGATTTCTAGCTTTGAACTGTCGAAAGTTTGAAATACATGATGTTGATTACATTCCTCAGTCTATCGCCAACCAAAGCTCAAGCAACCTTTAATCGCAGATTCAACCCTATTGCCCGCAAGAATATCCAATATCCAATAACCTCTACTCGAGTATTTAGCGAGGAGTACATCACACACCCACCTCACAACCAAAAGAAACCCACCCACTCACCCACCATATCGACAATCACTACCAGTACACTATACTATATACCAATCATCACCGCCTCCAAGTGCAATTATTGGGGTATGAATTAAACCGATAGACAGATGGACAAATAGATAAATACGCTTCTCCGACTAATAGAGTAAGATTAAAATTAGCGAGGGGAAAGTTGTAGATAGATAAGCGAGGATTGAAAAAAGAAGCGGGTAAGGTTAAGGCCACACAAATTTCCATCTACTCGTACGAGACGCCATCAAATCTAATTAACAGGAATCAATCCTGGCGATTAGGGCTAGCATATTAGAATGGCTTCTATATCTATATGTATATATATAATAATATGGAGTATATATACTCTTCCAACTTTAACGTAAATTGAAGCGAATTTTCTTACGCTAGGAGTAACTTAACCGAGTACTGCTAATTACAGAGTACAATTGAAATGCTAATTACTACCTACTCGAGAACCTTCCTCCATCCAACCTTCCCAACATCACCCATTGAATTAATGATCCAACAAATACCAATACTCAAATAAAACACAATATTAGCATTAAGCCAGGAGCTCTATAAAACCCATCCCAATCCCAATGCAAAACCCAATCAACATACCATACCACACCATACTTCCCTAATACTCGCGTAATAATATTTAACACTCAATAACCCCTCTACTCTCGTAACATCATCAACACATTACCCGTGCAATAATAAACGCAAATACAAATACAAGTACCACAACCCCCATTACTCTACTCTACTCTACTCTACTTCTACTTCTACTTCTACTTCTACTTCTACTTCTACTTCTACTTCTACTTCTACTTCTACTTCTACTTCTACTTCTACTTCTACTTCTACTTCTACTTCTACTTCTACCGTACAAGCACTCAAACTCAAGTAAAGTACAATCCATAAGATCCATAATGAAAAGCGCCAGCGCGCGCCATTTTAAATATGCATCTATCCACCACCTACTCACTACTCACTACTCACTACTCACTACTCACTACTCACTACTCACTACTCACTACTCACTACTCACTACTCATTACCCACTACTCATTACCCACTAACCACTAACCACTAACCACTAACCACCCATAGAAAAAGCACAAATGTTATCCAATACCTCCAATATCTTCAACTCAAATCCCATGTTCATGTCTATGCTTATGCTGATACTGATACTTGCTGATACTGATACTAACGCGATTGGATTGGATTCGATTGATTTCTTATTTTACTATAGCACTATGCATCAAAAATATGCTCGCATTATAATATCGATGTCTCTTTATCCATTCGTCATTCGTAATTCATCATTCAACAGTGACGATCCACGATCCACGATTCACGATCCATAACCCACCATCCACCATCCACTATCACCATTCCCCAAAACCACCCCCATCAACCACCCCCCACCAACCACTCATCATATATGGCAAGCATCAACATCACCGCATGCTCTTTGTGACTCAACGCCATATCCACTCATCCACCCATCCACCCATTTATGCATATATATATATGCAAGTCCACCATCTTGGAATATTTCCATGTCATATGTCTCATTTTCAATATGATATACGAATGGAGATGAAAAAGCATTCCAAAGACCCAATCTCTATCCATCAACTCTCTCCATCCCGCACCCCACTCCAAAACCAACCAATCAGCCAATCAATCATCTAATCCCTATCAAGTGCATCCAACTCCGCTTGAACCGCCCCCTTGGTTGCAATCTTCTTAACCTGAGTATCTTCCAACTTCTCACCCCCAGCTCTTCTCATCTCCAAATCCTCAATTGCTCTAATCTTCTTCTGTAATCCTCTCTTCTTCTTAGCCGATGGACTACCATCACCGCCTGGGCTGGTGATTGAGAATTCTGGAGTTGAAAATTGTGCAGTTGGAGTAATTGGTTTTTGGTTCGAGTTGATTGACAAATTCTTCATTCCACCTGGGTTACCTGAACCTCCTCCATTTTGGCGTTGGTTTTGGTGAGGGTGAGGATGAGGGTGTTGGTGAAGGTTGTGAGGGCCGCCGTTGCCGTGAGTACGATGTTGGGATGAAGAGCGAATGTTATTGTTGCTCTTTGAGCGACTACGCTGACGATCCCTTCGATCTGGGCTACGATCACCACCTGGACCTCTAGGCGCATCTGGAGTTCCGGCGCCAAGGCCATTTGCTTTAGCTTCCGCGTCCTTTGCTTTCTTTGCTTCACGCTTCTTCTTGTTCTTGAGTGCAGCCTTGGAAAGATTTTCATCTTCAACGGCACCTGGAACCCCGGCAGCTCCTGGGACAGAATTGTCGGATAAATCAGCACCTGGAACTTGTCTACGAGATCGACCAAATCCATTGGTATTTACCATCGAAGTACCATTGCTAACAACGTGAGCAGAACCACCTTCATCTTCACGCTTAAAGTGAGATGGTGTAGCTTGACCACGTGCTCCGGGGGGACGATAGGCGCCTGCTGGCTTGGATGGGGTTTTTACCGTACCCAAGTAAGCGACAGCTGATGGATGTGGTTGAGGAACTGGATTCAAGAAATCGCCGGCTGGGAAACTGTCGGGTCGTTGTGGTCTCCATGTAACGTTGTATAATTCAACCATATCCTCGTTGTACATAATTCCACCTGCGACATGCCATAATCGGATCCCGTTATCCACTCGTAATCTTGGACTAGTTGTAGCTGTCAAGATATACTTGCTATCGGGACTCCACTCGCAAACACTAGGATTTCCACCCTCGATTGTGCAAACCTTCTTGTAATCCTTCTCGAGATCGTAGATATCCATTTGACCGGCTAAGTTTCCGAAACCGGCTACCAGGACAAATCGACCAGTAGGAGAAAACAAAATCGTATTTCGAGGACCAAGTTGGAATGTATGAGTCGCAACAGCTCTCTGATTAAAGATAGTTGTCTTTGCCGGCATGTATCCGTAAATCACACCAAATTCTTTCGAGTTTGGTGACCATGAAACATCATGGATTGGGCCTTCCTTGTCGAGAGTAATTCTAGAATCGAACCCACCATTTGCGCTCAACACATAGAGGGTAGTCTCTCCATAATAACTCTTGTTCGACTTGTCAACATCCGTTTGTGCGAGAACAATCAAGGTTGTACCCAGTTGATTCCATTTCAATTGAACTTTGTCGCCCTTGAAGAATGTCTTTTGTGAAACCGGGGCATTGAATTGAGGAACGTTGAAGACTTTGACAGCAGATGGTTGACCCTAATTTGATCCGTTAGCTAGACCACAACCTTCAACCTCAAGGCTACATTACCTTTCGCTCTGGAACAAAAACTGCGACAGAGTAATTGTTGCCGGGAGAAATGGCAAAATCCGCCACGCCTTCTACACAAAGCTTATTCCAAACAGTGCGCAGGTCGCCGCTCTCGTAGAATTGCACCTCATTTGTAACGTTTCGGGCGCAATATTTCTCATCGAAAGTGTATTGAAGGTTCCAGCCAGTCTGCGACTTTTGCACAAACCTCCCCACAACCTCCTTCTCCGTTCCCTGCGGGACATCTTCCACGGTACGCCAAATCTTCAAATTCTTGACCGCGTCGCCATTTTCATCCTTCGAAGGTCTCTCCCAAGTGATGATGTATGTGCCGCGAGGGGAGAACCCCAACTCGTAGACATTTGGCGTGGGCAGGCTGGTGATGACGTGTCCGACAAACGCATCAACGACCGTCACCCCGTCATTAGAAGCCCAAGCAAAGTACCGACCGCATGGCGAATAGGTACAGCAGCGAGAGTTACCTTCGGGTCTCTGAAAACCAGGCAAAGGTTGATAGACGGGTGCGGCATCCAAGATACCAATCCCCTTCAGAGTCCTGTATGCAAGCTGTGTCGGAATTGCCATGGCTAATGAAAGTCACAGTAAAATTCTTTTCGGTAACAGATTGAGTAAATTGTAAAAATCTTTCTTTATATCGTGCGAAATATGGAAAGGGAAGGAGAGGGATTGGAATCAAAGTGCCTTGAACGTCGAGACGATTAACCTTTCTTGATTTCTTTCTTGGAACTAAAAAAGATGAAAAAAAGGAAAATTGTCTTGATGAGGATGAATCGAATGGGTTCTTCGAAAATCTCAAGAATGATGTTTGTTGTTTTCGTTTCGTTGTGGGTGGGCGGTGACTTGTGATGGTGACTGTGCGAGCGAGAAATTTGTGGAGAAAGAAAAGGTTGACTAGGACGACTATTCTGCCAAAGGGTTCACCGGTTTTAGTTTTTTACAGTAATTAGAAGGTAGATGCTGTATATAAATATAATTATAATATAGTGTTATATATGAGTGATATAATATAATACCTCTTTTATTTTATTTTATCTTATTTGGTTCTATCTTCCAATCATCAGATGGTTGGAATGGGATGGCTGTTTCTTTCAATAATATCCAAGAAGATGCTAATACGAGTCGAGTAGTCTACTCGTCTAAGTAAGCAAGTAACTAAGTAGAGTAGCAAGCAACCTTAAAACTAACACCTAATTATACAAGAAATGATCGAAAAGATACCATTAAAGCAAAGCGTGTGTAAAAAGGAAGAGAAGTAACGATTTTGTATTCCTTTGTCTTACTTAACTTAACCTTGGTTCGTTTGTCTGTCGGTCGGTCGGTCGCTCGGTCTAGATCTATGATCTCCGATAAGTTGGACTACTCTTTACACTTTGCGGGGAATTCTTAGGCGTCGCTGTGTCTAATCACAAGTGCTCAATGATTAATCTATCATTGTTCCATTTTTTTGGGTATCATCCATTGCCTATCTCGATGTAAAACTTTTATCCTTCCGTCACAAGACCACGCCCTACTAATATCTCTCATGCACCACCCAAGCCAATCCCTTAAACCATTTCTGCCGAACCCGTCGCATAATCATTTTTCCTTCCCATATCCTCCTTATTATCACGAATGACCTCGCCCATGGCCGCATCCACAACCAACCTCTTCTCCTGCTTTCTCTTCGCCCTCGCAGCCTTCGCGTCGCTCTTCTCCTGCTCCTCTCTCATCTGCCGGATCAAAGGGCTCTTATCCCGAATCTTCGACCCCCATTTATAGAAGATGAAAGGAATGGGAATGAGGAAGACCTGCACCAATCCCAACAAAGTTCCCGCCCACTGTGGTTTGAGCGCGCGGTACATTGCGGCGCCGGCCAGCGGCAGTGTTCCTCCAACAACCGATCTCACCATACTATTTCCCGCCAATGCGGATGCAGCATAAAGGCCATAGGATCCTGCGAGATAGTTCGTTCCGTAAATAAAAACCAAGGTATTCCCAGCTCCAAAAGGAACCCCAGCAAGGATCGGCCAGATCCAATGCACGGTGATGGGGACACATGTCCAGCTAAACCAAAGTTGTCCGATGGGGCACAAAATCGCCGCTATACAAATAACGCTCACCGAAGCTTCGGGCGGGACCTTGCCCGTGTTGGGGTCCTTCTTGTGCGAATTGATCATTTTGCGAAGAAGTGGTTCGGCAACAATTCCAAGCATGGATCCCAGTCCGATTCCTAGGAAGGCGAGACCGGTCTGGCCTAAGCTCCATCCACGCATGTCTGTATAGATGATTGGATAGGCGACGAAACAAAGGTAGAGAATTCCATAGATGATCTAATTGTGCTGGTTAGCTTCGACGGTTCCCGTGACAAGATTAGTTGAATCATTCCAGAACATTGTATCACCAAAATTGGCAACATCAAGCCATTAGAGAAACTTACACCAATATATGCATTCCAGAACCAGAGAATTGGTTCTGTGGCGCATAGTATAAATGGCCTGGAAAGATTGAGCTTCAAGATTGCATGGACTGAGGACATAAATTAGCGTCTCTAGAAATGTGACATACAAACAGCCCACTCACAGCTTTTCTTCTGATCGAATCGACACCAATATCGTTCATCACCCGTCTCTTCACGCATCTTTGCGGCTTTCTTTCTTAATATTGCTGGTGCGTAAGTCTCCTTAACGAATAAGCAAGCAATCCAAGAGCACCCAGCAAGTATCATCACAATCCAGGTGGTCCATCTCCACCCGAGGTATTCGGCAGCAAAACCGCCAATAACAGGTCCGATTACTGGACCATTCATTGGTCCGATACTCCAAAAACTAAATGCCAATGCACGATACTCATCCGTCGTGATATCTGAAACTGTACCAGGCGAGTTTGATATCATGGCAGCACCTGCAAGCGCACTAAATTTTGCATTAGCATCAATCGAAAGTGATGAAACTCAAATCAACATACCCAATAAACCTTACTGATAGGATTTCGGCTAATGACGTGCTCAAAGCACACGGTAGAAACATCAAGGTAAAGAAAGCCATGGATCCGATATAAACTGGCCTTCTGCCCCAAATTTCACTCGCCGGTGCAAGTACCAAACTTCCGATTGCCAAACCAAAAAGGTATGTCGTGACACCCAACGTTGCAACTGATTCGTTCGCCATGGAAAATTCTTTCATCATCCCCGGCATACTCGAAGTATACGATGAACTGTACGAAACCGTAGCGCATGTTGCAAAACTCACGGCAAAAATTGTATAAGAACGATACCACAACGGCCAATTTTTCGGGTCATCAGGATCATTTTCTTCAAAATCAACCTCGAATGATGGGTTTCGTGACCCGGTGGTTGCGTATGATGTACCGGTTCTCGTATAACTTAATCGGGTGTGTGCCAGTTGTTCTGCAACCGTCTCAAGATTTGGATTGAGTGCTTGTTCAAGTGGAGCTAGAGGGTCACGAATGGTCGAATCGGAGGAGGAGGAGGAGGAGGAGGATGTGATAGAAGTGGCATGCGAGAGAGGAGGGTAGAGTTTTTCATGGTCTGAAAATGAGGATGCGATGGTGACCGAGTTAGAATGCGAAGAATTGGGGTTCTGAGGAGCCTCTGTCCCGAGATTGGTCTTGTCCGTCATGGTGAAATTAGAGTTCAACGACGTATGAGCACGATTCCTCAGTTAGGTCTTGGTCATCCAATGGTTTCAAGAAGGATGATCGATCTGTCTTTCGTACTATCTCGACAGAAAACCTTTGATACTTTTAGAAATCATGAACTATCGGATATTGAAGAAGGTGTTGAAGATATGTTCTGTGGGAAAGGGTATATTTATGAGTCGATATGAAAAAGCTAAGATTAGTACCAGTAGTATCTAAGGTTACCCTGGGCTGACAATACTACTAGTATGTATGGAGTATCATAGCGGACCCTAATTCCGCTCGAGAATCTGCTAGGTCCTATCAAGAATGTGGAAAGAGATACAGAGCATGGGTACGAAGACGAAGAAGGAGAAGAAGGAAGTGAGGAGCAGCGGCCAAGCTATCATCTGTACTGTAAGACGACCAAGGAGTTTTGCTTGCACTTCACTTGGATTAGATGACAAACTCTATAAAGAGGAGAGGGAGAGGGAGAGGGAGAGGGAGAGGATCAGGGTCTCCACTGAGAGAATGAATCATGCATGGTGGGGTGGATGGCAATGTATACTGTACTCTCGTATCATTGAAGCTTGCACCCCTCTCTCGATCCTTTGCAAGTTGTGTGCAGGGCAACATGGCACGATTGAGAGGTCCGATGCAAGGTAACGTGGATGAATGTATATGCGATGGCGTGCTGCCTCGAAGATGGTGTTACTGACCGTACCGGTACTGGTTTGAATCGTTCCAACCAGCAACACCGTACGAGTACATCCGTTGCTACTCTACTCGAGTAGCAGGTCTGAACGTTGCAGAAAAAGGGGATCGTCCCGAAATCGTTTCAGACTAATAAAATAAACTTTTATATATGAGCTTAAGGAGAGTTCGGCCAATCCATGAATAGCATGGAGAAAAGCAAGAATGGAGATTTACAGTTCAGAGGATTCTTCGCCAAGAGAGTTCGCATATGTTGCATTTAGCGTGATGCACGTGCTATATAGAGTTCTTATGGTGGCACACTAATGTATCCTGTTTTAGAGCTTGGGTGCTGCTAATTCTACGAGTCCCCCTCTTTACGAGGACGTGAATAGAGTAAACGGGGAAGATAAAAGCTCATAAATTGCATAATTATCATTTCAAGCGTTTCTGTGATGAGGCATCGACGATGGTTACATGGGACAAGGCTGAGAAAGCTTCTATGGAAAGTATATATTTTGGGCAGAAATTACGGTACAAGCCGCGAGAAAGGTGGCATGATAAAAGCACCGCGGGATTTCCTTCCATGTCAGTGACTTTACGGAGGATCCATACCGAGTTTCGTTGGATTGGAAAGTTCCAACCTCCGCATCAAAAGCGACAATGTGCATGTGAATGTGAATGTGAATGTGAAGCCGCGATCGGAAAGCAGAAATGGGCTGAAGTCTCGAGGAATACCACGGCAGTGAGACATCGTTGAGCCCATATGCTATCGATGATCTATCTAATCGTACCTCCGAACAATAGAAAGACGTGGAGAGAGTCAGGGGGAGTGAGATGGTCGTAGAATTTTGGGAATGGGGGCTTGGAGCCGTGGGAAGTTGAAACAGAGATACGAGTTTTCCTGGCTCGGCTGGCTCGGGTCGGATTAACCACGAGCACCGTGAGCCTCCATCGATCACGTGATACAGAGCTTGACGCGACACGACTCAATCGGGTTATCGCGTCGAAGGAAGGAAGCTCTCGGATCGAAACCTCATACATAGCTTTCCAAAGCACCTCACAACCTTCCAGAACCGTACAGACCTCACCGTGGGGATCTGCAAGTAACAGCATAACATTCGCATCAACGTGACAGTCCCAATCAAACCTTGATCATCATTTTCGAAGTCATGGCGACTGGCTTTCCTCATCCAAGGGTTACAAGGAATTCCCAAAATACGCAATTGAGGTAGGTAACTTCAAATCATAACCATCAAGACTCCTTCTCTAAACCTGATAGTTACGAGTTGCCCCATCGCATTCATAATACCAAAGTCTATCCTTTACCCTCACCTAATGGGTCAACAATAATTTTACAAGGCAATGAAAATGGCGTAAAAATTATATGGAGGGGTGGCAGAGCTTTCAAACTACAGCAAGGAATAGCTCCAAAGGCTGCAAAGACCAACGGTTCGAGTAAAGCCGTCATATCTCTCGATTCAGATGAGGACGAAGCTCCTCAACCGGCTTTCGAGGATAAGCCAGACTTTGAAGACGACGAGCAGGAGATTGATCCTAGACGGCCATACCCCAACATCCTACAGACCTTGGATTTACAATTTGGTACCGATATCCTTCATATCAGCCTTTTGCCAAACTCGATACTCAAAGCGGATGGCGCACCCTGGCGAGCAATCGATCTTTTGAAACAAAAAATTGTATTCACGGTAGCCTGCGCTGATAACACCATTCGATTAATCACACTGCCCCTCACACCGCCGTCGCCTTTAAGCAAGGGTCGTGATGATTTTAGACTTAATCCTGCGATAGCCAATGTTGGTAATGGGAAATGGGGAGAGACTATGGTCGTTTTGACTGGCCATCAAAAAACACCTGATGGAATATCCATGACTGTTGATTTTGAGGGCAAGCAAATTTCCACAAAAGATGATTCAAATTCTTCAACAGAAATACAAATCATAATTGCTTCTCATTCAAAGGAATTAACCGGATTATTGCAATTCTGGCGTATATCACTACCGATACCATCTTCATCAACTATGGTACCACCATTTCAATCGATTTACATGCCTTCTCCAGCCGTCTGCATTTCGTTTAATCCGTCACTATCAGAACAATATTCAAGCCATTTATTAGTCGCAGATAATCTTGGTAGTTGTCGAATCTACAATTATAAGCTCCTGGTCAACCCATCTGAAGATCCTGAGAGTATTATTGCTGAGCAAGGATCTTGGCTAATCTCTTTATATCCTGGATTCAGAAATCTCAAAACAGATTCTCATACGTCTCAAAAGAGTGCGTGTTCTGGATTTGGTCGAAAGGCAATCGTGGATGCAAAATGGGTATACGGTGGTAAGGCGATCCTTGTACTGCTGAATGATGGAGAATGGGGGGTATGGGATATGAATGGAGTAGGACCAGGCGCAAAGAGAGGTGTTCTTGGTCAACAATCTATCAAAGGAGGCTCCCGATCAGATTTCAACTTGACAGGTTATGTTGAAGGCGCAACTAAATCCAACTCGAAAACTTCCGGTCTTCCACAGATCACCCAATCAAAGTTCGCTCCCATGACTCCAGGAACTCGTAAAACAAGCGATCTATTCAGCAACAAGGTTCAGCCCACTGGTCCAATTCGTGGAAGTATATCCGTACTTGAGGTTCCATCTGCACCATCTCAATTAGCATGTGAAGAATCCATACTCTTCTGGCTAGGGGAATCATTCACCCTCATCCCATCACTCTCGAAATACTGGTCCGCCAATCCTCGTAAAGGTCAATCATCAGCCAATATTTTCAATACATCCCCAGGTTCCCGTCCTATCAAACTAGAATATGTAGACCTCCTCGGTGAACGTTGTACTGGCATCGAACAAGCTCCTAAATCCTCCTCTTCACCACATACTAGGACAGAAATATCAACCGATATTTTTCTAATGGGTGAACACAGATTTACCATACTCATAGGTGGAAAACCGGTAGCGCCGAAAGCAAATCAGAATGCATTTGCATTGCAATTGGTTCAGAGAGAGGATGAAGATGCGGTTATGACGGAGGATAGAATGATCGATGTTGGGAGTGGAGAGCTGGATGTTAACGACATTGATAGGGCGTTGGCAAGGATGGAAAATAATGAAAGATCTAGCGGGGATGTGTTGTTTGGTACGAAAGGTAGATGGTAGTATATTGATTGGATGGAGAGATGATGAAGAGAATTATAGATACCCCAGTGATGTTTCGTTATTTGGGAATATAGTCGTATTCCCAGGTCCCCTTTCTTTTACTTCTCTCTCTCTCTCTCTTTCTCTTCTATTCCCTCGCCCCTTGTCCATTTCAAGCGAACAATTTCCTTCGCAACTCCTTTCCCCCATGATGAATCATTACTTACGTGATACCAATCCTCATCTTCGATACCTCTTTTTCTCTCTTCATCTCGCTTCTACCTCTACTCCCACTTCTCCTCCCCTCCCCACATCACATCACATCACATCTCCGCGCGGCAAGGTGGAGTACAAGGCGAGATCATTCCTTGAAACTCTGTAATCCATGCGGTATATCAAAATACCCCCCCTCCAAATCCCAGTCACATATATATACTGGTACCTATCTTCAAGCTCTCTCTCACAGGAGAATTTTCCCGCAAGGGAGATTTTCCTGCGGGAGGGAGTGGAAAATGTGGAGGTATTTATATGTGGGGTTACAGGGGCTGGAGTTCTTCTACTGTCGCTCGTCTGCTTGCATACATTGTGGGGTCTGGGCTTCCGGATCTTGTGGTGGTCGTGATGGTGGCGTCTGGCTGATATGGGACTTGTACATTTTTTTTTGTTTTTCTTTTTTTGTTGTATGCGTATTGCGGGTTTCGTTTTGAGAGGGAGGATGGGAAGGGGGGGAGAGCTGAAAAGGGGAGAGGGGTAGCTGTATAATGGATGGATGGATGGATGGATGGATGGTATATATATTTCTATACGTAAATGAGTGATGAAGAGAGAGAGAGGTAGAGGATCACCCTTTACAGTACTTTCAAAAATATAATCAGTCCACCTAGTAACCCTAGGTTTTATTTTCCATTTCTGTATTTTTACCTGTATCTTTATTCTCTGCTCCACTCGTACTTCAAATCTTCAAACCTTCAACCTCAACACATCAATTAATTATAAGTAATGTAAAAAGAAACAATCCAACCCAACTCACCCCAAACCTCCCCTCAAAAAAATCCCAAATCTATTTAAATCCACTCGAGTAACCTAATCTAATCTACTCTACTCTACTCTACTCGACTCTACTCTACTCGACCGAGCATATCTATCTACCGAGCAACAACAAGGTCAAAAAATCCTAACCCCTTTCCCCCTTTATCACGGGTACATCTGTGACGGTGTTCTATAGCTGTGCGTGTAGGGTATATTACTTTATAGAGGAGACTCAACTTCGCTATGTGTTTATCCCGGCGCGTCATTTTGGTATGATGGGGTTTTTTTTCCCCCAAGGAATTTGGAGATATGTGTGGAAGATATGAGAGAAAGAAATGAAAGAAATGAAAGAAATGAAAGAAATGAGAGAAATGAAAGAAATGAAAGAAATGAAAGAGATGAAAGAAATGAAAGAAATTAATCCAAGAAAGAAAAAAAAAAGAAAACGAAAGAAAAAATTCTAAAAACCTAAAAGTTTTAGAATTCCAAAACTTATATATTTAAATTAAGTAGAATTAAAATAAAATAACCTTCAAATCCAAATCCAAAATCCAAAATCCAAATCTCAACTCTTAAATCCCCAGACCCTTCAACCACCC
>NGKF01000033.1:229577-250003 GCA_002162555.1 Monilinia aucupariae | reverse complement strand
CCCCTCCCCCCAAAACCCCCCTCAAAAAGACAGCAAAGAGAAGATTAAAACCGGAGTATTGTATCTACTAAATCTACTAAATTTGTTCAATGTACGTGTGGTTACCTCAAGGATCAAAAGATCAATCATATAATGAAACAATTAAACAATTAAACAACCAGGCCGCTGACCCCACCCCATGAACCGTTGATCCCAAAGCAAATCGCGAATCCAATCCATGGCAAACTCAAGAGTACAGGGAGAATCCGTAGCTCCAAGCTCTGAGCCCCATGCTCTGAGCCCCATGCTCTGAGCCCCATGCTCTGAGCCCCATGCTCCAAGTCCCCAGTCCCCAGTCCCCAGTCCCTAAATAACTCTAGGTATTTAACTCGAAAAGTATATTTTTTTTCTTGCCCTTGACCTCAATGAAACATTTGGTTGTCGTAGAACGATAAAATGGTAATCGTGACATCGGGTATCCGTAGCCAGCCCGAATTTATAAAGGTGTGAATGTAAAATCGGAAGCAAAATCGAATGTACCATCACAGCATTCTCATCCTCATTCTAACCCCTCCTACCCCTAACACGCACAAACCCAAAAACCCACAACTCCATCCTACCCGACGACCCCCGCAAGAACCCCCATACACACCAAATAGACCATCACACAAACTAAACCATCCCTTCTCTGGGAGACCCTCGAGTTCAAACCCTTGAAACTACCCAATACATCACTGATACCCATCAAGCCACTTTGGATGAGCGCACCCACGATACCAGATCCTACCAAGCAAACCACTGTCATCCTACCCAGAAACGTTGGGATCGTTGCAAAGGTGAGGATTGGGATGAGGATACTGAGAGCTATCGCGAGGGCCAGCGTTGGGAAATCTTCTGCGTGAGGATTAGGTGAGAGTGTTTGGTGAGAATTGGGGGAAGGGGGTGAGAGGAGTGGTGAATCGAGGGAAGTGCTCGTGGGTCTTTTTTGGATGCGGTGATCGTCGTTGCTACTATCTGATGTTGAGGATGAGGATAGTATTGGGCGTTTTTGACGACGGAGAAATTGATCTCCAGTTTGATAAGGACCTTGACTTCTAAAACCTGATGAACTTGATGCGACAGATATTAGATCGTCTTCAACTTTTGGATCTAGGAATCTTGTTTCTGCTTCGGTTATGGGACGTGCGGTTTGAAGGTATTGACGATAGTGGTTTATATCTGGCTGGGAGGCAGGAGGAAGTGATTGGAGAGAGTGAAAGGAGCTTAGAGTTTGATCTGGAAGGGGTCAGAATGGAGGGATATGAAGGGTGTGGGGAAATTAGCGAGGGACGCTGACTGTATTGTGCCAATTTATAACCAATCCTTCCCAATACATCAATTTTATGCCATTGTAAATTACCACCCATTTGTTCACTTGCCCTTCTTGATGCAGGAATTACATCTATTCCTATATTGCCATTGCCAGTATGTCGTAACCTTCTTGATTCTGTATCGGCTTGATCAAGTCTTTGTAATTGTTCTTCCAGTTCGCTTATCTCATCCTGAAGATGAAGGAGAAGACGATGGTTTAAAGCTTCAAATTTTCGATACATGGGCTTGATACGATCTTCCACTACAGTATCAGAACCAGAGCCAGAATGAGAGGATGATAAGCGAGAGGCGAGAAGTTCGTAACCTGTAATTGTAGGATCGATTTGAGAATGAAGTGAGTGTTCAGGTGGATGTGGATTGCGGGGTGTTTCCAGTTCGGAAGGGGAAAGAGGATCACTGTCTGTGCGATGATGAGATGCGGGTGGTCCAAATGATGGGGCAGCCCCATAATAATTTTGTCTTTGATTAGCGGCTGCTATTTGAGATGCTAATTTGATTGATGCATCTTTCGATCGTGTGTTGACTCGTAAATCTTCTCGACCATGAACACTTCTTTCTGGGGATGTACTCCTATCTGTGTCGATATCGGCCTCTGGGGCCGAGAAATCATCACTATGAAGACTACTAGATACAGAAGAAGGACCACTTGTATGTTCCTCTGGAGTATGAGGATGCGATACTGGGATGAAATCTGTATCATCATGATTAATCAACCATTTGGTAGTCACGTCCTGCTTTTCCTCTTGCTCTAGTTGCTCCTCCTCTTCTTCTCCCTCCTCCTCCTCCTCCTCCTCCTCCGGTTCAACTTCTCCCTCATCTTCTTCTCCATCAGAATCTTGTTGCAAATATGCAAATACATTGGGAGGAGATGGTACAGCTGGTGATAGAGGTTCCTTTTGGATCTCAGCTGCATTTCCTGTCAACGATTGTTTCGAAATAGAAGCTTGCGTTAATGTCGAATTACTCCCACTTGAGCTACTTGAATTGTTTGTGGTTGTGGTTAAGAAAGTTAAATTCGATATCATGGATGGGGATGTTAACTTTGCCCTTGAAGCCGCAAGAATCGATATGTGATTTGGTATATGTTCCTTTTCATCTGAAGAACTTGATGATGATGACGATGACGATGACGATGATGAACTTGAAACTCGGTTCAGTTGTGCATGCCTTTGGCGAAAATGTTGCCCCTCCATTTCATTTCCCTTTGCAGGCGACCCACTTGCGCGCTTCATCTTGGTACTTTTGGATTTCGGTTTTGGCGCAGAATGTTTGCCAACACTTGGAATGGATTTATGCATCCTCTTTGATCTCTCTCTTTCCTTAGGAGTATTCACTTTTGGAGGTGAAGACGACATGGCAGATTCGGGAATCGATCGATGTTGACGACGAGTCATACGAACATTCTTAACTTCTCTTTCGGTACCCCTTACATCGTCCCTTGATTCATCTTCGGAATCCTCGATGATTGATTCCACCGTTGATCGTTTATATCTTGTAGCCATATCTCATCAAGAATCT
Source organism: Monilinia aucupariae (assembly GCA_002162555.1). NCBI lineage: Eukaryota > Fungi > Ascomycota > Leotiomycetes > Helotiales > Sclerotiniaceae > Monilinia > Monilinia aucupariae. The sequence continues at coordinate 247,135 of NGKF01000033.1, read as the reverse complement.
ACCCATATTAGTTTCACATTCGCATGTCATGACAAGAAGGAGAAGAGAGGCAGAAAATGAAGAATACACCTCATGATGACGGGGGGAACTTTCGTTTTCGCAAGGCTTACCTTGATAATTTGGGTAGCTATGGTGGTGTATCAATATCCGATGAAAGGTTGTAATCAATGCCCAATGAAGATAAAAAGATGGAATGAATGGATATAAATGAAGTTGGATATTTCATAATAGCAAACATGATAATGAAGGCCGTTTCTTGAGAGGGGAGGGAAGAGGGAAGAAGGGAAGAAGTGCTTCAAATTTATTCTTCAACAATAGAAATCAGTGGTCGGGCACATGTGAAGAATCCGATGATATACAAGAGTATATTGACCGGTTGGATGTAGATATAACACAGGGGAAAGGGGGCAGTGAGGGAAGAAAGTAAAGGATATGGTGGTCCTGGTGGTCGATACTCGTAGAACGTGGAATGAGATGTTCGGTTGTGTCACGGTACCTACTACTCCAAGGTTATGTAATCACCCAGTTCAACCGGCCGGTCATCATTCTTCCTTATCTTTCCCCCTCCCCCTCCACCACCCTCCACCCCCTCGAATCAGCTTCTTTCAGCTCAACGCAGACAATCATCACATATTGCATGCATGAGTCTGAATCCTATCTGATCCTCTGATCCTCTGATCTTCTCTGATCACCGACTTCTCCCGCAAACTTCCCACCTACACTTGATCAAAAAAGATTGATTGAGTGAAACAGATTCTTTGCCCAAGAGGTCAGGCCAATTGGGAAGAACTATACAAAGTCTGATGACTAGATTCTCACCCCTCATCCTTCGCAGATACCTGCTTGGGGGTCAAATTAGCTCAATAGGTTGTCTGCGTCACAGTCCCTTACTACGCGGTAATCATCTATCGTCAATCTACGCCTCAAGATCTCGGGCAATACAAGAATTACATACTGACACAGGATCGGCCTCTTCATCCTCTACGAATCACGGCATTCAGAACTCGTTCAAAGCAGCACGCAAACAATTGAGAGATGAAGGAACGAGGCGAAATACGGAAAAGTTACAAAGTCTTGACGAATGGGAGTTGACGGTGGGAATCGAAATACATGCACAATTAAACACCGAGCGAAAACTTTTCTCCTATGCAGCCTCAACCATCAATGAGACACCGAATACACATGTCGCATACTTTGATGTCGCCTTACCAGGTTCTATGCCAATATTTCAAAAGGAAACTTTAATACCCGCTATTCGAGGTGCATTGGCTTTGAATTGCAATATACAAAAGAAGAGTCGATTCGATCGCAAACATTATTTTCATTGGGATCAACCTGCGGGGTATCAGATCACACAATACTACGAACCATTTGCGAAAGATGGATATATCACGTTATATTCGCATGATGGGATTGCAAAGGAAGATGGGGAAGAGATACGGATAGGGATTAAACAAGTACAAATGGAACAAGATACGGCAAAAACCATCTCACAACCTGAGAATATACACTTATTGGATTTCAATCGGGTGGGTGTACCTTTGATTGAGATTATATCACTACCACAAATACACCATCCGAGTACGGCAGCTGCATTTGTCCGAAAGATACAAATGTTGTTAAACTCGGTTGATGCTTGTGTTCTCGGTATGCAGTCTGGTGGATTAAGAGCAGATGTCAATGTTTCCGTGAGAAGGAGAACAGAAGAAGGTTCGGGTCATGAATATGCTGGAGTTCAAGGGCTGGGTCAACGAACGGAGATAAAGAATTTGAGTAGTTTCAAATCGATTGAAGATGCCATTATAGCGGAACGTGATAGACAAATCTCAGTTCTTGAAGCAGGAGGGGTTATTGAAGGAGAAACCAGAGGATACTCAATTGGAAGTACAGTGACACGAAGGCTTCGAGGAAAAGAAGGGGAGGTGGATTATAGATACATGCCGGATCCAGATCTAGCCCCTATTATTATTGATGAAAAACTTACACAGCATCTCAGTGAGACACTCGGCGTCCTACCAGATGAAGAACTGAAATGTTTACAATCCGAGTACGGTATCACGGCTAAAGATGCAATTGATCTAGTGTCTTTGAATGATGGGGGACGAGTTGAATATTTCCTAAATGTCGTGGATGTTTTGGCATCATTGAATCCCGAGGAGTCTCGAGCCACATTGGGGAAGTTGGCTGGTAATTGGGTTTTACATGAGTTGGGAGCTTTGGTGTCAGATAATGCGGAAGAGGAAAATCCCTTACAATTCACAAGTCAAGGATCATGTATCATTCCACATTCCCAAATGGCACATCTGATACATTATGTCAACGAAGAGAAAATTACCGGGAAAATAGGCAAGAGGGTGCTCAAAATGATGTTTGAGAATGGACAAACAGAACACGAAAGATCGGTCGAGGAGATTATCGAGAAGGAAAATTTGTGGTTGAGGAAATTGGATGGTAGTGAATATGAGGCGTTGGCGAGAAGAATCTGTGAAGAAGATATGGATACTGTGGAGGAGATCTTGGGGGGGAAGCAGGGGAAGATTAATTTCTTGTTGGGGAAGATGATGAGGGGGGATTCAGAGGGGAGGGTTCAGCCGGCTGTAGCGAGGGAGGTTTTGGAGAGGACTGTGGAGGAGTTTAGGGTTGGAGGTGGTTGATGTGGTGGTTGATGGGAGGGGAGTACGAGTAGAGATGCATGATATGAATGATGGAAGAAATTTAACATATTAGCATTTCCTCTTTGATACTACGCTTCTCTCAACTGAGAAAGAGGATTGTGAAGGAAATTATTGAATCATGCTGGTGATGATCGAGATGGCTGAGTATGTTGATTTTAGGGGTATGGTGTTATATGAATACATATGGATATTTTTTGGTAGAAAAATGAGAAGGGAGATGAGGTGATGTGAGGGGAGATGGTGTGAGGTTTGGGGAGGTGAGGTGATGGAAAGAAAGGGAGAAGGAAGGAAGATTGATGAATAGGTGGTTGACCTTAGGGGATAGTTGAGGAGTGGTTAGGGAGTGAGTGAAGATTCCTTTTGTCGTTATCGTGGGGCTGAAAGGTTTGCGGTTTGGCGGTTTGGAGATTGGAAGATTTGGATGGGTGGGTTTTACGACTTTTGATCGGAGAGATTCTAGCTTTTCAAGAGCAGCTGGTGGAGTTAAAATGGGAGATATTGTTTATTGCATTGGTATAGATGATTGTGTGGAATCGCAGCGCGGAATCTTGTCGGTGAGAATGAGAAGGAGTAAATTACTGCACATAGAGTCCTGGGCAAATACTGAGTATTACGCCCTCCATCAATGGTAGTGGTAGTCGCTGATGATGGATGCATTTCATGTCTAAATCGCGGTAACGAGTGCAGGTTAGGTTAGGTTAGTTGAGAGTGGATTTTTCGGGATTATCTTTCGCTCCTTTTGCGCTGCGAACACTCGAGTATGATACGTTGTTCTTTTGACTGACTGATTGAGTGTTGTGGAATAGAGGCGGGATTCTACTCTTAATGATTTTGTGTACTATTGATGATACATAAGGGTACTTGAGTAGAGGATATGTAGATGGGGGATTTTATCCCATGACATAATGCTGCGGATGCAGTCGCAGCAGATGCTGTAGAATTCAACGTGGATAATGTCGGTGCGATGCTCGAGTATTGATCGCCTGTTTATCTCTTCATCTACACTAGATCAAAACAGAAGAAACAAAACTTATGCTTGTTTTGTCTTGAGTTTTAAAATCCTATTGATAAAATCCAGTTGAACCCTTGCTAACTGGACTACAGTTAACACAATGAAGAGAATTTCCACTATCGTCCAGAAGCTTTGAGTGGATGAATAGGATGATATTTTTGTTGTTTTCTATCATCCTTGGCGCCTGTATTTTTGTCCAACTTGATTTAACTTCTAAAGCAATGGATTCTGTGGAATTTTGCTGCCCCGGGTAGGGACTGATGTATGAATAGTAGGAAGATGAAGCAAAAACAAGATCTGCTCCGCTACTCCAACCCGAAGTGGTAGTACTAGCGTATCAAATGTACTGAATAGGTCCACCAGGTCAGAATCCATATTGAGGATATCCCCTTGGGGTTCTCAATCGTCTCCAACCTCTGAGATTGCGACGCCATCACTTTTACTCCGGATAGGAGAGCTAGAAACAAACATTGCCGATATGAACAAATAGACTCGTGAAGCCGACATCTACATATGAGTTGAAGAAATATCATACACGACATGAAAATGATAGAGGTGAACGACCCCGCGGCGTTCGGATATGGGTACACTTGTACAGAAAATTCTGAGCGCGGCACAAAATGCCTGGAGTAGAATTATACGAGATGCAATTGTCAACATCTATCTTCCTGTCATATCCGTACAAAACAACATACACCACACCGACCTACATATTCCTCGGGATTCAAGTATTTATGAAATGAAATCTTTCCGGGGGGGCGGCGGGGTCAAGGGTACTGTATCAACGATTAACTATTCAGATTCGAGACTGCGCGATGGATGGGAAAGATTTTGCTCTGCTTTGAACGATGAGTTCTAGTTCTAGTCGAGGATACGATCTCGGAAAGCTTCTTATCTTGTGGCTCAAGAGCTACTGTATTGAATGGATCATCAAGGGTTCTCGAACCTCAATTGATATTATACATATCGTTGGATCAAGTAGATCCTACTCGAGTATAATAAAGAGGAAACGTCGGATTCGGAAGAAGAAAGTTTGGGAATAGTGGTCCACCGTTTCCTCTCATGCACGTGCTAGGAATTAGGGCTTTCGGAAAATTTTCTACGTACCGGCAGATGAAGTCTACGAGTAAGATCTTGGAGAAAATCTATAATTTACTGGACCGTTCTATTTCGAGAATTGGGCACTCGGTAAAGCTTTTCGCGGATCCCGTTTGGATTGCCTAACCTTAACACAATCTTACCTACGCCGACGTGGTAATCTTAGGTTGATGTGGCTGTGTGGCGTACGTGACATTGTCTTCGTGCTCGTCCTCCACATAACAAAGTTCCACATCATCACCACGCTTGATTCCGGTGTCTGGAATAGTGTTGGCCATGAGAATGGGAGGGATATGAGAGGGGAATTTGTGGCGAGGATGGATGAGAGCAGTCTCTGATGTGTGTGGTCTTGAGAAGGAAATGAGGGAGAGGAGAGAGAGAAATCGATTATGGTAGGTGTAGAGAGAATAATCTGGCGGTTTGAGGGTTAAGATGAGAGTGAGAATTTGCAAGCCAATTTTTTGTTCTTTCTTCTTCTTGGGTTGTTGGGGGAGTGAGGGCTTGGGAGTTGCTTTCGTGGTTTTCTTTTGGCCTTTTCGTGTATCTGGTAAGGTTGAGCCTTGAACTCAAAGCAAATTCACTTGGAATTTGGTGGTATCTGGTTGAACTTTGGTTGGTTAAAAGCCCCTTCGCGAACTGAAAAGTACCCTCGCCATCCTTCGGAAGTGCTCCGAACTTCGAAATAAAGGCCTAAAGCCCATCCAAAAATACATCAGCGGGGTTGAATCTGAAGAATCCCATGAGTCTGTCGCTGTTTAAGCAAACGTGTCACTCCTTCTACTTCACACTGCACAGCTTCTCAACTTTTATCGAAATACATGATTTTGAAAGTAAGTATTTTCGCTTCAGATCGTGGCGGTGAATCTTACAATCGGAGGTCATGTTAAAATAGTCGCATGAATCTCGAGCCGCTTACACCTCAAGAATCTCATATATTGCCACTCTATAGCATCGTAAGATTGCTTTAACAATATCTGTGGTCTCAAGTGGCCGGGAAATCTCGATGGCGAACGGAATGACGGATTTCGTAGACTGGCCATGCAATTTTAGAGATGCCATTTGTCCCTAACCATCCTGCACGCCTCGAGGAGCTTCCCATTTATTCGATATAACAGTGGCAAAATCCTATGCTAGTTATCTGCGCATAGATATCTTTATATCACAATCAATAAGGGTTACTGGCTGCGTTGAACACAGTTCTTGATTTTATGACCTTGATCTCGATGATATCCCAGTTTGTGGATGATTCTGATTCTATTAATCGTTGCGAGTGCTTGATATTGATACGTCAGCATGGATGCCACAGGTTTGTTGTATATAAGAGTTGCTGTCAACGTCCTTAGCTCTTGATGAAGAGTCAGTGATCTTACAGATGGCATCGCGATGGATTTTCTTGAGACTTTTTGAAGGAGATGAGGTTCGTCGTTGGAGTGGCATCACAACCAAATCCAAATCAATCAGATCAAGTGGAGTTGAATCAGACGTTTATAGGTGCGCAACGTGAAAGTGCTTTCTCCGGTGCTTTCCAGCTATAATAACTGTCACCGTCCGTCGAATTTCCTCTACTGATACACAAATAAGCTTGGAAAAGAGTCCGCGCTCAAGGGTCAAGATGCAACTGTTATGTAGATTAGGTTGTGATGAACTGATACAAAGCCATCGTGATTTCTGAATCTCTATCGTCCTTTCTCATCTTGAATTGCAAGCAATAAATGAAATACTCTTATGCTGCCTTCGCCCTGGAGCTTAGAATTACCTGGCTGGAGCCCCGGTTCCCAATATTTTGGTTTCCAGATTACCGTACAACTCTTTTCATCAGTGCATTCGAGACATGGTTTTACCTATAGCGTAGGATTCCAGTGCATGGGCATCCCACTTGCTGCAATGATAATCTTCACTTCCAAATTTATGGGGAAAAATGTCTTTGAAGCATAACATATAAGGAGAAGGATGAGTATACAGTATCCTTCACCAAATTTTTCAATATAATTATATGATTTGTGTTTTCTCTGCGGTTTCACGTACCATGTTGCGTGAAGGATTATTTAGCTTAGTTGTTTCTGAGGAGGGAGGATCAGTTAGCGAGGATCATCGTTAATTTCACAATCTTATGAAATTGAGTATTTGGAAGGATGAGTCGAGGCTGACGATATAACGTTTTCTTCATCATCTAGAGTTGAAAGAATAACCTACATGGTCATAAATCAATGTTGAGAAGTGTCAAATCTCTGTCAGCAACCGCGGTCGTATCCGCAGTCCACAGCTGTTTTGGAATGTCATACTGCGAACTTCAGATGTATGGATGTGCATGGGCAAATTTCTGGATCAGGGAGTTATGATAACGATACCTGTATTTGGGATTTAGATATGATGGTGTGATTGCATATGTGCTAGAAGGTTATCAAAGTAAGATCTTCACGATTGTAACGGATGGCAGCAAAGTCGTTACTGAAAGTTTGGATACAATGGTCAGAGTATGGAATGCATTGACTGGGTCAGTCGCCTTTTCGTATATCCCCCCACTGTACGAGTAGAGATTTGACGATTACCTGCAGAGAATGTCAGATTATCCTTGAAGGTTTGGCATCCCTTGCAACATAAATGCATTCTTTCCTTCGAGTCTCCTGGCGGCAGATGCGAGTGGGGTAATTCGTCTTTGCCAATGTGGACTACAAAGAGATGCGGAAGGTCGAGGCACATCAATATTCGGTCACGCCTATGCAAGAAGATGATTTTATGGTTGCCAGGGAAGGCTCGGATGACAAATTCAAAGTATGAGATTTGAGTGATAATGGTAAGCTATTGCAGGAATTAATAAGTGATAATGCGGTATAGCAGGTGAGATGGATTCAAAATAGTCTTATGGTATCATTCTCAACGTATTCGACAGTTCAAGGGAGGCCATCATGAAGGTCAGTGTCACGGCTTTGAGATTCGAGATTTGAGATGAGGTGGACCTTCAAGTAGATATTGGCTAACTTCTAATACTTTCAGATTTGGATTATGCAGCTGTAATTCTGTCGGGCAAGACGACACTCGTTGCAGGCCTGATGCTCAACATGCAGGTTTCGCGCCAAAACGAGGCATACTGAAAATATTTGGTCATGTCAAGCCAAAGGAAAAATCTAAGAAAATATCTGATTGTTAATTCTCCACAATAGGCAACCGTAAGCCCATACCGGTGTGGATATGCAAGAGGCCACCAGATGCCCCTTCCCCGAAGGAGTGTTGACTGCTCAACGTTAATGCTCAAACAGATATTCATGCCACTGATCCAGATCGTCAACTTTATCGGCAGAAAGCTGTACCATGATCAAAAATCCTGACACAAAGCTTTGAGTTCCCATATAGCTTAACGAGTCTCTATAAGAGTTCGAAGGAGTCTTGACCAAAACATGTCGACAAACTTCGAGCCAGACCGTATTACAAGGCGTGAAGAGGCAACTTGACAAGCTCCTCTGTATCGCATGAATTTGTAAGTAATAATGGCTCACAATACTGTACTTATATAAGTTGAATTTTAGACCCGGTCGCCCACGAGTGTCACTACGTGTCTACTCGTAATTGTCCGAGCTTGGATTTGGAAGGTTAATGAATGATCTGCATTGTAATTTGACATTTGGGTCCATGGATCCACTCCTCCCAGGGATTTCTTCTGGAAGATGAAGGGGTTCGCCATGTAAAGGTTACTAAATTCGACTAAACTCGACTAAACTCGACTAAACTCGACTAAACTCGACTGAACTCGACTAAACTCGACTAAACTCGACTAAATTCGCCCTCATAATCTCACAGCAACTGGACATTGGTGATTTTTCGGATTTAAACATTTTCATCATCGAAGTCGTCAATGATCTATCTATCGTACTGCAGTATTAAACACGATACCAAACGAAATTGGTACCTAGATGCATGATCGACTGTCCAAGTGATCATGGTACCTCCCTCCCGCATTATCTTACTCAAGTATATACAGTAATTCATCCTGACGTGGATCTTATTGTAATAAGACAGAAGTCCAGCGGAAGAGCTGTCGGACATTGTATTTAACCGTACTCGTAAGGTTTGCATGTCCGAATGCGAGATCAAAAAATAGAACGGAATAACCGAAAACACTGTATGGATCTTGTCTGAGAACTCTATCTAGGAAACCTTTTCTTCCGTCTCCACCTCATGCATGATTTCATACAGTACTACTGTGCTTCAATTCCGGGGAGGAAGTTCGGCATGCAATGACTATGGTTCATTTGTTTTGGTTTCTCATTCCAACGTACGGCATCGGAAATGCTAAGCCTCCGCATCCCTGGAGCTTGTATCCATCTCGACATACCAACTAAGCCTGCGATGGCACAGCGAGCCCTGGAGCCTCCTCTCCAACTCTGGCGGAGTGGCGGCACCTGGCTGTCGGGTGGGATAAATTTAATTTTTGACTTTCACGCCATCTCATCGCTTGTTAACGTATGAAATTGCAACACAAACGGCTTTGGGTAAGGCCATATACAAGTAACTCCTCCCCCCCCCATCTGACCTACAAGCGACCTCACGACCCAACCAACAAATTGTTACACCCGACTTCAACTCTGGATAGGTTAAGGTTATCGAAGGGAATAATTGGAGAAATAGAAACAACCCAAAATGTCTTCATCTTGGAATACTTCGAATCCGCCGGATTCAGAAAGGAAACCATCACGTTGGCCTCATCTACCAGGATTTTACCTTAGCCTCGAGTTTAAAGTCACGTCGTCGTCTAATAAGGATAAGGAACATGGGGCGTCGTTGAAGTACACATCTAGAAATATGAGGGAGAGGGAGAGGGCAAGAGCGAACACGCATTCGGGTAACTCGTCAAGACCATCGATATCAGCTCCTGGTCCCCTCCATACCAGCCAACAACCTTACTATCGACCACAGCCCCCGCCGCAGCAGCAAGAAGGATATCAAGATTTGAGGATCAGGACGGAAGGATCAGAATGGTGGAAATCTGCCCCACCGCCTCTTAACGACAGGAATCATCCAATAAGTCCAGTGAGCCCTCTGAGTCCTGTCGTCAGCCCCATACAACATCGAACATTGGATGTTTCCGGAGAACCCCTTACAGATCGTTTCGACCGACCTCTACCGTCGACCCCAGGAAAGTTTCGTCTGGGCGGCGATGACTTACCATGGTCAACACCGTCTTCGTACTGGAACGCCGAGCCCGATGCATCGGAAAGCGTAGACCCAACACGGACGAGTACCGAACCCTACTACTCACCCCCAACCACCAGGCGAAATGCAGATGCTGAAAGAGCGGAAGAGCTGTCGGAACTTCAACAGGCTATGATGACGGTGGGTGGTATGGGAGAGGACGGATGGGAGCCTTGGATGTGGGATAGTGTGGGCGATAGGCCTAGAGCACCGATGAGTATCGGGTGGGCCGTGAGTTCGAACGATGCGTTACAGTCATCGGCCTCGCCGTCTCTGGGGGGTCGTCCCCTCCCACCACCGTATGTGGTTAGTCAGTGGGAACATTCTTCTCAGAAGAGTGCGGCTGTTGAGAGGCCATGGGGTACCCCTTGATCTGGGGCATTAGGAACCAGGAAGTTTATGGAAACTCTTGTGGATAACCTTGTGGTCGGTACGAAGGCTTCAGGACATGGGTCTTGCAACATCCATCCTTCACGACGTCATCACATAGCACTAGAGGGCAGCGTATTGCTATTCAGCAATCGCTCATAGAGCACGACAGTCACGAAGTCGGGGGGCGTAAGAGTCACAATCGGATTTCAAGCGACGACTACTCTAGGATCTCAAAATAAAACACATCGATGGAGGTCAACAGATCGCGCAGGAACAATGCACTCTCCAATTCGCCAAAAGCAAATTCAAATAGAGGAACATCACCACTCCCAGGAGTTCCAGCTCGTCACCCCTCGCCGTCGTTACGAAAAGTAACCCACACACCACAGGATACGAGTCGTCCCAATACCACGCACCCCACTTCACTCAACCACCCGTACGCGTCGTGCATGTAGATTTTTTCGCATATTGTATCACATCACATAACATCACATCACATCACCAAGCATCTAGCCAAGACAACGGAGCAGCCAAAAAAAGCGAAAGACTTTCAACCTCCAAGGCCCACTGGAACAAGGCAGAAACAATGGGGGAAGCGGGAAAATCCCGGGGAGAGGGGGAGACGAAGCAAAGGGCATGGGTAACCGAGGGAAAAGCGGATACGTATTTTCTTTTTTCTAATTCCTACTCGGTGTCCCCGGCCTCCTCGTAGCATAGCACAGCACAGCACAGCACACACAGAAGTAGAATATATTCTTTATGCGGATCCATAAACTTGCTTATCTCCTGGAAGCTAAAATCGTTACGACTGCTGTACGGAGGACTGCAGCGCTCGAGCAGAGTCAAACGCTTGGATCGGATAGGAGACGTTGCACGTGGTACTCGTATTGTGGGGATGTTTGGTTGGGGAAAAGGAAGGGAGGGATGGATGGATGGATGGAAGGGATGGGATGGAATGCAGTTGGATCTAGAGCAGAGCAGAGCAGAGCAGAGCAGAGCAGAGTAGAGCAGAGCAGAGCAGAGTAGAGCAGAGCAGAGCAGAGTAGCCTAAGTAGCAGAATTCTGAGATTCAAGGCAAATACCAATATCAACACCAACACCAATACCAACACCCATCCTCCGTATTTCAACCTGAGATCTCCCAAGACTCAAGAGATGATGAAACGTACAACGGTGGATGCGAATCTAAATCTGAACGTAGATGTGGATCAGCCATATTAACTTTCCCCTCCCCCTTCATTTCGCCCCGATAAAAATAAGAGGATGAAAAGATTGGGAATCGTCGGGTTATTTATGAGTAGAGTAGATACCTAGCATATAAATGCATGCATGCTGGGGCGAGACAAAGTCCCGGTTGGCGATGGGACGATTCTTCGTTCGGAAACGTACTCTTTGTTTCTCCAGACTCGCTCTCCTCGTGGACGCTGCTGGAGTAGAGCATGTGCGAGGAAGAGAAAAACCGATGTTTGATGTCCCACGGCACGGGTAAGGTATGTTAGGTGATCCCCTTAAGCCCCTGTCTCCCCGACGCTTAACACGGCAGTCTCGGCTCTTTAAGTTTTGGGAGCGGGAAAGAGAAGAAGAGAAGAGAAGAGAAGAAAAGAAAAGAAAGAAGAAAAAAAAAAAGAAACCCCCTCCCCGTTCAATCTTTTCCCTCTTCGAACTTGCTCTTTTTCGCTGGCGACCTCGGGTGTTTCAGGAGTACCAGGAGTCCTACTCGAGTAGGAGTATCAGAAGTATAATACGAGTACCGTAAGAATAATAGAAATCTCAACCCGTAACTCCCAACTCAAGAATCAAGACTTCTTCCACCGTTTTGACTCTTGTGTCTTCCAGCGCATGGTATGATGGGAAAACTAAAATTCATCTTCTTCATCTTCTTCATCTCCTATCGTACGGTGCTGGTACGGGTAGCGAAGACTCTGACTCTGAAACTCTGAAACTCTGAAACTCTGAAGAGGTCAGGTACCGAGCGAGGTCTTGATATGGTGTATTGTATGGTGTATTGTGTGGTGTATGGTGTGGTGTATGGTGTATAGTGTCACTTACCGGTGCGAGAGGGGAAAATTGTATGTATGTTAAAATTGCCTACTGCACCTCGAGTCAAGCAAGCACGATAGATAGACTGAGTCACTTGGTGCTTCGGAGATTGGATATACGAGGATAGAATAGGATGTTATGGTGGGAGGAGGAGAGGGAGGAGAAAAAGAAAGAGAGGGAGAGGGAGGAGTTACAGTATTGGAAATAGATGTGCTGTACTGAGTACTGTAGGTCCATCGAGTAGCTTCATGTGCGTGTCGCCGATGAATACAAATATTTTAAAGCATCATGGTTTGGTTTGGTTTGGTTTGTTCCTGTGACTACTCCAGTACATACATACTGTACTATTAAAGCTAGTTGTATCAATGGATCGTATATCATTTCTTTTTTCCATCTATCTCTTTTATTTTCTTATTTATCTATTTATATTCGTAGTCATTGATTGATATGTTTCAGCGATATTAACGCGGGCGGCACTTGACTCTTGACTCTGGAGTGGTTCTGTGGATTTCTGAAGACCAAGAATGGTGCGCGTTGCGCATGGACTGGGCGGGTGTATGTATGTACTCGAGTAGTATCCAAGCTCCGGAACACAATTTCGAAGAGAAGAAAGGAAAGGAAAGGGGGTAGGAATGAGTATAGAGCAGTAGTGAGACTGTGAGAGAAGATATTTAAACTGTCTACTCGAGGATGCTCGGGTCTTACAACTCTCTCTCCCCCCCTTCTTGTCGTATGAGAAATCTATGTTTGAAGCTTCTAGCGATGATGGAGCTTCGAGAGAATATCAACGGATGGGCAAGGGAAGGGGTACCTGGCTCGACTTACTGGCGCAATGTTGAAACATGTTACGGGTAGAGATTAGTTCAAGACGGTTACCAAGCTGATGTTGAGTAAAAGATGGGTTTTTTTTCTTTTTCAACCACGAAAGCCTTTGATTAGATGCTCGTAAGTACGAGTAGTACGAGTAGTACGAATATATGAGTAGATGAGTAGATGAGTAGATGAGTAGATGAGTAGATGAGTAGATGAGTAGATGAGTAGATGAGTAGATGAGTAGATGAGTAGATGAGTATATGAGTATATGAGTATATGAGTAGAGTATATATTAGCATCTTCAATACTCTTAGCGCGGCACGAATCAGACTAATAGAGCCGAGCCTTCATGATTCATTCCATATAGAGTACAATATAGCATACCAATTTCTATATTTTTGCCTCTCAAATCTCCAAGCAAGTAAAACGAGATCCCATCGTCGTCGCTTAGAAAGCATCATCACTTTCCCCAGATCTTTTCCAAACGACGACATCACAAAATATAGTCCCTGGGTTCTCGGAGCTCAATACAAAATACCAGGCGTACAGTACGGTTATGAAGCCCTTCATTCCACACTCTTACCGTACTAGCACTTGCAAATCTCACGGGAAGCAAGATGCGTAGGTGCCATGTCGTGGATTTGGCTTTGCTGGGTTTGTGCCGGCCGTGTACTGTAGAGTCATGGATCTGTAGGGTTGAGTGCGAGATATACTCGTACTTACTCTGCTTTGAGTATTTGATGGTTGGATGTTGATTAGCTGTGCTCTTTTTGATATGTAGATTTGTGGTTTTATTTGCACTCTTGTTCGCATCTACAGCTTCTTCCTCTTCTTCTTCTAATTTTATGCCGATTACTGTAATAGCATCTACATATAGAAAACTAATAAATGCTCGAAAGATCATCAACCACGAGTTCTCAATCCACACGAAGATGTGCTTCGCCTCGCTATCGTACCTTACGTAGCACATCCTCGAAAAGGGTTACAAAACCCAATTTACCATTTTCACATCTTCCTTCCTCTCATCTCCGTGAGCTTCCCGGCGTGTCCTCTATTATCCGTACAAGACGAGGATTTTCACCACCGTCACACCTTTTCGCCTCGTCAAGATAGAGAGTGTCGCGCGCTGCGTGTCGATTGGCTGCTGCCATTTCCTCGTACATATGATGTTTCCCAATGAGAGACACTCCGCTCTTGAATTCTCAGATGGGAATTATTCTACGTCACCGGAACCGTGACATCTTGATCGGCAATCGGAGTGCAGGTACTCGAGTACTCTCGATGAATCACTCGCCGCATGAAATACGGTGTGTTTACGAGTAGACGCACAATACAAGCGAAGGGTAAAATTGAAATGCCATCTCCCCCGTCGAGTAGTCCTCATGAATGAGTTTACGATTTGTTTGTTCCCGACCCGTTCTGTTTTCAATAGAACAGATGGTTTGTCTTGATTGAGACGTGCCGAGCGAAGATATCAAGGTGAGTATAAACATCAAGTATATTCGGGGCGGCGGAATGAGGAATGATAGGCTGGTCTTGGCCTTGGGCTCAATGAGCGCTGTGGTTTTCTCTAAGATATGTATGCGTCGAATGATTCAACAGTTTCATTGCTGAGAAGGAACGTCGGCGAGTATGGTGAACTTGGATCGCTTTGTGTATGGCTATTTCGACACTTGCGATATGCAATTGACCTTGACTAACTCTCATAACTTAAGAGGAAGAAGGTGGGTGGGAGTGTAGATAATGGCTCTCTACATCAACGATAGTGGGAAAGCACCACGCTGTCGTACTGGAATCTATTATAATAGCATAGGAGAAAAAGAAGGGGCTTAAGTTGACGATTCAGGTTAACTCAAAGGTATGGGTCAGAACAATGTAGGATAGCGGTCGTAGATCTCGCCTAGCACGAGGTAGGGTATATATGTATATACACTACTGAGTATTCTTCGAGTATATACGTCAAGCGATGCTGTACACCATACAACATACCGTAGCACAATAATCCCGCCATGCGCATGCTCGGCTTGCTACCTGAAGAGAGACGCGAGACCAATTCCCAAGCCGAGTAATGAGCCCTATCTAAATCATAACGAGACCATACATAGACAGGCCTTGATATTCGACCGGGCGTGCAAAGAATCCGCCATAAAAACGATATGTAAATCAATCTCTGCTCAAAAGGGGAGCTCGAATGAATCAAAAAGAAGCATGACGAGACGTTCACAACTCAGCGTTCAATGTCGCAAGGTATGTGAGTCTTCAAAGGAACCTCGGAAGCTTCTCTCGATCAATTCAAATCTTCGGATTACACATACATTAGAGAGAGATATCTGCGTGGAAAGTAACCAACTTCACATACCGAATACAAGCCATGCATGATGCTCGAAAAGGGAGATGGCGCGATGGAAAGACTCGGAAGATATACTTGCCGATGATGCTGATAGACTCGAAGCATATAGCGTACCCCCATACCCAAAAACACCAGAAGACCGAAATACCCAACCGAGACCAGAAATCGACCGCATGTGAAACATTGAAGAAGTGAGAGAAGCGACTACCTGGGAAGCTTTCTTCGAGCTATGCATGGATGCACGCCTCGCGTTCTACCGTACGAGGAGGAGAGTATGTATTACAGATCATCTGTTTGTACTCGGACGCAAATGCTACTCTCCTACTCTACGAGGAGCAAAAACATCGTCATATATCGTAGGTACTCGTATACAAAACCCGTCTACGAGTCTCAAGAAATACATCTGCATCTACTCAACACGATCTATCCATCTTCACAAAAGGAGAACGAAAAAGATATGGCACAGATCCCGCCAGTTATCTTGGCTGCGCACTGCGCACTACGCCATCCTCTCAACTTCGCTCATGGTGTCAACGATGGCTCCCGCGAATCATATCGATGACTTCTCGTACTCTAGAGTAGACTAGGAACACAGCATTATATACGAGTAGTCTACCATCACCCCCCATGGTAGATGACCCTTTAAGTATAAAAATTAAGATTATATCTACTCAAGTGTACTCTATGTTAGTGTCTATTTTGGAGATTTCGAGGAAGATAATGAGATATATAAATAAGTACGAGTAAATTAAGAATATACAAGAATATACTCAGTACAAGTACTCTATATACAAATATAAAAAAACCACAATTAATCATTCATCATTCATCATTACTCGAGTATCTCTTACCTCCACCTCCATCTCCATCTCCATCTCCATCCTCATCTCTATCGCTTAAATTCTACCCCTCTACCCCTTTTCCTCCCTTCCCTCTTTTACAAATCCCATTCAATTCTTCAACTTTTAACTTTCCATCTCAGCTCGATAATTCCGATTCTGATTTCAATCCCAATCCCAATCCCAATCCTAATTTTAATTTTAATTCTTATTATCTCTTATTCTTCTTTTATTCATTTCCCTCTCCTTTTTCGTTCCTTTCTCTTCCCTCTCCTCTCTCCCCTCCCCTCTCCTTTTTCTCTTTTCCCCTTTCCCTTTTTTCTTCTCCCCTCTCCCCTCTCCCCTCTCGCCAAACTCATCTTTTCCCCTTCCTCTCCCCAAACCCATTAAACTCAAACTCATCAATCTCACCCTCTCCATCCAATTGCAACTACACCTATAGCAACAAAAAATCAAATCCCTTTTCTCTCCATCAAACTTATCAACCCCACCAATCCTACCCCTCATCCTCATCCTCATCCTCATATATACTATACTCTACTCTACTCTACTCTACTCTACTCTACTCTACTCTACTCTACTCTACTCTACTCTACTCTACTCTACTCTACTCTACTCTACTCTACTCTACTCAACCAAACTAAACCAAACCAAACAAATCAAATCCAAACAAATCAACCATATCAAAAACCAAAAAAGGGGGGAAATATATCATATACTATATATTATACATCACAAACAAAACAACAACAAAATAAGTTGCGAAGAAGAAAAAATAATGAATAAATAAATGAATTATTATGTTAATCTGCTTGCTTGCTTGCTTGCCCTCCATCCCGTCCACCCGCCTGTAATTTCAACATGACAACCAAGCCAAATCAAGCCCAAGCAAAAGCCAAAGAGATAAAAGTAGTAACGAGAACATCACCACTCATAGAGCCTCAATATAAAAAGCCATCTATCTAGTTTCCTCCATCACCATGATGCGAATCGAAAGAAATGAAAAACGCCTTTCCCTTCCCCTTCCTTTCCTCTCTTTGTTTTCTTGCCTTTCCTTGCCTTTCCTTGCCTTGCCTTTCCTTTCCTTCTCTTCCCATTCCATTCCGTTCCATTCCATTTCATACCCACCACCCCATATTATCCACGAGGAAGATACAAGTATCAGTGGGGGG
>NGKF01000033.1:151534-229572 GCA_002162555.1 Monilinia aucupariae | reverse complement strand
GGGGTTGTTTTTACCGCAAGCGTGATCCGTGTCATGGTATACATAATCGTCGTAATGTATCTTCATCCTTCTTCATACAGTGCAATTTTTTTAATTCTTTTCGAATTCTTTTTTCCCTCTCCGGCCAACCTTTTTTCATGCTATGAGTGTAGCATCACCCTCTGCTTCCTCATCTTCATCCTTTCTCTCCGCCACAGCTCGATGCGCTGCTCTCTCGGCATAAATTCTTTGTCGACCCACTTCGGCAGCATGCAGACTATCAATGTACGTGGTGAACTTGACAATTTCGCGAAGCAAGTATGAGGATTTCTTCTCCCAATTGGCCATGGCTTTTTGAGCGTTAGGGTGACGCGGTGTGTACTGGGTTAGATTAGTCAACATTTGGCAGTCAGAAAGGGGACATAAAAAACGTACAGCCAAAAGCATGGGATTCCTCAACAAATTATGTTTCTGTAACTCTTCCTCAACACTCTGCACGTAAGCCGTCAATGCCCTCAACTGATCCGGTTCCATCAAATTACTAGCCCTCATGCTCTGTATTGGCGGGCTCCAGTCGTTTATGGTGATTCTATCACCCGGTAGCCGTGACCTGATCGTACCTCCATAACCGTGATCCAAGCTTGATCGCAAAGAGCTTTGCATGCTCGGTCTAGCGCCAGAAGTTGACGGTCTGTTGTTCTGATCGTTGATCGCGGTGACCAGGGCGTTGTTCACAATATCGTCGGACCAACCGTATTCGATATTGCTGATACCGCCGACGAGAGGATGGTTTGATAGGCGAGCACTCCAGTAATTGGCCGTCGTGACAAACTCTTTGACAATATCTGCTGTGCCTACTTGGAAAAGGTGTACAGCTCCAGTGGGTAAAGAAAGTGCCCAGACATGCGGACGAGCTTTGGAATATCCTGGTGTGGGTAGGGAGCTAGCGATGCTTTGTCGAAGTAAAAATGAGCCCAGATTCTCGGCATTTTCTTGCCAGTTTCCACCACCAAAGACCGCACCACTAGACTTGCCTTTACTTTTTTGTCGCACACTCTTCGAGGAGAATGAAAACAGGCTCATATAGCCTTTTTCGATGACCGCGAATGTTTCGATCCAACTGCGATCCTTCGCCTTCTTATCAAGAGCTTCGAGGTGATGTTTGTGCTTGACCATACCCTCCTTCGCCCACGGCGCACCAGCAAGTTCCAAAGATTCATCATCGAGAAAAGGGGCAACTCGAAGTTCATCGTGATCACCACTCTTACTACCTGAACTGTGAACGGTCTCCTCGCGGATAATTGCTTGACTGAGAGCATTGGCGAACCCAATAGATTGTTGGTAATCCCCTTGGAATACCGAACCAAGAGAATCGACAGACATAGAGGTATGTTTACCAAGAGAATACTTGCTCCAAGTACTAGATGACACCGAAGGACTCCACATAGAGGATTGATCATCCAAACTAGTTCTGCTGGATCCCATGCCAGAGTTGGGATATAGACGAGGTCTAGATCGAGTTTTATTGCTCCATTTACCATTGGTGCGTACAGTTTCTGCTGTTCTTCCACGAGCATAACTTGCCGATTCCGAGGGAGCCTTGCTCAGAACGCTGGGAGAACGGCGTAGCATACCATTGGTAAACACCGAAAGAGTACTAGATGATGAAGCAGGTACTTGGGTCCTATCAATGGCACCGGAAAGCGGAAGGCGATCATTTCGAATAGAATTGTAGAAATCCTTGAGAACAATCTCGACCTGTACTTCCCAGGTGAGTAGGGTCCCACGGAAGGGTGCCTTGACCAAGGGGCCACAATCGTCCATGGGAGTATCATAATCTAAAGGCGTGGGGGCGTTTGGATTATCAGGATCTTGGCGAGGCGCCGGCTTGAAAGAAGACCTCCAAGAAGGTCTCTCGTAAACCTCAATCGATATGGCATCGGAGTTTTCATCGTTAACATTGGGATCGTCAAAAGCGCAGCTCTTCCCCGGAAGTACCGTGGGCCTGCTCAGCCCAAATTCATGCGCGGTCTCTGCTACAACGCGACGAATCGTAGGCATGGTATTCTTGATAAATTGGTTGCGAGTCATTTTTTGTTCAATGTCGGCAAGGTGCAAATCCGTGTTGAGAAGGAGAAGCGAGTAGCAAATTGTATGCACGACATCTAACCATATCAGTTTGATACAAAATGGGTATATTCATGACTCACCTGTAGATTTAAAACCATGGTTGGGATTGCTTTGACACCATCTCTTCGAGAAAGCCTCTAAGATCCTGTCAACCTGTTGACTCTCACCCTTGAGCACCAGCTTACTGCACATTATGCGCATCGAAGCCAGTATATTAAAGTTCGTAAAGTCAAAAAGGCTCATATAAGCTTTCAGGGTTCTGATTCTGTCAACTCCCTCATCTCCCATCCATGCCGTGGCCTTCTCCTTCGGAACAAAATCCTCATTGCCATCGTAGATCTTCTGTGCTTTAAGTTGATCGTCTTCTGTGGGCTGCACATCATCAAATCCTTCCGAGTCTTGATATTCAAATGCAACGATATCTTCGCTGTCGGACATAGCAGGAGGACTCGAAGGCGGACCTTCTTCTTGTCCCTCGACCTGCAAGAGTGGCAGGCTAACAGCGGATTTGTAGATTGTATCAGTAGATCCTTTGGCTGAGATCGTGTTCGCGTGCCTGGGCTTCAAGGTATTTATTGATGGTAAATCTTCTTCCGATGATCCAGGTTCCAACCAAACACGTTCTTTCTCCGGAAATTCAGATTTGGAAGGGGTAAGCACCACCCAATCTTCTTCCTTGGCAGGAGCTCCTAGTCGTTCCTGACGGGTCTTGGAATCTGCGGTACTGAGAGGCGATTCGAGAGGAGGCTCTGTTATCTTTGGTTCGAATTTGGGTGAGACCTTGGAAGCCGTGGGAGAAAGGTTTGAAGGGGAGGGACCAGGAAGATCCGGACTTGGTACCAATGTAATACCCGGTGCATCTTTCGTGACTTCCAACCTAGGTTCTGCGTCACCATCGCGATCGCTAGAATCTCGACGATGGGTTTCACGATCTTCTTTGGCTTGCCCGTCGAGTTTATCCGGCTTCGACAGGTTGCTACTGGCAGATCGACGTGGTTGTTTGAGGGAGGAGCACGATGGCTGGCGGCTATCCCCGGCATGCGCTGAAGCGGGTTTGGAGGGCGGTATTTGTCTGATGGTAGCATTTGGATCTGGATCGTAATCGGGAGAGAAGCCCCTTACATTGCGCCGACGTTCAACATCATCGGAAATATCGTTCACCTGCCGGTCCAGGCTAGCCGTGGGAAAATGAGCCTCGGTGGGAGATTTCCCTGGGCTGTGTATGTATGGATTCATGACTTGACTAAGGCTGCTGACCGGACTAACCTCAGGCTGAATGCCGGGTCGCAATGTGTGCGGTTCCAGTTGGATGGGCGGCATTGGCATTGGAGGAACCGGAACCGTTTCAGCCTCAGACACGGACTTCTTGCGCCGGCGGAAGAACGATGATGGCTTTTTGGTCAGGACATGCGGAGGTTCCTTGGGCGATTGCGGGTTTTCTCGTGGGGGCACTACGGTGTGGGGCATGAATTGATTGGCGATGTGACTTTTGCCACCTGGGCGATCCGCTGTTTCAGGAGACTTAGGGGAAACGTGCGGTGGTGGCGATTCGGGTGCCGCAGCATTTGTATTCCTGGAAGAACCGAAAACCCTTCGAAAGAAACCAGGTCTCTCCTTCGGTGCCTGTGTCGAAGACTGCGCAGCCGGGGGGGAATTTCTCGTCTTGGGGCTTCCCGCACCGGATGGGGAAGACTGCTCCTTCATGAAAGCCGGCATAGGTGGCAACTCTTTACTGCGATCGTTCAGACCGTATTCGTGCCTGGCAGGATTGGTAAACCCTCTCGATTTGTATGCGCTCTTCGAAGATTTGGCGCTCCTCTTCCTCTCTAACTTCTCCATGGGCGAGTCGAGGATCGTCGGGTCGGGTCGTGAAACCATAATTGGTGATGTAGGTCGCGGGCGTCGTGGACCACCCGGTACTGTAGGGGTAGGAGCCGCGTCGTAATCGTAGGTCGAGGTAGGAGAAGCATTGGCGTTCATCTGCCTTCCCACATTCGATAGGGAGGTCACTTGGTGATCACTGCCGTAATCCAGGCTTGAAGACCTTCCAGCCACACCATGCGCCCACCTCTGACTGCTTGTAAACTGTGTGTACCCAAGATCGAAACTGTTCGCACTGCTTCCCACACTGCTGCTGGTGTTCTTTCTCCGTCTGCGGGGTTGGATTGGAGGCCCTCGGAGTGATCCACCTATCTCGTTGCGTATGCTGTTGACTCTAGCTAAGCCTGTCTGAAAATTGGAACTGCTGTTGCTTCTTCGACCGCGAGATATTTTGTCCGAGTAGCGGCTTGAATCATCCGTGGGGTCGTAGTCCGAGCTGTAGGAATAAGCGTGCCCTCTGCCACCTCTAGCTGCGAAATTCTGAGGCGATTGATATGGTTCGTCATCCCCAAAGGTGGAGTACAAACGATCCTCGTCCAGGGTCGGATTGCGCAAACTAAAATCTTCTTGTCCAAATGAGAATCGGTCCAAGGAAAGTAACATATGATCCACCAATGAGTCGCGGGTCACTTGTCGGGGGGACAGGGAGAGGTCGTGAGAATCCCGGTTACTTCGCACATTCTCAGCATCGTTTTCTTGGTGGTGGAGGTGGTGGAGGTCGTGGTGGTCGTGGTGGTGGTGGTGGTGGTCGTGATGGGAAGGATCTTGTGTAATATCATCTAAAAATGGCTGCCCCCCATTCCGCACATTAAGCGCCCGGTTCGATGAAGTAATGTTGTTGTTGTTGTTGTCTTCGCTAGGAGCGTGCGCCTCGGGTGTCTGAGGTGGAGATGTACTTCTTCTCCCCTTTCCCTTTCCCTTTCCCTTTCCCTTCCCCTTCCCATTCCCCTTCCCTTTGCAGCCGGGATCTATGTTCAGCTCCACGCCGAGTCGCTTCGTCGGTGCATTCGGCATCTTGTCGACGGTATGGATGGCAGCCACAATTGCAGCCGAGTCGTCATGAAGTATTATTGTAAGTTCGTCCTAAAAGACAATATAGTGGTGCTGCGTGCGAACTTGATTCCTGGTTTGCTCCGGTTTGATCCACCTTTCCATGCAGCTCGCAGCCTAGTCCACAGGCAAAATGCCGCCCAATTTCAATTGCGCGCAAACCTTCTGGCGATGTGAAGCATTCAATTGACCACCGATGTTTTAGAGTTGGATCTCTCGGGATGCCTCTCCCGGCTTACCAATCTCGAGCGATAATTTGGGTGTGAGGAAGATGTATATTTCGTCCAGGTACTAGGATTGCAGCAAAGGTCGGAAGAAGGTGGAACGGGGTCGTCGATTGCAATAGAGTAATACTTTCTTGTTTTTTCTTCCTATTTTTTCCCCTTTCAGAACAAGGTGAAGTGATGTCGGGGAAGGTTTGTTTGCGTATGTACGTATTACTTGGAGCGAAAGAGTTTACCTTTCTTCCGGTGTGATGGTGGTGAATTGGTCGGGATTGAGTGCTCGTATGGACGAGGACAGTAGATAGAGATTGATATGTCGTCCGGCGGATGAATTGATGGACTGGACTGGACTGGACTGATGGGGGAGGAGTATGAGTGAGTAGGTTAGGTCTAAGTAGTATGTCGAGTAGATGAGAAAGTCCTTGAGCAGGCACAGTATAACAATGGTGGGATCAGGTCAAACTTCACGGCAACTCGGCCGGAGACTTTTGTCGTAAAATGGAAGAGAATGTTAAATGATGTTCCAACAGGTTCACCGGTTGGTCCGGGTTACTATTGAATAACCTTGAAGGGACCTGGTGTGGTCGGTGCTGCTGCTGTCGCTATTGCTACCGCTACTGCTACTGCTACTATTGCTATTGCTATTATTGCGATTACTTCTATGATTGATATGGGGCCATGAACTTAATCTTATCTCAGGATTGAGTGGAGTTGAGTTGAGTTGGATTGAGTGGAGTTGAGTTGAGTTGGGTTGAGTTGAATTGGACTGCAGAGTG
This sequence comes from Monilinia aucupariae, assembly GCA_002162555.1. Taxonomy (NCBI): domain Eukaryota; kingdom Fungi; phylum Ascomycota; class Leotiomycetes; order Helotiales; family Sclerotiniaceae; genus Monilinia; species Monilinia aucupariae. Next base: position 223,532 of record NGKF01000033.1, on the reverse strand, counting down.
AATTGACTCTTGACTCTTGACTCTTGACTCTCTTTGGCCCTTCCCCAATTCATTTACCACGGTTGTACCTGGTCGACCAATCCTCCTCGCATCGCATTGATAGACAAGGTCAAAAGGGGTTCAGGCTTGGGCACGAGAACGGATGGATCCCGTGATGGCAGATTGGATCGGGCCCAAAAGAGAAAGAGACTTTGGCCGTAAGAGGAATCGCGCAAGTCTTCGCGTGATGATTGCTTCAACTCAAATCGACTCGCGGGATCCATATACTCGGCATGCATACGAAGAAGAGAGGGCTTGGGCCTTCACAGCGAACGTTAATCCGGGATTCTATACTCAGGACTGCAGTCACCATGGAAAAGAAGAGATTGAGGCGCTTCATCTCGTCCGCCCTCGTCCTGTCCCGTACTCCCCACCCGGGTTTCAAGAAAAGGTACGGTGCCTGAGAAGAGCGGTGTGCTATTTCAAGATGAAGGGTACCTGCATATCGCCATCGCTTGGTGGTTAAATTGCCGTGTTGAGATCTGTTGAACAAAGCTTTCAATAATTGCGAGGGTGCTTCAACAGGTGCACCAGGTTTCATCTGCAGCATATATTGGCGGGGATCACGTGGACGCACCCCCGTACATAGCATTCGATCCACTATCGTATACAGTATTTATCTCCGATTGATTGAGATAGACTCGTCGGACGAGTATAGCAGTAAGTCGTATCCTTGCTGGCTGGCTTGCGTGAAGAAGGTCTTCGTTTTTGCCAAGGTTTGCGTCGGTGAGCATCCGTTTGTATTTGTGCCCTGCGTGGTGGGTCGAAATCTTGTTTGATCTTGTGCGTTTGATATTTGACTTTGGATGTTTGAAGTTTGTGGTCGAGCCGCGCGGTGATGAAATGAATCGACGGGAACACTCGTAGTAGGATGACGGACCTCCGATTCTATTTCTTCCGGTTGCACTTCGAGAGGAAGAAGTTTGGCCTCTGATTTCGAGCTCGCACGTCGGTCTGGGAATCGCTTTCTATCGTTTGCCATGGGAAGCCAGCAACTCGTTCGCGCACAATTCTCCAGGCATATTTCACACGCATATTATTAGGTTAGTAGGGCGAATCTTGGTGGGCACCGCGGCAAAGTTTGCTGGGCACTCAGTTGCTATTGGTCAGTCACCTTGACGTTTCAGGAAACCGAGGCATTGATCGGTTTCAGTTCGGCATTCGAGGGGGGGCGCCTATACACTTATATATGTTTCATCCGTACGTGTATGAAGCTTAACTGTTGATGATGCCATGCCATGATGGTGCTTGTCATGCCCCGTCGAAACCTAGACGTGCGGATACAGCCGGGTGTTTCGTTACAGCATGTGTATTATACCTGCGTGTAATCTTATAGGCTTTCAAATTCTCCGTCGACATACTTTGAGTGCTCTTAATCTACCCGCATCCTTTTTTCGAATAATCTTAAAACTTTATGCGTATACTCTGAGTGTATACATTGAAGTTGAAATGGGGGGAGGAAAGGTGCACTTGCTGAACAGGACCTGACACCTCTCTCTTTTTATGGATTTTCACCAGGAGGGCTATAGGCTATGTGCTCTTTATTTTGCCATTCGTTGTATCTCTTCTCAGAATGTCTTTTCTTTCTTTCGGGGATTTGAATTTGAATTTGGTTTGGTTGACATCCATCTTTCTCGAAGAAGCAACGAAGTAAAAAGCACGGAGTAACAAAGTAACATTTATCGAAACATTAAGGGAGAAGCAAAAAAGGTTAAGCTTTAGGGAGGGGAGTAGATTTTCCGTGCGAACGAATGGATGATAACAGCTATATCACAGGGTGCTTAATATACGAGTATGTGAGGTAGAGCATGGGACTTGGGAGCTGGTGGAGGTGCATTTGCCACCAAACCTCCATCTAGGCCGAATATTGCGCACGCAAATTCGAGTCTAGAAAGATGGCATTGGTCCCGAAAATGGGATTCTAAAGTCTATCAAACCTGCCTCCTGGTGCTCTCTCTGACATCAATACGGAAGGTCGTTTTTCCCCCTGTAACGTGCGTCTCATCTGTTCGGCAATGAGCATGAATCCTTCCAAAAGGTCGGCAGGAATCATTTCTCATCGTGGTTTTAAAGCTATATGCTTGCTGTATCCAGGTCGAAAGCTTTATTGGATCTTTGGTTGGCTAAGTTTTGGTCCTGGGAAATATACAAAAGAGAAAGAACATGATTCTTTAGCGTTGGGCTTGTAGTACTCGAGTAAGTACCAGGAGCAATCATTATCCTTTGGTTAGCATCGATTGGGAAACCTGGCCCCTCATGGTGTTACCCGATTGGAAATCTGAAAGCTGTAAAACGCTTGTGTTCTCGCCAACCACCGACTTTGAACTGCGATTTCGAAATTACTCTCTGTTTGCTTTACTGTTTGTTTGACTGAGGATCTGATCACTGTCATTATTTTAGCGGACGAGTTCGTTCCACCTTTGACGATTCCCTCAATCTCTTATATTGTTCATGGTGATATCTCTGTTGGGTAATGAGAATTTCGAACTCTCGTTCCTTGCTTTCCTCAAACGAAGATGGAAAGTCCCCATCATAAGCTTCTTGTACCACAATTTGTATATCTATACCTTCACATCGCAGATTGAGGAAAAGTTGCAAGATTTCAATATCTACCTTTTAAAATCTCTCTTCACAAAGAATTTCGTAGATCTTAAAAGACAGATCATCAAATGCTAATTCTAATTATTTCGCCTAAGGATTCTTCTTTGGGCCCTTGGACACCAAGGAGCTTGGCTTTTGTACTTCCTACATAAAGTTTGCTTGCAAATTCCACGCCATGCCATAAACCGAAAGAACATCGTTGTATTCACATACAATAACGAAATCGAGACCAAGTTTCAAAGCTACAGAGCATATAAATGCTATTTCAACAATCAAAGGCTGAATAAAAACATAACAACGAAAATACTTGTCCTTTTACAAAGATATCCCCCAATTTTGTGCAGAAAAGATACCATCTCAAAGGAGGAGTTGGGTTAGATGAGATTACTTACAACCAACATCACCGAACACCGCCGGTCTATATGCTGAATTGACATACCCCCTTTCCCTCGGTTAATGATCTCAGAGGCTGAGACATTGATCTCATTTCGCAAATAACATTTCATTCCTCAAGTTCTTCCAAGACAACCTCTTTTGAAATATCGAGGGACCTCAATAGCCACCTCTCTTTGGCATCGAGGGAGTCCTCAATTTCCTCCCCAACTTGTTCGCTTAAGCTGATCGAACGTTTACTGGTGCTCGTATAATCAAGAAGATCCACTAGACGTTCTTCAGCTGGTCGGTCCAGATATTCGTGATGAAAAGTGATCCCGGAGTAGGAAACCTGAAATGTACTCTAAAAGATATGTCTCGCCATGCTTGACGTCAACATAGACTAGCAGAAACAAATCCGCATTCGTTACCCATGATGTGAGATAATCGCCTTTTCCAATTCCATAGCAGGTAGTAGGACCTGAATGGGCACTTGCACTCTTGGCCCAATATCGTAGGAAATCATGCATTTAACCAGAAATTAATACTTTCACTTTCACTATCACCATCAGTATCAGTATCAGCAGTTACTCTATACCTGGGTCCGTATTGAGTTTATTTCAATTTGGAATCATCATCCTAGCGTATCAACGAGCTAAGGAGATTGAATAGCAACACCAGCACACCAGCTATGGTATTCTCAAAGACGTACTCATACTCAACCAAATCTTCCACTGCAACGACTGACTGAATATTTATACATTCAATCTTCTCGTCAAAGACTCATCCCATCATACGAGTAATTTATGAGTACTGTCGACGCACCCTCAATCCGAGCATCCCAGCCAACATCACCTCTACCATATCAAAACATCGAACATATCAACCCATCGAACACACCACGTCAAAACCCACTATTGCAACATCACCATCAAGCACGCCAAGAAAATCGACACTGTATTTCAGGGCGCTACGGTTAGAAAACCCGCGCGTTGCGGAGGATCAGTTGGCACTTTTTCTGGTGTTGTATAATTATTGGGCGGGCGAGATGCTAATACCCGCTTTCAAGTGCCTTAGGAGCTCCGGTTCTGCTTGGTATATGCTATGCTGCTCTGCTATGCTATGATGTATCTCCTCGGCTATCTTGAGCTTTGAAAAGGTGTCACTTGCTTAGCCCCTTGATCTGATTCTGATATTGATATTGATACTAATACTGATACTCTCAATATCCATCATGATCACTCGTACTCATTGAAACAAACAAAGCCGAAGATTTTAAAATATAATAAATATCATGACCAACTCACAATAAACGAACCCCCCATCTTGAAAATTCACAGCGCGAAATGGATAATTTTTCCATTGTGAAACATGTAATTTCATCTTAATTAATATTTAATTACCGAACTATAAATTTCTTTTGGAGATCGACGTATTTTTTTTTTCTTTCTTTTCTTTTCTTTTTCTCCTCTTGTCCGCCCAAGTGTAGATAGATAGATAGAGCAAGCAAGCCAGCATCTTGACTTGAGCCCTCGAGCTCCACGAATCCGACTATTCGAAGTCTTGATCCTTGTAGCGTTGGCCTCTCAATCGCTACGAATGGGTTTAGTGTCCCGTGAGCGAATGTGTGGGGTTTTATGGCGGGACTGGTGGACTATTGGAGCGGTTTCTTGGATGTGTGTGAGGTTTTTTTTTTCGCTTGGGTTTGTTGGTGCTTGTGTTGGGTGGGATGGGATGGGATGGGATTCTGGGTTGTGTGTGGTGATGCGTGTGGGGAGTTGTGGGTGTTCTTTTTGGAGATGGAGATGGAGATGTTGATGTTGTTGTTGTTGATGATGATGGAAAGGGGTGAAGAGGCACATGGGCTGCAGGAATGCTGCTTGGGGGTTGGAGATGAGGCACACCAGTACGCATGTTAAGAGTTAATTGGTTAAGTTCGGGAGAGATAGGATTCAACGTGTTATTGAGGGACTCTATTTAAAATCTGGAAGAGTTATACGAGTACAGTCAAAAGATGCAGGAGATTTGTGAAGTAAGGAAGCTTGTCGTACGGTATCGTAACTAATCTCCACTAAAACAAAGTTTTGGAAAATTTGATAAAGACGACGCTTGTTGGTGCAATAGTCCTTCCTGAGTAAATGTGCTTGACTGCGCGTAAATATTGGATTGAGGCTAGAAGAATTATAGCTTTAGCGGAATCTCAGTAGAGAAGTTGAAAATAAGACGTTTTACGAGTAGTGGGAAATGAGAGGTTGAATGTTTGAGAACGATGTGCTTAGAGGATCGTAAGAGCATTGTTGTGGGAGAAGCGGTCCGAGTCTGGTAGGATGGAATGGCTTGAGTGTCAGGAGTTAAGTGAGCTCGCATGGACTCGGCAATTTCAGGGGGGCTTTGAATAGATACTTCGCTAAGAGGGAAATGTCTTGAGCAATTATGAATAGATATTGTTAAAAATCTGCTTTTAAAGAAAGACATGATAGAAGTGAGCTGCTTGAGGTGTCTCTCTTGTACATAGCAAAAAAAAACAGGCAGGACCTTGGAAGACAAAAGCCTTGGCGTCTTCTCAATAATATTTTGCCAGAAAGGGCAAGTAGGGATACTTTAGCTCTGAAACTAGAAACGATTGTGCTTTTTGTGCGACAGTAATGGGAATCGATGGCGGATAATCATGCGCGAGATAGGAAGTAATGATAGCAGATAGATTTTCTTGTGACGACTGGTGGGATCGATAGCAATCTTCTGGCGCGAGAGAAGAGCAGAGAGAGAAAAAATGGCAGCAATAAAAGGAGAGATTCGATATACAAGTAAACGGAGTTTACAAGTCGTATTGTATGGTTTTTCTTAAATTCTATAGGTTGGAACAAATCACTTTCTATCGGCTATGGCGGGTAGATCCATGAATCCCTACAACGCGAAAATAAGCTCGTGTGAAGACCGATGAAGATTAAGATCTCGACTGCGAATTGTATGACCAAGCAATGAAGCACCTGGTTTAGCGAGCTGGGCATTCATGACCTGGCTATCAAGCTCCTTGACTGTCTTGATCTTGAATTGTGTGGTATCATAATATAAGACACATTTTGAGTACAGATGCTTAAAGGTAAGCTTGATCTAAGATAACGGATCAAGATCACAGCGTAGATACTATATGGCTAACTAAACGCTATTAAAGATGGTACATACTGAAAGGATGTTCATGCGCTAGCATATAAGCCCTAATAAACATCCGCAACAATGCAATTGCGAAGTAGAGAACTTTAAGAGGAGACCGACTTGTGCATAATGCGTTTGTTGAAGTTTTAGATCGAAGAAACGGGTTGTTTATTTCTCCAGGTACTGTGTGCTAAAGCAAGTATAAGTTAGGGAGTGTGTGTATCTTGGAGTTGTGAGCCCAAGATATCAGACGCTGGAATGCTGCAGATTCGTCCTCGGGAAGGGTAGCAGCTTGTGTAGTAGCCTCAAAAAAGCTGTCCATCTAGATGGACCAAAGCCCACTCTGGTGCTTTTCTTGGTATTAGTTGGATCATATAGTAAAATTGATTTCAAGAGAAAGTGCTTGCACTATTTCATCGCTATCAGTCTTCTGTATTATTGATTTGCAGTGAAGTGTTTGGAATTCGAGGCAGTCAACTTACCTACGGATAACTGGTGAATCGCAACAGCATCAATTGCAACCATCTTGATACTTGAATTCCAAGCCAATAGCAGTAAGATCTAAAGGAAAAGAATAGATGATGTATCAACTCATGTGTAGCATGAGTTTATGAGGTTGGTGATGATATTTTGGTGAATAATAATATATGTCATTGTTAGCACAAAACAAAAGAAAATTGAGTTTAGAAGTTCACCGGTTTAGGAAAAGAGGAAACTTGAAAGAACAAACAATAGGATTGTTTTTTTAAGAACAAAGGCACTGAAATTGGAGTTTGGCTCAAATAGGTGTTTCCTTCGAGGGTATGTCTCGGCGTGAAGTCAATTAGTTGCTCTTATTTTCTACCCCGATGGTCTTAGGACTTTGAAGTGTTGTATACCTCAAGATTCCTCTCATTTGGTCCTGAATTTTCTGTGATATCAATCCTTTACTCGTACAAAGTGTAATTGTATTATATAGTCATCTTTTGCTGGGTTTCTTTGTAGGTATCCACCTCCAACCAACCTTTTTATATTCTCTAAATCGGCTTTCCACCCAGAAGATAAGGTTCAATCTAATTCAGAAGCAAATCTCCGACTTACTGCTCCTTTAATGGTACTTCCTGTGCTTTGCCAGCTTCTTGTCATCCTTCGTCCATGATTTTCCATCACGTATTTGTCTATTTGGGCGCCATTCAAAGCTAACTAAGTCAGGTAGATGATCAGAACCCATCGAAAGAAGTTAGAGGTCCATAGCAGCAATCGCATATTTATTTATGCGCTGTTACTAGAAGTCATACACTGGGAACTATTGATTTGTAGAAGTCTGTTTCATATATTTTGCCAACTCTCTCCTTCTACACATAGGCATTCGAACGAATTGTCGAACTCTATCGAATCAGACACGGAAAAATAGTCAGGAAATTACCAAAATAGAGCTCGCAAGATATTCAAAGCCTTGTTTTCTCCTTCCGATCATCTTTAATGACTGGAGAGAAGAAGTTGCAGGTTCGAAAAAAAGGTATTTCCTATACTTGGCCAGTTTCTTAATCCGCACTACAGATTTACAGTCGCATGTAACTATTTACCAATATGTATCTAAAAGCAGTAGCGTTTAAGAGAATAACAACTACGTTCCAAAACAAGGATTGGAAAAGAACCCAGGGCCTCCTCTTGCTTTGTGCCATCGCTAAGAACTTGATGATACAAACTACCTGTTCTCCAAAATATCTTTACTCTCCTCTACTGGCTATTTATTTCCATACTCCGCAGCTACAGAAACTCGTTATCAGCCTTGATTGATATGAGTCCAAGCGAAAGCATCAAACCGAAGAAATAACAGGCACTCACTCCATGAAGGTCCACGAGCAGAGAGACTGGAACTCCATTCACCTCACTACGTACACCAGAAGATCTCCGAGGACTAAGCACTGAGATACTACGAGAGAAAGGCTCCGTATGGAACTCAGACGAGAAAGAAAGGAAAGAAAAATTAGAATTTGAAGTCTTTTCGAGAGCATTAAAATTCAACATGACATTCTGCAAAAAGAAAGAAAAGAAAGAAAAAACGTAGAGCGCACCTCCAATAAACATAAAGCTCCAAATTTACCAACAAGAAGAGATGTGTTGGCAATAACATCATCTTACAAGCAGCACAATAGATGGAAATAATATCGCCTAGACTTAACCTCTCTACTCTTCTACAACACGGTCTAGTTCGGGCAATCCAACCGCTTAGCGAACCTGAAGAAAGATCTGCTGTAAAGATGGCTGCGAGATCGGTAGGTAGATGAAGCAGCACGCAATTCAAGAAACCAAAAAAAGAATATTACCCTGATATACTACTGTACCGTTGATATTGCTACAAGATTAATAATATTTCGGGTAGGATATCTGTTCGGTACAAGATACCATGGTTTCAGATGTACTTTTTAAGGTCTGAAGAGAATACGAGTACTATAAAAGGGGAGGAGAGGACGGTGAAGATGTACATGTTTGAATATGTATGAATATGAAAAACCGAATCATCACAATACAGTACATGTTTATGAATAGATATTTGAATCTCTATACAATGTGAGTTATCTAAACTATGACATGCTTGCTAAAGAAATCATAATTGTTTTTGTGCTTGCTTCCATTACTCCAGTAAATATCCATACAAAAAGAGGTATCAAAAGCGTCCTATCCTGAACAATATAACAAAAGAAATAGATACATATGATCAACAGATAGACTTCTATCCATCCATCAGAGGCGTAATGATCCCACTTCAACCTATGTGGACCCATGCCAACCCATCCCATCCACTCATCTACTCCATTCCCAACCTCCAATGATATGGTATGGCATGGTTCATTATGCTATCCAACTCCGAAATTCTTTTCAAAACAATCAATCAATCCGTCATAAATAAATCAAGCGAGCATATCAAGTTCCACCCCACCACCGCGCGTATTCTCACCCTCACCCTCATCCTCATCCTCATCCAGGAATCCTAACCCACTATCATATCTCCTCCTCTTTTTCTTTTCACTTGCTACAAGACCACCACTAGATCTTCTTCTCGCCAGGCCTGCATCGAGATATTGACCTTTTCTTACAACCGGGGCTTGAAGATTGATTGTACATTCCCCAGCTTCCGTCTCACTCGACTCATTACCATCACTCTCCAGATATCCGTTTCCGAGATTCAATACACCTGCAAGTTGTCTCCTCATTCCGTCCACTACCTTTTTTCCTCTTCTCCTTTCCCTGTGTACTTGTTCCTTCAATTGTTCTGCAACATTATCAAGATCTTCATTTTCAGTCTTCAAGTCTGAGTTTTCTTGTTTCAAATTCTCAACCAGCTTTTGGGTGTTCTTTAGAGTGAAAGTTGTTCTCTCAAGCTCTTCCTGAAGCTCTGCTATCCGATCATCACGTTCCCTTAAATCCTCATCATTTTGACGATCTGAAAGGAATATATGACCCTCTTTCTCATTAATGAGATCTTGAAGCGTCTCAGAAGCTTTCAAAGCAGTCGTCAACCTTGCCGATAGCTCACCCACGATCATAGTCTTCCCCTCGAGTTCCACGGCGAATGTATCAGCCCTCATTATTTCTCGTTGGAGTTGGTCATCTAGATTATGGATTCCACGCTTGAAATCATCCTCGACGGCTTTGTGATCCTTTTTAATTTTTTCCACGAGACATTCCAATCCCACAACTTCGCTCCTGTATCCATCCAATGCAGTTTGGAGACGTGAGTTGGAGATTTCGTTTTCGGCGACTTCTTTGCTCATTCGGGAAACAACAGTCGAAACAGCGGATAACTCTTCTTGTACATCATGTAAGACATCGATACGAGCGGTCAACTGCTGACGAAGAGCGACCTCCTGCTCATTATATTGATCGATAATTTGATCTTGTCTTTTGACGTTTTCGACCAAACTCTTGAGTCGTGCTAGTAGCATGCTGAGGAGTTTGTCATTTTGGAATCCTTCAGTTACTTCTCCAGGAGCAAGGTATTCGAACTCGAGTCTTGCGGCACGGAATTGTTCAACGATAAGTCTGATGGTTGTTTCGGGGTCGGTAGAGAATCCTAGAGAGGTTACTTCGCTCGAGAGAGCACTGAATGATGCTTCCTTCTCTAGAACTTGAGCTTGTGCAAGAGCGAGAGTTGTGAGAACGGAATCAAGGGCTGAGTCGAGATTTCGGTCATCATGAGATTGATCCGATGGAATACATGTCGACAGCTTCCTGGAAAGGCGATGCTCGCGGTCCTTATTCAAGGCTAAAGCGGAAGTAAGGGTCTTTATTTCTGCCTGTAAGTCAAGAAGCTGGGCTTCGAGCTTGCTATTAAAAGGATCCGGGAAGTTGGCTTGTGTCGAGCTTGATGCGCAGCAAGGTTTTTGGGAAGACGAATCAGCTATGGTAGCAGGTGGTGACGGAAATGGAAGATTGTGCAGTGTAGGCATGATCTTTGAGTCCTCGATATTTGAGAAAGGACTGTCGAATTTCACCATCTCATGGTCGTCACATGGAGGGTCGATCGCCATGCCAGCATCATCGTCTTGTATGTTCAGACTGCCATGATCTCCATCCACACTTAAGTTCATGTTGTGATCATTATCATCATCATCATCATCGAAGTCAAAAGGATCCTGGGTTCCCGTTTGCCAGTCATGGTGAGCATTCGAATGTTCCTCCTTCTGTGACAATTCTGCCTTTAGCTCATGGATCTCTCTTTCCATTTCCTGGAACTTCTCAGCCAGAACAGGATTTGCACGAGTATATGTGCCCGCCTCGAAACCTAATTGACTCGCTACGTCGTGTTCATCTCGTATGCACTGTAATTCATAGTCCTTTTCCTCCAATTCCTTCCTAAGTCGATAAACCTCCGACTTTCTTGCTTTGGCCTCGTGCTTTTTCTCCCAATCGATCTTATTACTTTCTTCACTAAGTCGATTTCTCTTCATACGTCTCGTAACCCTGCCATCTAAAACTTGTCGTAGTGGGGCGAATTGCAATTCTCCGGAATATGGCTCGTTGCCCTGGCGACGATCCAGCAGACGTACGGGTGCTGAATGTCGACGGTTGGATTTCGCAGATGAGATCGAAGTCTTTCGAATCAATGGTGTCAAGCCAGAAGAAGATGTTTGGAGTAGATTCGGTCCTGGGTCAGAGAACCTTACCTTCTTCCTGGGTCTTCCTCTTCTGGGTGTTGCAGGAACAGGTATCGATATTTCCATGGAAGTAGAAGCTGGAGAATTTGATCGCGATTGTATCTCTCCCCCGTTACAGCTTCTTCTTTTCCTTCGCAGAGAAAGAGGTCGATCGTCCTCCATGGCCATGATCATGTTGTTCTCTGCCATACCCCTCGACGTCTGTACTACCTGGTGGGTATCTGCTGTAGTATGTCTGTTTGTTTGCCTTGACCAAGAAGTGATGATGTGGATGTGTTTAGTGTACGAGTTTGCATGCAATTGTAAGAAAGTTCTCGATGATTCATGGAATGAGAAACCAGAATCCAAAGCAAGGCTCAACATGGGATATGGGCTGAAATCATAATATGAAGGGAAAACGATGGGTGAAATATTTTATATTAATATGCAGCGTACGCAAGAAAAGCTACGGTAGATTGGGATAAATTGAATTGTTTACATCCTACCACATTCGGTTTAGCGTGGATTGGCTTTTTATCTAGTGACCGTTACCCCACCATATCAAGATTTTGGTTGGGTGACAAAGAGGCAGGACAACTGTTCATTGTTAGGTACGGGACTCAGTACCGGTGCAGATTGGCTTGTTTTTGAGTCCATGGTTTAGGGCTAGGGCTATCCTTTGATACAGTATACAACGACGTACTCGTATACGTCAAAATTACAATGCGAGGACCATCATGGATGGATGGCACTTCGCACGTGGCTGAGTTTGATGGGCCTAAAACATTTCCTCGAAAGCCCAGTGGCGTAACTCTTTGGATAGCGAAAGATTCAACCCCGGGTTTGACAGTTGGCTTCCGGTTCATGGCGCTGAATTGCCATCATAGCATTGCTGCGTTGTCTCCAGCTGCAGGATGGGCTGATATGGTTACACAATGGTGTCAGCATTCGGGCACAAATGCCTATGTCACCTCGTTGCCCATCCTAGATGCTCTCTAAGATAAGGCTGGGTGTGGAGCAAGGCTTCTTTCACTCACTCTTGCCCCAAAATTCTGGCATTGCAAGAACCTTCACCCGAGTAAACCCAATCTTAAATGCTTGATCTGGACTTCGACAATGACCAACACTGCAAAGGAGGACGGGATCTCTCCCCTTTCATTTGAGCCTTAAGATTCGAGCCAATGACATTAACGTATCACATTGCACGATTTTGGAGTAAGTTTGCAGAAGGCTGCCAATGCAGCCTGTTCGAACGATCAACAGAGTGAGCCAGATCCCTCGCACTCGCCAAAATCTGGACTTACATGAATGTTTCACCAACTCCAGATATCATTCTCAAATATACCTAAGTCTACGCTCTTCTCTTGATATGGGAGGAAGATGATCTACAAGTACACGTTTCACTTGAAATCCAAGAGTTGAGTATCGTTCTAGCTTTCATATATAACCTTGAAGTTGAGATTTACAAAACACCTAGCAACGGGAGCCACAAAAAGTTGAATCAGAAGATTCTAGACCTTGTTGAACTAGGTGTAGACAGTGAGGTGGACCAGAACATTGCTTATCATGGCGGTCGTGGCATTTTGGCTCAGAATCGGCAGCCATGCTGGGTGAGGTAAGTTACCTGATCTAATTTGCAACAAGAGGGTATTCCACCGGCAATGTTTTATTATTCAACTCTCACTGGATACATTGCTTCAAGGCTTCCAGCCGTTTGTTTGGCAGTCCAGATTAAGGCCTTTCGATGTTTTGAAAGCTACGCATGTTTTAATATAATCTGTTGGCCCAAATGGATTAAATATTCAAATAGCTTCAATACTCCAAGTGTGGTCCAAAATCCCAAATGAATTTATGCCATGAACCACATTCAGTATACGAAATAAGTTCTACAATCAATAATGCTTTACTATAGTACTGTACTCCGAATAACTGGAAATTTTTGAAGCCTCGTTAATGATGCAAATGATTTGGTAGCATTATATACTGCTCGATGCATAATCTGACTGCATACTTCAATCAATCCTAACTACTTCTAAGCTTAAATTATGGTGCTACTGCCTGTCATGGAGACCATCACCTTGATCGACCATCGCTGCTGTGTACCATTGTTTTGAATTTTTGATATGAAATGGATGTTTTGAAACTTTGTTGTGATTGTCGTGGAACTGAGAGTAGGACGACCACAAAATGGTTCTTTGCATATACGGTTTGAAGTTAGAGGGGTTGTATTTTTGAATTCGACGTATCGAATCCAATTATCGCATATCAATGGTTAGGAAAGCGCGTGTTTCAAGAATCCTATGGCTATGAATGAGTGATGGCCTGATCATGAGAAAATAGCCATCATTGAAATTTTGTGTTATATTTGCAGATCTGTTTGACTAACCAAGCAAATTTGAAAATCCAAGACAAACAAGGAGGCTAAGGCGGGCTTCGTGGTTCGCGCCAGATGCGAAGCTTTGCAACCAACATAGCGAACTCGTCAATCTAACATTCTAAACGATACCATGGCAGATATTGAAAGGAAAGACTCCCCTACCACGTCTGTGTCTGATTTTGAAAATCATCACGGACACCTCGAGGCAACGAGCAAGATGACCATATTTCGCTGCAGAAATTCCAGAAGAATGCTCGCGATACTACCGCTATGACCTTCTCAAATAATCGATCCTGCAAGTATATAGGCGTGCATGTCTTGCTTGTGTCGTAGGAAGAAGAGGATCCAGGATGGCAATTTCGTGGCGAAATGAAAGATACAAAGAAAGTCGTAGTGGATGATTATATTTTCAACGTCGAAACTTACGCTATACATTCCATCACAAGAAGCCATAACGCTTTGGTTGCTGAGATCTTGGGGTTTCTGAATTCTGAGGAGAACGGCAAAGAGATCCTGAGAATCGTGTGTTATGGCGGCCATGGTTTATTCAGTAATCGAGAACTTTCTTGGACCAGGGATGTTGTTTCTTCTATCGAGAATTATTCAATATCATACTACTCAGTAGAGTAGTTGTGTAATTGTGAAATGGTTTGCATTCAGAGCTCGTGTACAGAGATAACTCGCTAACCAAATATTTACAGTCCACCATTGGTCGCAAAAGCAAAACCAATCCTCATCATCACGAAGTTCAATGGAGCGGCATTCAAAACAACCTTCAAAAAGCAGATTCAGATGCAATTCTAATTATGGACTGTTTTTATATGAGGGTTTCAAATTCCCTCGGTGGGAATCCTGCGATGGAGCCCATTGCCCCGTGTGGCTTTCACGAGGAAGCCAGTGGTCCAGGGCCTCGATCTTTCACGAATGCTCTTACTAAAGAGTTGCATTGTATGAGAAACATATCATGCTTTATAGACGCCATTCTCTACGCTCGAGTTCTTTCACGACTTCATAAGCACAAGCCAGACGAGCCCGGTTGCAAACAAGCGAAAGCACCAATACATGTGATGCTCAACCAGCGATTTTCCTCCAGTAATACAGCTCTCAGGGATCAAAAACCCGAACCCTTCTTCAAAGGCTCGAGAGAATTAGATGCTGAAATTTTTGAACGATAACATTGGCCACGAAAGTGATCCACTGATTCTCAACCCCAAAAATTACCAACTGGGTACATCTAGCCCAGGCATCGAGGTCATGTCTTTCGTCACCCGAGGCAGAATATCTGATGTTTGCGCTCTCCATGGGGCTTAAAGAGTTACAACCTAAGCATTGATGCTCTCTCTAATGCAATGACTGGCTGGATTAAAACCATGCCTGTATCTGCAGAAAGCACCTCATTCGAGGCAGCATATGGTGGCTTCTCAACCTTACTTACTATATCCATGCCTATTGCAACTTGATGCTATTTGAAGCTACATGCTGCTGTATCTGGGGAAACCATCTATGACCCTACCTCCATCGACATAGACTTCCCCATCTCCGACAACCCCATCATTAGATATATTTCAATATTATGTCGAGATATCAACCAACGATTTTAATACAAGCCGACCCAGATTCTCAATAACTTGATCTAACTACCATCATTTATATTATCGAATCTTTTCTCTGATGCGGCGCCAACCACGAGCATATATATTAATGACCCACCCCCACTTTCCCCATACAGGATTCACCCCACCTTCTCCTTGAAATCAGGCTAAAGACACATTTACCCCTCCTTCGTATCCGTAACCTCTTGACCTCACCAATTTTCTTTCTTCTCTTCACAATATCTTGACTTTCACAACGTTGAAATCTCCCACACTTGTCAACTCCTTCACTCTCCTCCTCCTGCTCTTCAATTTCAACGAGATCAAAAACCAACGACAAAATGCCACTTGAAGCCGATTTCGAATTCCTCCCCTTGGGAGCCATTATTCAAACATTTCTCGTCCCCACCAAAGGCAAAACGTTGAATATCGTCCAATCGTTTCCCAGAGCGGAGCTCTACCAACAATACAATCAACCATTTTTCGGCGAGACGATTGGGAGAGTTGCGAATCGGATTTCGAATGCCAAGATTAATTCTTTAAATGGGAAATCTTATGCGCTGGCGCAGAATAATGGCGTGAATGCGTTGCATGGTGGTGTGAAGGGATGGGGGAAGCGGGTTTGGCAAGGTCCAAAATTGGTCGGGACGAGGCAGATTCCAGGGGTTGAGGGGTTGGAGGGGGGTGAGAGTGTGGAGTTTAGGTTGAGGGATGAGGATGGGGAGGAAGGGTACCCTGGGACTTTGGATGTTAGTGTTGTTTATACGACTGGGAGACAGAAGGTTGATGGTCGGGAAGTTAGAGTGTTGGGTATCGAATATGAGGTTAAGTTGGTGGATGATGGAAAGGGGGTTGAGGAGACGGTGGTGAATGTTACCAACCATTCGTGAGTAGTCTATGTTCTTCCGGAACTAGTGGTATTATCCCAAGGAAAAGAACTAATGTGGATTGTGTGATAGGTACTTCAATCTTACTGGCAAATCGACAATCGAAGGCACTCAAGTCACATTATCTACAAACGATTACCTACCAGTCGACGATGGAGGGATTCCTACTTCGGGACCAAGACCATATGAGAGCATCACACCCAACAAGGAGTTCACGCTGGGACCCGATGAGCCAAATGTTGATGATTGCTTCATTGTAGATGCGAAATCCGAGTCAACTCCTCTCGATACGCGATCTTCACCTCTGACTACCTTGGTGAAAGCTTCCCATCCAGAAACCGGTATTCATTTGGAGGTCTTGAGTACGGAGCCCGCATTCCAATTTTATACTGGGAAGTATATCGATGTACCAGCGGTTGATGGACTCGAAGCCCGAGGAGCAAGAAGTGGTTTCTGTGTTGAGCCCAGTCGCTATGTGAATGCAATCAATGAGGACAAATGGAAGGGGCAGGTATTGCTCAAGAAGGGAGAAGTTTATGGAAGCAGAATTGTTTACAAGGGTTGGTCTGAGTAAGATGATCGCTATTGTATTGGGATGTTTTAGGCGGATTTGAAGCAGCATTAGTTCCATGGTCGAAAGTTAGTGCGCAGTGAGTCGGGTTGTTTGATTTGAGCTTTCATCAGTCCCATACCATTTGATAGCTCTACTGCCATTTCATCTCAAATTCTTTGAGCGCGATGAGGGTATGCCTATAGAACATGTGACGAATCCGACCATCCAACGTTCCAAAAAGAGACACTTCAGCTCAAAACTCGTTTGCATTCACACTTCCTCTTGAGTCCTCACTGAAAACGTAGGTGGTGAGAACAGTCACGTGTACTCGTATGACTTTCCGGCGCCAACACATGATGGACCTCGGCATCCGGGCATCGGTACTCAAGGCAACCCGGGCCACCAGCCATCTTCACATGCCAAAAGCACCTTACGATGGATGATTGAACCAATCACGTGTAGAGGAATGGTAAGATCACAGTTCACATGACGTACTTAACCTTACCGAAGACCCAGATGAGACGATTTCGATGGAGCGGATGCGAAAGATGGAGAGAAAATCTGGGGGTGAAGGAGGGAAGGAGAGTTTAAAGGTGGAGAAAGGGAAAGGAGAAAGGAGAAAGGCGGAGCAGGAGCATGAGCATGAGCATGAGCATGAGCATGGTTACAGCTGCATTAAGAAATGCATGCATGAGATGTTTTGGTGATGGTAAAGGTTAAGTAGTAGGCCTCGGTATTATTTTCCGAATGATCAATAAAACACTCTGCTCGTATCTCCTTCCTTCACTTCCCATTCACTTACTTCTATTCTTGTTTCCTATCTACATCTGCATCTACACCTACACCTACACCTACACCTACATTGCACGACACAGAATCATCATATCCATTTCCATTCATAAAGCAAGAAAGAAAGATGTCAAAGACTTTCAGCCAAAGCGATGTTGCACTACACAACAAACCCGATGACCTCTACATCATCGTAGATGAAGATGTCTACGACCTCACCAAATTTCAAGATGACCATCCAGGTGGCAAGAAGATTCTTGCAAGAGTCGCTGGAAAAGATGCGTCAAAGCAATTCTGGAAATATCATAACGAGGGTATCTTGAAGAAATACAAGGCAAAGCTTCAAATTGGTTCCTTGGATACAAAGAAAGCAGCAGCACCACCAACACCACCTGCTACTCCTCCACCAGCAAAAGAGGCAGTCAAGCCGCAGGCGGAAAGTGGTGCTGTTGTGCCCGCTCCAGCGGGTGCTGCGAAAGAAGCTGTGGAGGAATCGGAACCGTTGGATTCGTATGGAGACTTGATTCCGTTTGCGGATCCGTCGTGGTATCAGGGTGTAGGTTTTCCATCCTCTGTGGATCTGCGAATAATACTAATGGGAAGATAGCATCACTCACCATATTTCAATGAAACGCACGCGGCCCTCCGTGACGAAGTCCGCGAATGGATATCTGCCGAAATCGAACCCAATGTGGGTGATTGGGACGAGGCTCGTAGGGTCCCAGAGGAGATCTACAAACAAATGGGGACCAGGGGATATCTCGCGGGACTTATGGGTATTCATTATCCAGCGCAGTATACCAACAATAAAATCAAGAGTGTGCCAGTCGAGAAGTGGGATTTATTCCACGAATTGGTTCTTACAGATGAATTGTCGCGTGCGGCAAGTGGTGGATTTGTTTGGAATGTCATTGGAGGATTCGGAATTGGTTGTCCGCCTTTGGTTAAATTTGGAAAGAAACCTTTGTTGGAGAGAATTCTGCCAGGGATTTTGAACGGTGATAAGAGGATTTGTTTGGCTATTACTGAGCCAGATGCGGGATCTGATGTTGCGAATTTGACCTGTGAGGCCAAGTTGACGGAGGATGGAAAACATTATATCGTGAATGGTGAGAAGAAATGGATCACCAATGGTATTTGGTGTGATTATTTCACAACGGCTGTTAGGACTGGAAAGGAGGGTATGAATGGTGTTAGTGTTCTCCTTATCGAGAGGTCAGCCGGTGGTGTTAGTACGAGAAAGATGGATTGTCAAGGTGTTTGGTCCTCAGGAACTACATATGTCACATTTGAGGATGTGAAAGTTCCAGTTGAGAATCTTATTGGAAAGGAGAATCAAGGATTTAAAGGTATGCTTGCTGGTCCCTATTCCTTGGCTTCTACTAATATCATCATAGTCATCATGACAAACTTCAACCACGAAAGAATTGGTATAATCATCCAATGTCTTCGCTTCTCCCGTGTTTGCTACGAAGAATCTGTAAAATATGCACATAAACGTCGCACCTTTGGCAAGAAACTCATTGACCACCCCGTTATCCGTCTCAAGCTCGCCCATATGGCCCGTCAAATCGAAGCCTCCTATTCATGGCTCGAATCCCTCATTTACCAATGTTCGAAAATGGGCGAGACGGAAGCTATGTTAAAACTAGGTGGACCAATCGCTGGTCTGAAGGCTCAGTCTACTGTCACTTTTGAATTCTGTGCTAGAGAGGCAAGTCAGATCTTTGGAGGCTTGAGTTATAGTCGTGGCGGTCAGGGTGGAAAGATCGAGAGACTTTATCGGGATGTCAGAGCTTATGCTATTCCGGGAGGTAGTGAGGAGATTATGTTAGATTTGAGTATTAGACAGAGTTTAAGGGTGGGCAAGGCGTTGGGTATGAAATTGTAGAGGAGGCGAATGGGTTTGGTAACAGATTGGAGTCTTATTACAGAAGGAAGACAAAATCAACTCCTTGTAATCTTTTATTATCTTGCATTGCTTCTTTGCGTTTTGGTATTGGGGTTCGGCGAAGGAGATTATTTAGAAATTTGAATGATATTATTTACAGATGTTGGGTTCTCCTCATCGACCAGTTTTACATCGTGCAGAACAGCGTTGATATACAAGGACTTCCTACTACCATCCATTCTTCAAAACTTCACTCAAACTACACCTCCTCTCCTGGATAAAAACACATGATATCTCAACAACCATCCCGCGAATCTGTTTTGTTGCACGTCTATATCAGAGGAATCCATATCAGAGGAATCCATATCAAAGGAATCCATATCAAAGGAATCAAGAATCCGAAATCGATAGCGCTGAAATTTATCTTCTTGTCTTTCTTTTTCTTTTATATTTATCTAGATTCCCTCTGTAGAGTAGATATGCAACCTTAAAATTTGGGGGACGGAGTATTGCATCTGATGGAGCACGTGATATACTTCTTCTTGTCGCATATCTAAAGAGAATAAGAATTCTGGATTTTTTATTTATTCTTTATTCTTTAGATTATAAAAATTCAACGCTCTCGTTTAAAAGAGTTTTATTGATTAATAAAACTCTTAGAATTAATGAATTTTTTAATAATTTTAAGTTTTTATTAATAATAAAATTACTTTTTTACTCGTATATTATTATTGTAGTGGTAGAATGTATATTGTTTAATATGCTAGAAGTAGCATATGTGTTCTACTGAGTATATAAGGTGGAGACACCTAACTAGGTATAGCGCTACACGTGATTACAACAGCCCCCTTATAATCGAATTCGATCATCAGAATCACATAAAGAAAAAGCTTTTTAAAAAGCGTTTTTGAAAGCTTTTTGAAGTGCTTTTTGATACTAATGATTCTGTATCTCTCAAACCTTTATATAAGCCTAAAACGCATTTTGATTGGTCCATTCCAAACCCAAAAATCTGTACAATTGAACACTTTATAGAAACAACCATTTTTTTCATTATTTTCGATTTCCTAGTGTTGTATATATATCTCAAAGCTTTATTAATTTTCGCGGTGATGATTTATTATCATCGTAATGTTTATATCTCTTTTTGAAAGTTCAATATTCTACAATTATATTGTATTGCGATACAAAAGCTCTTTTAATGCTTTTCGAAATCAAGACTAAGCTTTTTATCGTAAATCAAAAATCCAAAGTAAATCAATTATTTTGTCAAAATATTAGTTCTTTGTTTAAAGCTAGGAATCCACACTACTTATAATCTTTTGTTTTCAATTATATCCTTTTGTATAAAATACTATTGTATATTAATATGCTTAGTTTTGCTATGGAATTTGTTTTTTTGCATTCAATCAATGTTGCTTTTGTTATTGCAATATAATATAAATATAAATAGCTTTGAAGAAATTTGTTCTTCTAAATCGATAATTAGCTTTTCGAGCTATACAATTTCTTTTGCATTCTTATTTGCAGCTATAATCTCAACTTTTATTATACAAAGTATTATAGATTTTTGCCTATTTGAAGATTATATTATTGCGCTTCCATATCGAATAACAATTACTCTTTGTATCGATTTTCGATCCGCTTTTAAACTCTATATAATATTTGTAAAAATATTATAAGAATGTAACAAATACTGTAATCAATTCGAATAAATTGTACCAACGTTGATTGTACTATCAAGGAATTTCAAAAAGTGATTTATAAGAATTAAATGCTCTTTTCCAAAAGCATACATCATTTTTGTAAATTGATCAATTGGGAATGCAAAATCGCTTTTTGTTTTATTTATTAAATAAATCCCTAATCCAACAATTTGTAAATATAAAACTTTGTTACTTTTATTAAATAATTCTATTATTGTAACTGGTTTTAGTATAATATCAATAAAGAAAGAAAGATTCCGAAATATCGGATTATAGATTTTGAATTGTTTCAAAAGTTTTTTGATATACGCTTTCTAATATATTTTGAGAAATCTCTAAGCTTTGTTCCGCTCGATTTGGATTCTTAAAAAGATTTATATTAATTCAAAATCTTTACATTTTCATTTTTGACCTATAATCTTTTTAATCGTATTGATCGCGGATTGTAATCCTAATATTAACAAATCGTTTATATAAAATAGAATATATACTTCTTTTTTAATAAACAAATTAGGATTTGCTAATAAAGTTTATAAATCTATACTTTTAAAAAACAATTTAATTGTTTGTTATCATACTTTCGGAGTTTATTTCAACCCGTAAAATGATTTTTTGAGTTTGAGATAATTATTAATAAAATTTAAAGCAAATATTTTTTCAAAAAATTGTAGGATTTTTATTAAGATTTCAATATCGATTAATTCCTTATTTAAAAACGCCATATCGATATCCATATTATCGATTTCTAGATTCTCTTCTATTACTTTAGTAAAAAGGGTTTGCAATATAGAATATCTTGCAATTTTTATAAATGTTTCTGTAAAATCGATTCTATACTTTTACAAAAATTCTTTAACCATTAATCTGGCTTTTCTTCTTTTTAATTTGCTATTTTAATTAAACTTGTTTTATAAAACCCATTTAGATTTTAAAAATCTTTTCCTTTTTAAAGGGGATCCATTAATCACTTCAAAAATATTATTGTTTTTCAAGCTAATTAATTCTATTTTGATTGTTTCTATCTATACTTTAAAATTCGAATTTAAAGCGTTCTTTAGATCGATAGTTTTAATATTAGCATTTGTATACGAATATATTACATTAGATTTTTGTTATGCTTTCTTTTCGTTTTTTATAATTTTTTTGATTCTAGTTTATATTTGCAAACTATAAACTATAGTGTCACGGAGTGCTAAACTAGGGATCGAGTAGAAATGATAGATTTCTATAAAAAAGAGAAGTAGAATCCCGAAAAGGATTCTATTTAACTGTTTTGAACTAGCGTAAAGCACAGACTTCTAGTTTATGCTTGTATTAATCTATTAAAAGTAAAAAGCGTAGCTTTAATAGCTTTTTCCTTTTAATACTATCCCCTCTTTTATACTCAACGCCTCAGCGATATCTAATTATTTTATATATCCTATTATAAATCCTTAAATATTCCGGTTCTATTCCTTTACTTTATTAACGATTTTGTAAAAATATACTTTTCATTCGCTTTTATTTTCAAATTATTTTGGTTTCTTTTTGATTATCGCTTATTCTAATATTTATTCGTTCTCTTTATCGTTATTATCCTTATCGCTTTCCTTTAGTAATACTTTAAAAATTTCCAATTGGTTTTTTATTTCCAAATTATAATTCGCTATATCTTCGATTAAATATAATTTGCTTTTTGCGTTTAATCCGTTTATATAAATAATATCTCTCGATATATTCATTACTATTATATTTATCATTACTAATCTTATAAATAATCTAAACATTTATCTACAAATTCTCATTAGTATTAATAATTTAAATTTTTCTTTTTTTAATAGTATATAATAATTGATTAATGTATCGAAAGTTATTGATGATTATATTGTATACCACTTGTAAAAGCAAATTCTTGTTAACCAAACAATTATTAATTTGTTTACTTAGTTACACCCAATCTATGATTTCTTATTGTAGTTTTGAAGGGCCATTTGAAACTATTTTATATAAATCTAATTTCCTATAAATTTAATATTATTGTTTTAATTATATTGCAAACATTGATTTACGAAATTTATTATTAATCCAAGTATACTTAATTGTATTTTTAAAAAAACATTTACTTTTACTTTTTGATAGGTTGATCTTTTTAGGAATCCTATCTTTGCCAGCTTTTTATTGCTTTTAGCCGCCAATTTTCTTTTTTCAATCGAATAACAATCCTTAATAAATACGCCATATTTTACTATTGTTTGGTTTGTGCTTTTTTCCGGGATTTTAGGTTTAACTTTGGCTTTTATTGTCGAATTCCAATAATTAGCAAAAATCTTGTTTAAAAACTTGTTTTTATTTATATCGTTGTAATCTTTTACTAATACCAATAAATTGTTAACGCTTTCTTGTAAATTCTTTATATTATAAAAGATTAACTTTTCTTTATTCTTTAATATATATCGATCGAATTTTGTATCTCAAATCCATACTTGATTTTTTAACCTAATCTGGAGTTCTATATCGAAAAGGTTTGGTTAAAAAGATCCCTTTTCTTCGGGTTCTTTTTATATATTTGGTTTGATTTATTTGTTTAATATCTTTTTTGATATTTTTTGTAAATTTCTTTTTTTCTTTGTTGATTTTTGATCTTCTTTAACCTTTACTAACTTTTGCTTTTCTATTAGTTTCTTTGTTTTATCCTTGAATCTATTCTATTTTGTTTTCACTTCGCTTTTCAAATTTTCTTTTTTTACTTTTTTTCGTTTTATTATAATCTAACCTTAAATATTTATTAAAGGTTTTATTTTTTAAACATTTATCTTTGTTATATTGATATAAAATTTCTTTTTTGTAATGTTATAATTTTTGTTATTTAACAACCCGAACAAAGCTAATTTTTGGAACTCTGAATCTTTAATATTTCCATTAACAAAGCTTTTTATACCCTATTGGTTTGTTCGATAACCTTTTGTAATTGTTCTTTTTATATTTTCATTTTCTATATTTATTAATATAAATCGATAGTGTGTTTTAAACTTGTTTCGGATTGTTTTTGCTATTGTTTTTTATTGTTTTGCATTATTCAATTTTATTGTATAAGCTATTTGATTAACATTTCTTTAAATTCTTATTAATAACTATAATATGGTTATTTTTAATAATTCCATTGCTCTTTAAAAGATTAATCCCAAATCTTTTGAATTTGTTGTTTTTGATATCTTTCCTATTTGTTTTTCGCTTTAATATATATCCCAATAAATTATCTTTAAATTAAATTATATTATTATTTTAACAATAAAATCTACAAATTGAAGTTATTAATAGTTTTTGTCTTTTTATTTCTATTTTTTTTTTGTAACAACTTTGTTTTTTAACATTATTAAAATCTTTTCAAAACAAAATAATTGCTGCAACTATTTGCTTCTTTTTTGCTTTTTTAAAGGTAAGCTATTACCGTGGTTTTATTGCGCATTTGTTTAATTATTATTTAGTTTTTTATATTATTAATATATTTTTTTTATCTCTTTTCAATTAAAGATAATAATTAATAGATAATTTTATATTTTTATTGCGATCTAATCAAATCTTCGAATAGTTAATTTATTCTATATATAGTTTTGATTTCTTTAAAACTTTTGAATATTTTCTTTTTTCCTTTTTATTGTTATTGTTTCCTCAAAAAAAATATTTTATATTACAATCTTTTGTTTTGTTACCTTTAACCTTATTGGTTTAATACTTCTTTATACATTTCAATTACAAATAAATACAATTGATAAAATTTATTAATTATTTTTTATACATTCTCCAAATCTTCTGGTTTTTGCTATATATCCTTATCTTTTAAATAACTTTTTTATTATATTAAATACTCTAGCTTTTTTTATCGATCTTTTATTCTTAAATTTAAGATTTTCTTTATCTTCCACTTTGAGGTTTTTTCTTTGTAAGTTTTATTCTTTACTAATTTTATTTTTGATGGTTTTTTTGTATCTTTTGATCTATTTATCCTTATTGTTGATCTATATAAACTTAATAAGCTAATATAGAAGATATTATAATATTTGAATTTCTTTGGAAATTTTAATTGATAATTTTAAAGCTTTACTCTTTTTAATACTTTAAATGGTTTTAAGTTTTTTGGTTTCAATTTCGAGGAGTTTCTATCCATTGATAAGTTTTTGTATGATAATTATACTTTATTGTTTATTTTCAAAATCTTCTGTTGGAATACGTGAATAGGATCCTGATATATATCGGGCAATGCCGTAGGCATTGTACGATACATGCAAGGAAGATATGAAATATTTGTTATATACTAGAAAAGTTTTCATCCCCTTTTTCATTTTAAGCAAAAAGGCAGGAAATAAGTTAATATACAATTTCTTTTATAGTTAGATATATCTTTTTTTCTTTATACAAAGGAAAAAGGATATATATCTTAATTGAATATAATACTTTTCATACTATACATTTTGTACTCAATATAATTGTAGGCTTATAATATGAACTTAATACTAATCAATAGTTGAAATTATACTTCAATTATAAAATAGCTAGGTATAATATTTAGAAGAGACAAAATCGAAAAATGAACGAAAAATATCTACTTAATATGTATAATACTTTTATGCAAAATGCTATTAAAAGATATTTTGTATTATCTTTAAAAATTGTACTATAAATCAATATTTGCAAATAGATTTTAATCCAGGGTTTAAACGAATATTGTATGAGTATATATTGATTACAATCTATATAAATGTTTTAGAAAATCTTATTTATATTTATTATGTATTTCGATTAATCGATTTGTATAAAAAAGCTATATTGTCGATTTTATAAAACTCAAATCAATTACAATCCATTATAATATTGCGATACTATGTTTTCTATACTTAATAATATATTGTACAATATTGAAAGGTGGGGATAATTTTTCGATTTAGCAATTCAAAAACAATTTGTAAAGATTAAAGTTAATATATATATTATAATATAGATCTTCAATTATTAATATCAATGATATATAGAAACAATATTTTGGAAAGAATTTCAAAAAGCTTTTATCAATTGAATTGCCGATCACTTTTATATAGCAAATAAAACTTATCTAAAACTATATCGATTATATTTTGTATAATATAAAATGAGAATAAACAAACCAATCGTTTGATATAGATTTTTCATTAGATTAGCTTAAATAGTAGCAAAAAGTCCAAAAGCCGAATGGAATAATAAAATGAAATAAAAAAGAAATGAATATTAATAAATCAATTTTAAAGATTTTTTTATATTAAACGAAGCAATGGATCTATTATACAACAAATCCTTGATGTAATTTGAATTGAAACTATTTAATTGATAAAACTTGGATCAAGATATATTAGATTTCTAATTTGAACAAATCGAATCTACAATTGAATATTCTGTATAATAGAAGATAAATAATAGATATACAATATTCGAAAGCCATCGATATCCATTTATACAATCTGCATTATATATATTGGATAAAAAACAATCATTTCTATATTTTAATATAAATTATAATACGATAACTTTGATAACTAAACTATATAACAATCAAAATTATATTATACAAAAAAGAATATTGTACAATATTACCACAAATACCAAAGTTTTGTTCGATATAATGAAGATATATAGAAATAACAAATAAAAATATAAAAGAAAGAAATATAATTTCTTGAATATAAAATTGTAAATCTTTTTCGATTATTATATAAAGATTGGTTTTATACAAAAGGAATATCATTTAGCATTTTTTATTATATTGAAAGATTAAACATTAAGTTTTTATTTCGATAAAATATTAAAACAAAGCTTTAAATTCGATAATATAATTATATTTGTACAAATACATTTCGAAATAGAAGAACGCCGTTAAAAATATTTAATCGAATGGCAATTAATCATTTTAACAAATATTGTATAAAAACATTCAAAAAAATCTTTACTAAAGAATCTAAAACAATTATTCGTCGATTTGCATACATTGCAATATAGTTTTGTTAATAACTACCAAACAAAAACGAATCTACAAAATCAAATTTTTAATATTTATTGAGATGTATAAAAATGCTCTATAGTATTATTACGATTTGTTATTTTGTATAAAAATCTTTATACAAAGCTAAAAAGTACTATAGCATTTGTTATACAAACGCGGAATCTAACATCATCAATATATCTATAAGAAAATAAACAATATAAAAAAGAATCAAAGTTTCAACAATTTTGAATAAATTGTATATATAACAATAAAACAAACAAAGGAAAAGAAAGTTATTGTAATTATTGTAGATAAATGTTTAATAAACAAACGTTTTTTGAACAAAAAGATTTTTTTGATTAATTAAAACAATTATTTATAGATTCTTTTCGAAATAAATTGTATAGAAAAAGATAAAGCGATAATAATAAAAGCTTTAAATAAACAAAAATATGCTTTATTTGCAACAAAAACGATCATTAAGCTCGAGATTATTCATTATACGAACAAAGAAAGTTGTACAATCAATATATCTCAGAATATAATATAATTTACAAACAATTTAATCATTTTCAAATCGAATTCAAAGAATCGGATTTAAAAGAAATCGAACAATATAATTTGAAATACAATAAAAAAAAGTTTTCGATAAAAGAAAATATAACCAATATATTCTTTATAAAAACTAAGAATATTAATAATGTAAACATTGTTACGATATTAAACAATAATGTATATTTTCATTTGTTTACTAAATCGAATAAGTTATTTAAATCGTTTAATAATATTGAAAAGGTTTTTTCATTGAATAGGAGATACGATAAAGGCATTTTCCAAAGCATTATATTTAATACTAAAGTATCAAGAGTTTCGATAATTAAAAAGTTTCAAATTAAAGCTTTAATACGTACAAATATTCCTGTAAAAATCGATTATATAAAAAGTCTGGATTATTAAATAAGATTCGGAAAAGGATTTGTATAATCCAAAGATATAATTATCGTTCCAACCCCAATTGACAAAATTCGATTCTTTATTATTTCTATTAATATATCATTTTTGTTTTACATTAAAGATATAAACAATATAAAAGTATATTTGAACAATATATAAAACGTTTTTATATAGAATAACATTTTAATCCCTATTATTCGGAAATAGAGTTATTTATAAATATTATTAGAAAAGAAAGATTATATAATCTTTTATAATCATTTGATTAAAACAAAATTGAAATAAATTCATTGATGCTTTGGATATCCATTTATACAAAGATTAAAACAAATATTAAATTGCGTAAAGTATAATATAAATAATCAAATAATCGAAAAGTTATATAAGTATTACAAGCATTATCAATTATATACAAAATCATCCGGCTGATTCAGATTCGTATTAAAGGATGATATTGAGTTCAATTATTTAGTAATTCTGGATATCTTCTATATTGAAGGGAAGTTAATTATTTATCTTATAAACAAAGCGATATCGTACAATACAATAATGTTTTTAAAGGATATATTAGCAAAGATTATATAGGACGCAATACGAAAATGCTGGATCGATATATATTTGGGTCCTTTAGATTATTTTATTTATAATACTGGTATTAATTTTTCTTCAAAAAAGTTTCAACAAAATACTCGGACAATATCAATCGAAATCAAAGAAATACTAATGAAAGTATACTATAGTATTGGGAAAATCGAAAGATTCTATACTTTTGTATAAAAAACTTATAAGATCCTTATTAACAAATTGAAAAACAAAGGGATTAATAAAGAATTATTGTTGCAAATGATAATAAAGACTATAAACGATATAACAAATCCCTAAAGGTTAGTTTTTATATTGTTAATATTCGATATTTACTCAAAAGTTATTTTGTATAATATCTTTACTTTAAGAATAATTAAACGGATCGAAGCAATTCAATTGGTAATAAAACAAATTTGCAATCTTTAAATTAAAAGAATAATACAAAAAGCGTTAATTAAACAAAATGAACCAGATTTATACAAAACCCTAAACTTTTTATTGCAATCATAAGTTCGAATATAAAAGGAAAAAAAAGGATAAACAAGATTATATACATTGATAATAATCAATAGTTATATATATACAATCGAAATACTAAACGAATTAATAGATTTTCGATATATTGTTATCAAACCATTTTATACTTCTTCGAACGAAAAAGCTAAGGATAATAATGAACTACAAAAACAAAAGACTATTCTACAACTTTAATAAACAAAAGCAATAATTCGAGAAAATTAATAAGCTAAAATACTTATTATAAGAATACTTACTTTCGTATAAAATAATCAAGCTTTTATTGAAGTCTATATAACAAAGAAAAAGCAAAATGATTATGAGTTAGCAATTCAACTTTGTATAATTGAAATTATTATAACGAATGAACAATTATTTGAAAAAGCCTAAATCAAAGAGATCGATTTATTAATCGTAAAGAATATATTCGAATTTGTACAATACAACCTTAATATTTATATTGATTGTATCTTTAACTTCAAATTGGTAAATAAACTAAAAAGGAAAACTATAAATGCTTTGTATAAAAAGTTTCAATTAATTATTCAAATATACAACAATAATAATAAACAAACTATTTTAACATAATCTTTAACAATCTAATATTCAAATTAACAATTTATTATAGCATTAGCTCTATCTTTAAAAAAGATAAAAATAAATCTATGGATCCGGGATATAATTTAAATATATATATAATCAAATATTATATTCAATCGTACAATTTTAACTAATCTATCAAAAGAGCTTAAGAATAAATATGAATCTAGTATAATTATAATTATTAAAAAACCATTATATAGTATACCAAAAGCTAGTATTTATTAATAAACAAATTATTAAAAACATTATCAAAAAAAGTTGAATATAAATACTTTATTGTACAATCTATATTTGCTAATATCTCGGGATACAGAATTTGGCATTATAGGAATACAAATCGATAATAGTTTGATTTTTACTTTGATCAAATTTATATAAAAAGAAAACATAGAATTAAAGAAAACCAAATTATTAATCAAACCAACTAAAAAAATCTTAAACACATCTCCTTTAACATTCAACAAATATATTGTACAACAAAACAAAAAAAATATTATATTTGTTCAAAAAGCTTAAAAAAAAAGATTAAAGCTAATAAAGAAATCAATAAATCAAGATAATTGCTATTAGAAACAAAGAGTAAAAGATATATACATTGCAATTATATGCTAACCCGAAGCATTATACAATGTATTTGTCGCTGCTTAACATCAATATCCTTTAAACAAGAAAATCAATGCATTAAATAAACGTTTGAAATAATAAAAGAAGAATATCGATTACAAATTATAATATATTTCTTTGGATTTGTCGAAAGCGAAATTCTTTATTTTTATTGATAAATCATTCGCTAATAATAAAGATTTAATCAATCAAATAGATTATATCATTGTATTAGACAATAAATCTTCAATAAAATCAAATTCCTTCAAATTGAATAATAACATTATTCATTACATTAATACAAAAAGCAAACGAGTAACAAAAAGTATATTAGTATTTAAAGTATATAGTATAATGGCCGATATCGATATTAACATCGCATTTTGTACAACGATGAATATAATTACAAAGCAGTTTAATTTGTTTAATATACTCATTGTTATATACATCGATTTTTATTTTTTGTACGAATGCTTAATTAAATTAAAAATAACCAAAAAGAAAAGATTAATGATCGATATTATAACTTTAAAGCAATTGTACAAACGAAAAAAGTTTATAGAGATTTGATAAATAAATGAAAATAATAATCCGACCGATACAATAATAAAAACAAATCCTAACAAGTCTTTGAAAAAGTTTGTAAACATTAACGAATTGGATGTACAAATTGAGGAATGGGTTAATCGTAAAAATCGATAAACGAAGGCTATATACTTTCGTACAAATTGTTTTTCCTTTATTTTTTTTTAAGTTTTTCTAGAATTTTTCTATTCCATTTTGTATTTCTTTTTTATATTCCTTTAATATATTAAGCGATTACAATATTGTACATTACAATATACTATAAAAACTATTTAATATTCATTTATTACTTTATTTATATATATTATCACTTATTTATATTTTTTTTTGCATTGTATAACAAAAAAATAATTTTTATTTCATTTCATTTTATTCTATTTCATTCTATTTCATTTCATAAAAGTAAAAAGAAAAATATTCAAAAACATTTTAAAATTTTCTTGAAAAATATATCGTATAACAAAAGCCTATTTAATTACAAAAAGCTTATCCGCAAAATCAACATCTTTTTTTATTTCGTTATCACCGATTGTATGAGCTATAGCAATTTTATTTTTATTATCATTGTTTAATAACTCTCGGAATCGATCTTTATTTACAATTTCCATTTCAATATTATTGAGTAGTACGAAACATTTTTTTTTATAGTTGCGCTATTTGTAGTTTTTGTAAACGTTACTAAAATGGTTTATTATTCTACAATACTTCGGGAATAAAGTGTATCTATAGTGTTAATAAAGTATACAATATCCTTATATAACTATTCTAGAACATTGAATAAGAAAAACATTTATATACGATATATAATAGATTAAAACTTGCTCAAAAGAAATATAACTAAAAATCGCTATACAATTAACATTAGAAAACGCTAAGATTATATATTAGGCATTGTTATAAATCAGGAAATGCAGGATATCGTTACTAATTGATAATACGATATATAAATGATCGTTATTCACCCGATCGATAGCAATATCCCAAAAAGTTCGAATTTGTTAGTATTAAACAAGATTAAAGGCTTTATTATACAAAATATATATTAAAACTGAAATTCGGAATATAGATTTATTTGAAATTGTACAATTTACATTTTTAATTTTTTTTTATTATTTGTATAATTGTTTTGTTTGTTTTTGATTGTTTTTGTATTATTCTCATAATTAGTTAAATTTTATACAAGATTAACGCACTTTAATACAAAGAATAACTTATTATTTGGATTAAACAAAAAGATTGTAAAAAATAAAAAAGGGAAGAAAAAAAAAAGAATAACTTGAAAGATTATAAAAATAAAAAAAAGCAAAGTAATAATTAAATAATAGAATAATAATGAATATTCATATTCTTGATATTAGGTTTTTTTGTACAATATAATTACTTTATATTATATAGTATCATATAATACGCTTTGTACAAAGAAAAGAAAAAGATTCAATATCGGAATATATAAATAGAATCCTAATATATATCGAACAATGCTGTAGACATTGTATAATATATGTAAAGAAGATATGAAATATCTGTTATACACTAGAAAAGTTTTCACCCCCTTTTCCATTTTGAACAAAAAAGCAAGAAATAAATTAATATACAATTTCCCCTATAATTAAATATACCCTCTTTCCTTTATACAAAGGAAAAAGGATATACATCTTAATTAAATATAATACTTTTCATATTATACATTTTGTGCTTAATACAACCGTAGGCCTACAGTGTGAACCTAATATCTTCGCTTTATGTTTTTGGTTATAATATTTGGCTTATATATTTTAATAATAAATAAGATTTGTTATAAGGTTTATATATAAAGCTTTCAATCTCTTCGCTAATTGTATAACATTTTCAGATTTATATTAAACGTTTAAATTGATTTGAAGTATAGGTATCGTTTTTCTATTTGTTTCGAATAATGATAATTTTGTTATGGATAATGAAGTTGAATTATAAGCGAATTTTGCTAAATATAGTAAATCTAATTAATCGTTTTGTTTGTAATTAACGAATATCTTTAAAAAGTTTTTTAATAATTGATTTAGTTTCTTTATTAATTTATTTGTTTGAGAATGAAATACTATTAATATTTTTCTAATTGTACGAAAATAAATTGTTATCGCTTTCCAGAATGTGTTTGTGAATAATCCTACTTTGTTTGTAATTATTGAATCTAGCATTCTATATTTGGCAAAAACTTTTTGAAGAAATAAATGAACGAATTGTATACTTGTTATATCTTTTCTACAAAAGATAAATCTTTTTTCTTTTGTTAATTTGCAAGTTATAACTAATATAGCATTATATGCTAAGTATAATAATACTTTCTTTTCGTTTGTTTTACTATTGAAATCCGTTTTTGATTTAGATACTAAAAAATCGATTATTAAATCCAATAATATTCTACTCTATAGCCTATCTAGTATTGAAATTGGTATTAACTTTTTCGCTTTTTTTTCGTACAAACTTTTGTATCTTTGATAAATTACATAAGATTTTACATAATTTTTTATATCCATATTCATTTTAGGCTAATATAGTACTTTTTTTATTGATATTATAATTGCTGCTCGCTCGAAATAGCTTGTTATTGGTGAATCGTAAAATTCTTGTAATAATAGTTTTTGCAATTTTTTGTTTGGTAATACAAAAAGTTTTATATTATTATAATATTATATTCTATTATAGATTGTATACTTTTGTTGTTTTGGATCCAGATTGTTCTTTTGTGTTTTTTTGATTTTTAATAATAATTTGTTTTAGTTTTGTGATAGCTTTAGAGTTTCCTTTTTGGCTTTAAAGTATTATAATTGCAATACTAGTAATATTTTTGGTTTTTCTAAATTGTAATGCATTTAATCCATTTCTTTTATTTTTTGTAAAATATACTTTCTTCTTTTTTTGCAAACTAGCTCTATCTATTTAACTATTCTATACAAAATATCCTTATGATCTTTTATTAATAAAAAAGAATCTAATGTTTGCTTTTGCAATTTTAATAACGATATCGGCTTTAAATCATTACTTTGGTAATCTGCTCTTCGAAAAGGGCTATCTATTGGATTCCTTTTTCTTGGTCTGTGGATAATTACAAAATCGATTATTAATAATATTATTGCTCATTTTGTTTGCTTTTGTATTAATGTTTTTAATATTGCAAAATAGGTTAAATTATTGTAATCTAATATAATTGTTATTTGATATTAAGCTTTTTCTAGAAAATATCTTCAATATTTAATTAAATTCATTATTACTAATAGCTTTTGATCAAATATAATATAGTTGATTTTTGCTGGGATAAGTTTCTTTGAATAAAAAGCGATTGGATATTTATGTGTATCTTTTTGTTTTTGTAATAAAATTTCGCAGATAGTTTTAATCGAAACATTTGTTTCCAAAA
Source organism: Monilinia aucupariae (assembly GCA_002162555.1). Classification (NCBI taxonomy): domain Eukaryota; kingdom Fungi; phylum Ascomycota; class Leotiomycetes; order Helotiales; family Sclerotiniaceae; genus Monilinia; species Monilinia aucupariae. The sequence continues at coordinate 189,220 of NGKF01000033.1, read as the reverse complement.
AACTGGATAGGATTGCATTAAAATAGGTTAGCAATAGTGCTATTATAAAGGAATGCTTTAATTTATAAAATAATACTTTGTATTTTATATTTTAATTTTATTTTTTACTTTCTTTTGTTTATTATATTATTGGTAATATTGTATTGCTATACTTTTCAATGAATTGTTTATAAAAATTACAGAATCCCAAAAATGATTGGATTTTGTATATGCTTTTTGGTATTAGCCATTCAATAATCGTTTTCATTTTTTCTATATCCATGGAAATGCTTTTGTTTAATACAATATACCTCAGAAATTCTATTTCTTTTATATTAAAGCAATATTTCTTTATTTTATAAAACAATCTTTATTTTCTCAATTTTGTTAATATTTGTTTTATATAGGTTAAATATTCGTTTTTGTTGATAGAATAGATCAAGATATTGTTCAAATATATGATAATAATTTTATTTATAAACTTTTTTAGATATTTGTTTATATAAGTTTAAAACGTTATTAATGTGTTGTATAATCTAAATAGTATTACTAAATATTTGAATAATCCAAAACGATTTTTGAATATTATTATTTATTCTTATTCTTTATATATATATATCAAATTGTAAACTCTTTTCAAATCCAATTTTGTAAAGATAATTGCTTTTCCTAATCTATTTAATATTTTTGAAATCAATAGGATTGGATATTTGTTTGGAATTGTAATTCTATTCAATCCATGGAAATTAATATATAGTTTTAAATCTATCGTTCCTTTTTTGCTTATAAATAGGATTGATGCTTTTGCTTTTGATTTGAATAATCATATAAATTCAATCAAAATCATTTTTTTGATATACTTTCGAAGTACTTTTAATTTATATTCCAATAAATTGTAAATTGGCCCAAATGAAAGTATTGTTTTTTCTTTTAATATAATTTTGTGATTCAATTTTGATCTATATAGTAGTAATCTTTTTGATTCTTTTATATTGAATATATTTGCGAAGTTTTGGTATTGTCTTGAGATTGTTCTTGATGATTCCTTCGGCTTTTTTGATTGGTTGTTTATTAATGCTAAAAATTTTAATCTCTATATATCTTTGTTTAATTCTTTAATTTTTGTTTCGGTTTATATTATATTTATAAAGTTTATTGCGTTTATAATTAATAATAACTTTTTTGCTTTGTTTTTGTTTAATAAATCTTTTGTTCTTCAATCTATCTTTGAATTATATTTGCGAAATTATAATAATCTTAAAATTACTTTTTCTATTGATAATTTTATCTTTTTGAATTTAATAATATCTATTTCTTACATTAAGAAGTAATCTATTTTTATTCTTTTTAATGTTGAATTTAAAGCTGGTTCTATAATGTTTTTGTTTGCGTTTTTTATTGCTAAACAAAATCCCTTTTTTTCTATATATTGTATTTAACTCAATACTTTTTCATTAATAAAATTTGTTATTGCTTTTGAATCTATAATTGCTTCGAAATGTATATTATAATTCTTTGTAGTTTGAAATGTAATTGTTATTATTTGGAATATTATATTTGTTTTTACTATTTGTAAATAGTTTTTTGTTAAATTATTCTTTAAGTTCTTTGTTGAACTTTGGTTTTTTTTTGGATCTTTTTTAATAATGCGAAAACTTTCTTCCCTTTTTCCTGTTGTTTTTATTGGTAAAAAAGGTTTTTGTTTTTTGAATCTTTTGGTTTTTTTGTATAATTATTAATTCAATAATCGATATTTCTGCAATAAAAACAAGATTTTTCTATATAAGCCTTTTTTCGTTTTTTTTAAAGAATTTCTGGATAATATATTCTTTTTGCAATAATATTGAAATTGTTGTTTATTGTATAAAAACTTATTGTATTTGTTTTTGCTATTGATCCTTATAATATTCTATTATCGAAAATAATTTTGGAGAATAACCTGGTTTTTGCTTTAATTAAATTCTCAACATTTTAAACCACAATCTTCAATCCTTTATAATTTAATAATAATTGTTTATTAAAATCTATATATATTCTTTTTAGAATGGTTTATATTAATTTTATTTTGTAATTGAAAATTATTACTTTTTCTTTATTGCACTATATTATATTTTATAAAAATGATTCGAAATAGTTGTTCCAATCTTGAACCAATTGTTTTTCTTTTATTTTAGCGTTTGTTATTTTCAAATCTGCTTTTAATTCTATATTTGTAGATCTATATTCTGAAAACAATCAATCTTTTAATAGAATTCAATTTCGGAATTTTGATGATATTATTACATCGTTATTTAATCTTGTTATCTAGATTTTTCTTTTTATCGATCCTATAATATAATTCCGAGCTATAGTTGTTTAATCTATTATATTGTAAATTTTTTCTAATATGAAATAGTTCTTTATTTCTATAATCCAAATCTGGATATCCCTTTTTCCAAATTCGAAAAGATTAAGTACTTTTGATTTTGGTTTATCTCAATTTACACTATTATTGGTTAAAGTGTTTATATTTGATACTTTTAGTATTATTATTGGTTCTCTAATAGCCTTTAACAACTATTTAATTGATTGAAACTTAATTGGTACGTTTTTTTCCTCGTTGATTTTTATCTTTATTTTTACAAGGGATTTACTTTTATCTATTAACAATATTGCCATCTGTTTTTCTATCGCTAATAATTTTTTTTTTTAATTTTGTTCTTTTTCTTGTAATGCTTTGATTTCTTGATGTTGTTTTGCGATTATAATTTGTAAGTTTTAAGATTTGTTTAACTTTAAAAATGATTTTTCTAAAGCTAGGATTTTTTTGATTTATCTATTCCTATCTTTATATAATCCAATATTTCTATATTACTTTATTCTAATAAGTTTTCTTGTTCTTTATTTTCAATATATTCTTTTTATTCCTTTAAACTATTTTTTCGATTTGTCCTCGATTCCATTAACTTTGATAATTTAGTTTTATCAATTACTAAGTTTTTTTGATTGTTTTTTATATCTTTTCTAATTCAAATCTGTTTTTTTTTAAAGTTTAGATTTGTTTTTTCTTTTAAAACCTTTTGGTATAGTATTAGCTTGTTTAGTTTGGATCGATTTGCTTAGTCGGTTTGGTTTCTCAATTCCCGATTCGTTATATTAACTACTAATCATTTTTCAATAATTAATTAGTATTATATAAAGGTTTTTGTATACAATCTTGTATTGATCGTAATAAACAAATTTGATTTATCGATTTTACTCGATAAGTTTAATACAATTGTATAATAGAAATCTCTATCACAGAATACTAAACTAAGAATTGAATAGAAATAGTAGATTTCTATGAAAAAAAGAAATAGAATCCCGAAAAGGATTTTATTTAACTGTTTTGGACTAGCGTAAAACATAGACTTCTAATTCGTGCTTACATTAATCTATTAAGAGTAAAGAGCGTAGCTCTAATAGCTCTTCCCTCTTAACATATAGTTATTATAGAAAAAGCCTTTTCTAAGCAAAAATTCTATATAGAATCATCTTTATCTGAATTTATAAAAAAGTTTAACTTTTTATTTTTATAGTTTAAACCTATAAAGACTTTTAACTATTTTGATTTAACGTTTAAACTTATAAAAGCTTTTAACTATTTTGTATTAATATCTAAGTTTATAAAAACTTTTGCTCGTTTTGTATTAACGCAAATTCTTTTCTAATTTCGTTAACTTTTTGTAGATTGATTTTCTATTTGATTCGTTTTCCTTTTTAATTTTATCGAAGTTTTTTTATAATTTAATATATTTGAATCGTTTTTCAATAGGAATTTGTATTCATCAAAATTAATATTTATTGTTTTTATTATCTTTAAGATAAAAAGATTAAAAAGTTTGTAAATTTGACTCCCTTTTATACCAATAAAAAGATGTTCTTCTTTTAACATTTTTAATTCAAACTTTTTTATAGTTTATTTTAATTGTTAAAGATTGTATACAAATGCCGTATATTCAAATACTTTCAGTTTTCGTAAATTTGATTAACAATTGTTGTAAACCTTAAAAAGCGTTATAGTTTTTGAAAGCGTTTTAGTTTCTTTAAAAAGTAATGTTTTCGTAAAAGATCGATTCTTCAAATAAATAATATGCAATATTATAATTTTTTATTAAATTGAAAGCATTCTTGATTTTGTTAAAAGACTTTTTAATACAACATTTATATTCTATATTTTCTTTTTAGCGATGCTATTTATAGCGTATTTTTTTAAAGAAAAAGGCTTAAATTGTATACCTTTTTTCGAAATCTTTATTTAAAAAGTAATTCCAAACTTGTCTTTATTATTATCAATATATATTATAACGATTTTGCTATTAAACTCTATTTCGATCAATTTAAACAAATCCAAAAGTATTAGTACAATTATAGCCGCGGATTTATTAAAAGTATATCTAATCCATATAAACCTTGTAGCGTTATCTACAATCATTATAAAGTATTTGTTGCTTAAAGGGGATATTTTTTGAATTCCAAAAAGATTACAATAAAAACAATATAAAATTATAAACGTTTTAATAATCGTATATTTGTTAAAATGCTTTCTTATTCTTTCTATTAAGCAAAATAAATATATCAATCTTCTTATTAACTTTCGTTTTTTTGATAATTTTAAGTTTGTATATGCTTTTGAAAGTTTTCAAAGTTAATTATAATTGAAATAACTAAGCCAATAATATACTAAATCGAATATAAATTTATAAAAATCAATATCATCTATAGTAACAAACTTTTCAAATATAAGATTAATAAATTATAATACAAAATCTTATACAATATAATAGCTAAATACTTTCTTTATTGCAAATTTCAATTAATCGAATTTTCAATAAAACGTTGATTCTCTTTCGAAAATTATTTTGCATTTATTTTTGATAAGAAGATTGATAGAAATTAATTATATTATCTCAAATTTCTTTATATACTATATATCGAAAAGCGTAAATCTATTAATTTGTATATTTCTATATATTGTATTTAAAGCAAATAATCTATTCGTAATTCGAACTTTTTGTAGTATAAACCATTTTGTAACGTTATTTAAAGCTTTAAACTAATTAATAAAGTAATAAAAAGCTTTTAAATTGAACATTTACTTTAAATCGTTACTATTTGCTTGAAAAAAAATATTAGAATAATGGGAAGAAATATAATTGCTATCTAATGCTACATTTGCTTTTGCTTTTTTAAAGCTAGAATCTTTGTTATTTGCGGAAGCTTTATAAATACGTTTTTCATCCTTTTTGAATATACGATACTTCTTTTTGAAATATTTATACTTTTTATAATTATAGTATTAAATCTTTCCGATTCAAAATAATTCATTTCGATTATATAATTCTTTTAATTTTCCTTTATAATCATCTTTATAATTATCTCTTTCATCGCGATTGTTTCGTTTTTCTTTATTTGAGGATTTTATAGCAAATACAACAATTTTAATTAATCTTTCGATTGTTTAAAAAAATACTATAATCTTTTTCAATATTTTCTTAAATATATTAACATAAATAAAAATCGCCGCTTATATACTATATATTGGTATATATACCAAAAACGTATTCTTTACTATTTTATTTATTATTGGTTTCTTTACGCTAATGAATACTTATTGATATAATCTTAATTTTGTAAAGAAGATCCGAATAATTTCGTTTTTATAATCAAATTTTTTCTTTAAAAACGATTTTATTATATTTGATATATAAATGATATTAAAAGTTCGATTATAAATCGATAACTTTTTCTAAACATTAATAAGATTTATATTAATAAAGTTCTTTTTTATTATATTACAATGAAAAACTATAAGTTTTAAAACTATAATAGTTATAATAATATTTCTTCTCTTTATAAAAAAAGCTAATATTTTTTCAAATTTTGCTTTTAAAATAACTATTCTTTGTAATATTATATCTACAATCCCTTAACAATCTTTTGTAGCAAATCCATTTATTATAAACTCTTTTGGAAATTCGAAAACAAATTGTTTTTTTTTGTCAAATACGATATTGTAGCAATTCGCGTTTGCAAATGCTATTAAACAAAAGTTATAGTAATCTATATAATTGTTTTTTATAAAGATAGTGATAGAACTTTATTTAGTTGTAACTACATTTAATATAATGATATTGAGGAAGTGTTGATAAAAATGAAGTTTTTGATGAAAATTTCGATGATGAAAATGTGATTTTTCCGGCGGAAATGAGTGGAAAAGCGATCTTTTTTTTCGGAAAAAACGTATATTTATCGTTTCAATCAATAAGATGATAATCAAGTTGCTTCAATAAATATGCAATACAAGATCATAATCTATTGTAATGGTAGAGTGTATATTGTTTAATATACTAGAAGTAGCATATGTGTTCTACTAAGTATATGAGGTGGAGACACCTAACTAGGTATAGCGCTACACGTGATTACAACAATTATAATATTTATTTTTATTTTATTATATAATTACTATTTGCAAAAAGAAACAGCTTTTGCGAAATCTATTTCAATCGTTTAAAATTTCTATTTAACCAATCAGTTCGAGCTATATGATACGAATTACATTGGCGTCCTCTTTCCGCATTCTAAAGGCTCTCTTTTTCCCATTTGCAAATGTGCAACAAGAACCTTTTTTGAATGATATGGCACGTGAAGAGCACGTGTGCATGTACGTGATTTTTTGGTTGCATATCTTCAAGATTTCTACAGAGTAAAGAATATCAAAGATGAGAGAGAGATGTAGATCGGATATGAGACTTGGCGCTAGTCGTTTTATTTTCAATAGATGGATGGATGGATTGATTGGATGTCAAGCAGCTTTTGAAGACTCGGCATTAAAAGATGCAACGACATTTTTCTATGAATTTGTAGATGTGCAACAAAACCTTTGGTGCGTATTAGGCACGTGATTGATCAGGTTTTAGCTGCGGGTGATCGTTTCCATTTTCATTCCATCAGTGTTCCTATTTCCAATTCTATCTACATTTCTATCTCCATATCTGTCTCCATATCTGTCAGACCAGATAGTATCATCACAAGGTTCAAGAATAGTTTCTTTCATCTGCGTTACTATCACAACATGATATTGATGGAGTGTGTGTTATCAAGTTATCCTTTCCGCGATGGCTCACACATTACCTCGTGATCAGCGCATTAGAATGTTTTGACGAAAGCCCATTCTTATATAGGAGACAATTCATTTCATTTACAAATGTATCTTGAAGCACGCTGAGTATATCTAGATATTCTACAGCGATTCATTCCATCAGTCGAGCTGAGGTGTCGGGAATCGGGGGCTCACCCAAGTCGATAATTTAATCTCAAGCGAGAGGCAAGGCCAAGGAAAAGCACAAGAGCACATATCCTATGTAATTCCATTCAATACATACATATGTTACTTTTCCCCTGCGTTCTTTGCATCGATACATTCCCTATTGTTGCTTTCTCACCCCCTTTACTCGCTTGTGGAAGCCAGATGAACAGAACATTCGTCGGTGACCTATGCAGATCTCAATATCTTTAGGAATGCTCTTTTTCATTCCGATGCTATGTTCAAGAATAATCCCAACATAGCAATAGACCCCGAATGGGGTCCCCAATGGGCTGGAGGAAACGAAAAAGGGGCAATGGCATCACTTGCCTGGAGTCTAGAACTATCCCAAGTACACATAAGAGTATGATCTAATCCCCGCCCCTCAGATACTCATTACATTGCATTTCAATCGGTCACTCATTTCTGATTTCATTCTTTTACCTCGTTCGTCCCGTCATCCATCTGAAGATAGTTCAATATGGTAACCTCGTCACTCATTCTGAGATGCCTCACCTTCTTCAGTTTCATAACTAATATCGCAGCACTCACGGGATATCAACTTCAAGAAAAATACAGTGGTAGCAACTTTTTCGATGCTTTTAATTTCTTTACAGGGGCGGATCCTACGCATGGCTTCGTCACATATGTGAGTGAGAGTGCTGCTTCTCAGCAAGGGTTGATTTCGGTGAGGAGCAATGGGGTCTACATGGGAGTGGACTCCAAGACAGTATTGAGCCCTGGTGGAGCGGGAAGAAACAGTGTGAGGATTGAGAGTAAGAAGACTTGGACTCATGGACTTTTTGTGGCTGATCTGGGTCATATGCCTGGTGGTGTTTGTGGATCGTGGCCAGCTAGTAAGTTGTTGATGCGGATAATTTACATAAACGATGCACTAATTCGTGCTTATAGTGTGGACTTTTGGTGATAATTGGCCTTACAATGGTATGTCATGCCTTTTCTACGAGGAATGTGATTGTTAAGATATGTCATAGGGGAAATTGATATAATCGAGGGCGTGAATAGTCAGAGCCTCAATCTCATGTCGCTACACGCGTTAGTCTTCCTACAACTAGCAAACTTGCGCCAAAGGAAGATTTACTAACAAGAATAAAATATAGTGGGGGAACATGCTCAGTAGCTGGCACGGGACAAACGGGTACCCTTCAAAGCGCCAACTGCAACAACTACGCCAGTCCAGTCGGCGTTGGTTGTGGAATTAGTGACCCACGTCCCATTAGCTATGGTGCTGGATTCAACTCAAACGGCGGTGGTATCTACGCCATGGAGTGGACGTCCTCTCACATACGCGTCTATTTCTTCCCAGCCGGCTCAGCACCCGCAGATATCAATGGGCCGAACCCAGATCCAAGCAAGTGGGGCACCCCAGTTTCGAATTTCGAAGGTAGTTGTGATATCGATAGTCATTTCAAGGAAAATAAGTTAGTTTTTGATACCACGTTTTGTGGGGATTGGGCCGATGCTGTTTGGTCCAGTGATGGCACTTGCGCACCAAAGGCGGCCACTTGTACTGATTATGTGGCGGCTAATCCCGGGGCTTTCGCTAACCAGTAAGTTTATATTTCATGACGTATTCATTATTTATATGCAAATAGGGAGCAGAGGACTGATGACTTGAAATAGGTACTGGTTGGTCAAATCCATTAGCATATATCAACTTGGAAATATTGCTAGTCCAGCACCTTCCAATCCTCCGGCTGTAGAACCCGCACCATCTTCTAGCGCTCTATTAGTTGCACAACCCTCTTCAGTCGTACCACAGTCACAAAATCCTCCTGCTCCAGCCGTCACCCCCATCTCTCCAATCACCTCACCCATCGCCAAACCCCCCATTCAACCTGTCGGCAAACCTCTCGCAGGTGTCAATCCCATCCTCAGTCCAGTCTCCGATTTCATCGAAAATTTTGGAGGCGAAGGTAATTGCAACCCCCCTCCTCGTCCTGAACCCACCTATGATCCCAAATACCCTGATTGTGGCAAAGGAGGTAAATGCCCGCTGACCCCAGCCTTCACCTGTATAGGAAAGAACGGTCCTCCTCAAAATGTCATCCCTACACTCCCAGCCCTTCCAAGCATCCTACCCGCAGGCCAACTCCTCGGGATTGGCTCTGGCGGAATTCCAGATTTCGATACAAATTTCAACGTAGATGTCAATGCTGAATTGGATGCGGCGAAAAATAAAATTCAGGGTCTTGCTAAACAGGCTGTTACGTGGAACGCTCCCGCTCAAGTAGTTCATCAGCCGCCGGGAACTGAGAGTGCAAGTCATGGGATTGTGGTGAAACCGTTTTATCCGGATGAGGCGGGAAATAGCAATGAGACTGCTGGGTCCGCGGCAAGCCCAACGCCGGTTTTGAATTTGGGGGCTGCCAATAACCTGGGGATTGCAGAGTTTGAAGGGGGTGCGGTACAAGTCGTTACTGGGGGATTATTTGTTTGGGGGGCGTTCATGGTTGTCGGAGGGTTTGTTCTAATGTAGAGGTTGGATTGGGGAATTGGGGGTTAAACTTATAGGATTTGGATGTTTGATTTATGCATACCTTGATGATTATGGTTATGGCTATGGGGATTTTGCGGGCCTATGGCGTATGGTAGGTATTATTCGCTTTATATAGTAATCATAAGTTTTTCGTATCATGTGTGGTTGGCTTCGTTCTTTTATATTCTCTTCGATAGTATCAATGATGTCTCTCATTCGCTTCTTGTAGAAAGTTTTGATTTACTTCTCCTTTACTCCCTGATTGAGATGAACTGATGTAAGATTGATTACATCTATCAAACAGTTTCTTAACCTTCGATGTTTCGTTTTCTCTTCACTCCATATGCCATCAATACCATGCCAAGATTTATAAAAATCTCATCATGATCATCCCCACCGTCATCATCTTCCAGCACTTATACCTAAAATCTCCCTTGAGCCTTCAACCTAAGCCATATTTTCTCATACACCTCCATGTCTCTATCTACCTATCCTCCATCCATCATCCACGAGATTATCGTTGCCGTTAGCAATCATCAATTTCAGTATCCGAAGCAAGTCTCGGAACTAATTAGGCAAGACAATACATGAAAATATAAAATCTCTTATAAGATTACTACCGAAGTGCTACTCCTACCCACAGGAGCCGAATGTTCTTGAGGGACATTCAAGGACCCTGGGTATCAAGATTGCTAAAGCTGACATTGATGAAATCATCGAATCCTATTCCCTTTTCATAGTAGTACTCAGCGTAGCACACATCGACTGAAACCCTCAGAAGCTATTTCCTCTTCAACGCAGCGGCCAGCATATCATGCATGTCCTGGACGCATTTCTCGATGCGCTCATCTTCTGCATCATCCTCAATATCTTGCTCCCTGGGCGTGGTCGAAGCGAACAACTTCCTCGCCGTCTCCAAGTCCGCCATCGTGATATCCCGAGCCTTCAGATTCCCCTCGCAATCCGACCATTCGTTTCCGACCAGCACGAACGGTCCATTCCAATCCCGCGATCGCTCGATAAGCCTCTCGATGCTTTTGTTTTTCTTCCATCCATTGCCCATGTCATCTTCCGACAAGCCAAACAACGTGGCAAACGTCCAGTCCTCCCTGTCCGTCACTCCTGGCTCTAGGTACAGACGAGAAATCATGTCTTGAATACCCACGGTCGTAGTGCCTGCGCCTAGAGCAAGGATGGAGTCGGGAAGCGGATAGTCGTTTGCGCGACATTCGTGGCAACCTTCGCAGACAATGCAGTCTTCGCAAGAAGGAACGCAAAGGGGCTTGGCTATAGTCGGACACGCAACCCAGCACAGCATGGTGGTGGTGTAATTTGGCGGGAAGTAAAAGGCAAGTTTGTGCATGGATGAGGGGCGTGGCTTTAGCCTAGTGACCCAAGGTATGCAGATGTATTTATGCGGTGCCCTACAAGCCATGGAGCAGTAGTATTTCGAATCATTGCATAGGCAGATGAATCCGTTGTGTGCTATGTCTTTGCCGCAAACGTGGCATGCAACTGCTTCAGCTGTTGTGACCAACGATCTATTTGGACTCATGAACTGCGGCATTGCCAGATCTGTAGTAGGACAGCGGTCGATCTTGACGAACAGATCCTTTTGGTTATGATTAAGAGCGGTTTGGTAACGATCATCTATGGCGTCGAAGCTGATTGTCCCCACTGATTGGAGAACGAGCGTTGATTGTTTTGGATTCAAAGTTGAAGGTTGTTTTGGATTTTGCAGATATTGTTTTTGTAAGAACGAGGAGCCGTGCAGTCGCTATACGCCGTATTGTATATTATCTCAAGTTTGCGGCAGATTTCTACTTTCAGTCGCGTTCTTAAGATTCCAGATACGGCGCGCAATTAGTGAATGGTAGCCATAAGGACATCCAGCATGACAGTATGTGAGGGAGATTCAAGTTTGAGAAGGGTCTCTCTTACTATTAGTTATGGATGTTTGAATTTGAATGCAGAAAGTATTTGAGAAAGGCGAATTGAGGCCAAGAAATTTAGAAAAATTGAGATTGGATGGGCTGTTTTAACCTGACCAAGGTAGGGGTTGTATGTTATATATTCTACTTATTGCTAAAACTACATGAAAATCCGATGTCAAGTGTAGTGAGAGTTGAGAACATAGTGATTGTCTATCCATATGTTTCATATCACTGAATTTTCACGCATCATCCTGGATTTGGTTTTCCGTCTATGTAACCAATAATTTGAGTCATAGGGCGAATGGCAGCTCCGCCCATCAAGATCCTTCCAGAGTTTCCTTTCTCTTGCGCATCTAGTTCTAGTTTGTGATCAGTAAGCTCGTTACGAATTGTAAGGCATGGGAAGATAATCACAGTTCGGTGTTTTGCCTCGAGGGGTAATAGATTCCATCGGGTTTGGAACTGACAAGAAATTGTGCTTCACGGTCGAACGTGGTCCAATAGCAAGATCAATCCTGCTGTAGGAGATTGACGAGAAATCGCATGTTGTGAAAAACACGAGCGCTTTGGTTGTGATACCAAGTCAAATGAATCGCTCCTTCGAGGATAAGCTGATACCCGGAAATACTTACTCCTCTTTTCCTCTCTTCGAGTGTCACGTTGACGGAATCATATTGGAAAAATCGGAGTATCTCATTTACTCGAGTACAAAGTCTCCTGAAGCAAGATTATCTTGCATGCTCCCAGTCTCAACTGCACACCTGGCTCTCATGAAAATTGTTTTTTATCAGTCCCTTTTTGGGGGGACATGACAAAGACCGACAGAACCCATGGGAATGCATCCACATCATTCACCACTTCGGCTTCCGTGTGAGTGTCGGCTCCCTAATTTCATCTCAGCAATTCAGACTCGTGAAGGTGCAGCTTTGCCATTTTACCTCTGATAATGCTGGTGAACTTGACAGAGTCGACTGAAGTTTGCACATAAGATTAGGTCTTGCAAGGAATTCCTCACAGCCTTGAATCTTTTACCGTCGATTTATTTAGCTCTCTGGACAGCCATGATTTATTCCGCAAAAGATAATCTAGAAACATTGGGAGACTAGACATATGTCGATTGAGAACTGTAGCTTTCCGCAGTTCTGACTTGATCGCGACTAGGCCCTCATATCAACACGCGAATATGAGACAAGCCCTTCCCAAAAGTTGGTGCAATCGCAAGTGTAGTCTGTAAGGCACAAGAACTTTGAAACTTACTCAATGTTCCTTTCTCTCAAATACCTCAGACCATCCCATTAAATGAAAATGAGTTTCATTAGACTTCGACATACTCCTAGTAGGAATTTTGAGATCGATACTTGATTGCTTTTCAACATCATTCAATATCTGACGCATCCTGCTTGTTGTACTGGCCAGTTGCAAATTTGACTGCGCTTGTCGTTTTGTCCGTTTTCTTTTCACCGGCGACTTGCCGATCTGAGAGGCCCTCAAATACTGTTTCCAATTTGTTACTTAAGATATCAGTGGGCGCGGTGCTTCTTCCAACTGTGGTGTTTGGAATTACCCTTTTGGTGGAACGCGCCTGCATGTATACAAGGCATCCCAACCAGCACCATGAATGTATCATGATGAGCGCATGAGCAATGAGCCCTCCGGCAGTTTATGGTACCTCAATGTTGAAGCGATGATTGGAGATTGGAAGGGCAATGTCTTGATGCTGTCCCAAAATAACCTCTCGAAGATCTGTTGCAATTCGACCATCGATGTCAAGGTCAAGAGATTCCAGATGCGGCAGAGTTGCAAGCAACAATTCCTGATACTCCTGGAACAGTGTAGATAGGATGTTTTGAGGCTTTTCTAAGAGTGTTGGAGCAACCTTTCAATCAAATCAATGGTAGATTCATAACTCATGAACAAGGAAATCTCGCAAGCAAACGAAGCTGATGTTCACACTTGGTGCACGTGATAGTGATTACGTAATATGCCACCCCACGTCCTCTTCTTGACATCTGCAGTTGTCATTCTGAGAACAACACCTGCACATCTCATCACTTCCCAGATATCTACGAATCTTGAAAGATGATTTGAAGAAGACGCGCTGAAGTTGAAGTCTTGTGAAGACCTGGTTCTCATATTCCTTGGAGGATTCTGGCGATCAAATTGTCGTGGTAAAGATACCCTTCTCTGTGCTTTGGGTCTGTCCTGGAGTAATATCAAATTGAGGGGTTGTAGCTGTTCTAACCCTATCGACCAGTCAAGTTGCCCCTGAGCCCCTTTAGTTCCCGTGTTACCGACAGGCGTTCAAGATGCCTGCCATGCTCGACGATCCCAGTGCTCCCACAATCTATCGAACCTCGGGCTCAGCACCCTTCCCAGATCCTCACGGTGTGAACCCCGCACTACCCCCCGATGTGTATCCTCGCCAGGTCACTCTACGTGACCGAGTAACGGTTGCTACAATCGTACCTTTTGCGTCCCCAAATCAAGTTCCCCCCTCGCTTCTCGCATACCTCAGCGACCAATTTAGAAAAGAGGTCGAATTGGGTGACACGTATCCCATGATTGATACTATGCCCCAGGAGAAGTTTGCGTCTTATTGGTTTCAAAACTTTGGTGCCGTAATGCTTCTCGGCAGTCTCGAGTCTGCAGATGAAGTAGTCGAAGGCAAAAATTGGGCTACAGAATGCTTAGGGAGTTATTATATCAAGCCGAACTACCCAGGACGTAGCTCTCACGTCTGCAATGCGGGATTCCTTGTTACAGATGCTGCGCGAGGTAGAGGTGTAGGACGTCTCCTTGGAGAAAGCTACCTCGACTGGGCTCCACGTCTCGGCTACACATACTCGGTTTTCAACCTCGTATATGAGACGAATGTAGCTTCTTGTCGCATTTGGGATGCATTAGGCTTCAAACGCATTGGGCGTGTCAAGGGTGCAGGAAACCTCAAAAGCTATCCGGGGCAGTTCATCGATGCTATCATCTATGGGCGGGATTTAGGGCCAGATGGCTCCGACTTCGTGAGTGAAGAACGCTTCGATAAAATCAAATTCTACTTGAAACACAAGGAATATCCATTAGGTGCTGACCGCGCGGAAAAAAGTAGACTTCGTAGCGCTGCCACACATTACAAACTACTACCGGACGAGGATAAACTCATGCTAAAGGGAAAGGAAGTGATTAGCGACCCACAAAAACAATATGAGATTGCGAGGGGGATACATGTATTACAGCATGGAGGAATCAACAAAACCACAGCTATCATTGCTGAGAAATATCATTGGGTTAGAATCAAGGAGACGGTTAGTCTTGTAATTAAGAACTGTGGAGAATGCAAAGAGTTGGGGAAAGCACCAGTTGTCAAATCAGATTCTCAAGTCCAGCTAGCTCGTCAACCTAGTCCTCAGAAGCTAGACGTAGTGGATGCAAATATACTATCTCTACCTGAGCAACATCATCACCTACAACATCCACATCAGGACCCGCAACCTTCCCATCTGCAGCATGACTATCAGCACATCCAACACCACCATCACGACCACAGTAATACCTCTGTATCGCCACAAGTTCTCAACCGGAGACTACCATCCCCCTCTTCCCATCCTCATGCTAGCCCACTCATCCATCACAAACAGCACCAACCACCCATCTCCCAAATGCAACTCCATCATGCAGAATCTCGTACCCAAGCACAGGCACAAGCACAAGCGCAAGCGCAAGCTCAAGCTCAATCCCAGGCTCAAAATCCATCGCATAGACATCCTACAGCAGATTACCTACAGATAGATCCACAGATCATGGAGTATACACACACGCCCCATTCCACACAGCATTACGAAGCCCATCATGAACACGACACCGACTCGTTCCAAGCGATGCTGAGGGATCGGGATACGGACGTAGACGGAGACGGAGACGAGGGTGTGGAAGATGACGGGGACGCAGTGGACGGGGATATCGACGACATGCTCGTAGATCAAGACGAGGTAGAAGTCGACGAGCAAATCGGAGATACCGGATCGATGGGAGAAAACGTCATGCCAGACGATGCGAGTGGTAACCGAATGCTAGACGACGCGATAGGAAACGAAAGACATAAATCTCGCGAAGATGTCATGGCGACAGCGAGGGCGGCGCAGGAAATGATATCCAGAGCGGGGATGGAGGGGGATGGGGGTAAGAGCGGGCGTTCGATATAAATCTCTCATCTGGGGGGGGGAAGTGGAAGTGGAAACAGGGATGGGATGGGAAATGAAGTGAAGAATTTGTAAGTCGAGGGATAGCGCTTGCACGAACCTAATGGGGAATCCCACGATCCATACCAGCTGTCTCTGTGTCACTGGCTGTCGATCGATGCGGAAAGTTATATCGTATCATAGATGATATGATGTTTCGCCTAGAACATGCGGGTATCTTAGATGCTCCCAGACCACAAGAGGTATTTACGCTGCTTTCATAAATACTGTTCTATCCTTGGGTCAGGAAGGAGCCACGCCATCCATTATTTCACTCGGGATCGGCGGATAGTTGAGGAGAAGCAGCGCCTGCACTTTAAATAAAGTCGTTTCAAAGAAGACTGCTGGTCAACAGAGGACATGATGGTTTCACCGTGAAACATAAGACTGGAGATCTCAAAATGAGCGAGGGGCGAACTTTTGAATTCTAAAGCGCAAGCATGTATTTATCATACATCTAGCACTTGTATATCGTAACATGGAATAATAATTTACCCATTAGTCTATGTCCTCGTCCATCATGCGTATCTTTTGCCTTCCCCTGCATCATTCATGAATCATGATCTCTCTGTACCATTTACTCTTTACCTTCTTGGCATACCTCTTCCTCTGCCTCTCAGGGCTCTCTGTGCTGCTCCCGGAGGTAAGCCTCTTTGTGGAGCTTGTGGTTGCGCACTCTCTTCATTTCTAATGGTCTCATCCACACTCAAAATCAAACAACTAGCTTCAGTTGCTGCTTGTATGGCATTAACCTTGACCAACGCAGGTTCCCAAACGAAAGCCTCCATATTATCTCTGATACCCTCACCCACGAAATCAACACCAGCCCATATGTTTCCTTTTCTGTGTTCCACGCGTAGCTTGTTAAGGATGTCTGTAGCATCGAAACCCGCGTTGTCGCAAAGTTGACGGGGAATCACTTCAAGGGCCTTGGCAAAAGATTTGATGATTGCTTGCTGTTTATTTCGAATGTTGTTATCAGCATAATGGTGGAGATAGGCTGAAACTTCCATTTCGCAAGCTCCACCTCCGGCAACGATTGTGTTGTTCTTGATGGCGCGCTTGACGATCATAATAGCATCGTGGAGGGAACGTTCAACTTCGGCGATGAATTGCTCGGCACCTCCACGGAGGACCAATGTGCAGGTCTTGGCTGCCGGGCAGTCTTCGAAGAAGTTGAATCTTTCGCCACCGATTTGACGCTCTTCGAAAGAACCACAGGTTCCGAGATGCTCAGGGTGGATATCAGAACAAGTAGATTGGATAGATCCTCCGGTGGCTTGGATGATGCGATCGAGATCATCGGATGCTACACGGCCGGCACAGAAAATATCTCTATCGGCAAAGTATTGTGTAGCAAGATCGCCAATTGGTAGCTTAGAAAGGACAATCTTTGCGCCAGTCTTATATAAAGCTTCCATCTTGTTGTAAATAATTTGCCATTCGGCGTCGACAATAGCCTGGTATTCTGAAACTTGCTCGACACGAACTTCTGCATTGTCTTTCTCTGACTTGAGCTCGAGTTCGACATTTAAGCACACGATTTTAGGGTTCTTGAAAGATTTAGGTTGTTGTTCGAATCCCGCGTATGAGAAGGTCTTTTTGAATGCAACACCGTTAACAAACAGCGAGTCGGTAAGGGATCCACCTGGAATCTTCTTCATGCCAATGTGTTTCTCGTTCAAGTCCTCTTGATCTAATGTTAAAACCGCATCAACAACCACTATGATTTGTTAGCTCAGTCCCACCCAAAAATATTGAGGCCATACTCTTTGTGAAGAATCCAGTATTTCTCTTGATCAGCTTACTGCTCATAGCAGTTCCAGCCAGCTTTATGAGAGTTTCCCTCTGGTTACCCTCACTTGTATTAACGGCGATTTCCTTAATTTTGTTGACGGCCATCGCAGAAGCTCTTCTCAACCCCTTGATGATTGTCTGCGAGCTGACCCCTTGCTCAACATGATCCTTAATCTCCTTCAAAATTTCACCTGCCAAAACAACAACAGATGTTGTTCCATCTCCTACTTCCGCATCCTGTGAACGAGAGATATCTGTAAGGATGCGTGCCGCGGGGTGAACAACATCGAGTAACTAGATACAATCAGTTCCTGCAACGCACACAGATGCGCAGATATTGCTCATCAGGAGAGGCTTGCCTTCATAACAGTGGCACCGTCATTGGTAATAGTTTGTCGTCCATTTTCGTCAACAAGCAATAAATCCCCCCCGTATGGTCCCAGGGTACTTCTTATTGTATTCTGAACAGCCAAACAAGCATTAATGTTGCTAATAATTTGACCCTTTCCCTGTGAAGAATCGGTGCCTACATCCCACACATGAATCAGCATCCTATGCCATAAAATGAATGTCAAAATAACTGACCCTCTTTCAGCACAATAATCGTTGGAGTCTGGCCACCGAACGACATGTTTGCGATAGATACTCGTTATGATACAAATTAAAAGGACGCCGTGGTGAGTGAGTGATCACACAGCTGGGGATGTAAGAGAGCGTGAGCGTTGCTGGGGTATGAAGAGAAGACTCAAAGCTTTGCTGCCGCTACGTCCCTGACTGATAATTATCGTACAGTAGTTCAACTTTTTTCGCGTCGCGATTTTGCTATCATGTCATGTGTAGACGACCGCAATCTGATTTGGTAAGGTTACTCCATACACGTGAGATTTTCATTCAGCCACGTGTAGCACTTGGACCAAATTTGGAATTTGATGTCTCCTCTTCATCTCTCCATCTCTCCATTATACTCAAGTACATATCAAAATTTGGATCACGTCGTCGTCAACTGCCCTCACCTCAAACATTGACTCACCAATCAACTGCTTGCTTTCTATTCGTAAGTGCGAGTCCTCTCTCGCGCGTTCCCATTCCCAGGAGCGCAATCATAAAGGAGACTGACTATACACCACTCGAGTAGAGGTTGCACAGAAAATGGGCGAGGACGTCTCAGATGGTAGGTAATACAGTGATAGTAAGCATGATGTGAAGGTTGGTGACATTCTTTTTCATTTCTTGGAACTGCTTTTCATTTCATTTCCAATGCGACTCCAAGTTCTTCAATTAGCCCTCGCCCCTCAAGTCTTGTCGAGAAGGTAACGCGAGTGCCAGTTTCTTACATTCACAACTTCCCTCCCTCACTCGTACATCCATCATCAGCGTTTCGTTGGGTCGAATGTATCTATTGTATGAATTACCTACTTGACGTATACGGTAAGTTCATAATGATCCGAACAAATCTACCCAATCAAATAAACCTCAAATATTACGAGCAAGGGTGAAAGCGATCAAAAAAACAATATCACAATATGAAGTATGAGTTTAGTCACCAACACTGTTGCTTCCGTAAAAATTTCTTTGATTTAACTAATCTAACCTTACTCCTCCCTCTTACTCTACCCTCATTTCCTGACTTCCATCCTCACATCTCCTCCTTCACAGTCTACTATACAACTTAAAAATTCGCCCTGAAATCATGCTCTCTGAATTTGGTTGGCGCGTTCGGCGACGATAGCGTCATTCTCACCAGGTGGTCCAGGAGGTGGTCGTGTAGGGATTGGAACACCAACAGGCTCGCGAGAAGTAATATCTCTTGGTGGTTTTTTATAGTAAGGTGGGAATACAATGCCACCTTTGCTACCGAATTTTGGATCCCAAACAGGACAACCATCATCATCAGGTGCGCAGGGAACGCGGGGCTTGATATCTTTGGGTGGTGGTTGCTTGGCTTTAACTGGTGATGGTATTATACGATCACCATTTGTATGGGCATAGGGAACAAGAACATCAATAGGTTCGCGAGAAGTGATTTCTACAACGTTATTGACAGCTCTAGGTGGAAATGGAATGCCATCGTCGCTAAAGGCGGGGACAGGGACATTGATAGCCTCGCGGGCAATGACTTTTGCGTGACCGTTGTCATCATCGAGCGGGTCATCGTGAATGCCCAAGTCACGGCCAACGCTACCGCTTGTGATAACAGCTATACTGGCGTCATTCGCCCGGGAAATGAGTTTCACGGTGCGGCTGATATCTTTGGGTGCCTCAGAATCGGCGTAGGAGAGAGGCAAGGCGAAGGAGGGTGTGCTAAGGCCGAGGACGGCAAGCAGGATGGCTTTGTGTTGCATCCTGAATTTCTTCGATGGATTTGACGAATGGAGAAATAAGGAGAAATGAATGAGAGTCACGATAAGAACGAGACATGAAGATGATATATATATATATAAAAGAGTTCGTATAACTCGCAGTATCAATACGATGTAATGCGGAGAGGTACGAACTGTCGGCCCTCGGACATTTTAATGATAGCAGAGTGGACATTCTATGCTTTCCTTCCAACCTTATGGTCACTTGTTGTCCTGGGCGAATCTCACTGATAGCAGCTTTCCATGTCTCCCAATCCCCGGTATCTTCGAAGATCGAGACTATCCAAATAAGACAATCTCATCTTAGGGATTCAAAGCTGAACAGCATCCATAGAAGACTCCAAGGACAAATACCAAAAGAGATGGAATAACAGCATAACCAGGAATCCAACACCATACAGAGTACAGGCAATAGCTGCATGACACAGCTACTTGGCCATAACGGCGAAGTTAAACAGATGAAACGGAGTTTCGGCGGTGAACTTTACCTTGCTGTAAACTAGAGAGAGAGAAAAGCATCAATTGGATTGATGGTTTAGCTTTATCATGCAACCCTAGACGGACGGGGGCACCGTTGGGGTATACGGAGTAGCCCTCGAGCGAAAATCCACAGTCCACCTACAGAGTATATCACATCATCGTTGTTGCTTCGATTAGAATAAAGTATATAGATATGTTTGATAATTTGAAGAAAGTGGGAAAGGAAAGAAAGGAAAGGAAAGGAAAGGAAAGGAAAGGACGAGCCATCAACAGCGCGGAAAGTCTATCAGACCAATTAACATCCTCTACTCGAGTAGGCTCACTAACGTTCATCCGAAGCGGGGACCCCTGGATAGAACCCCTGTCGGTCGTGGCCATCAAGAGTCTTGATGAAGATTCGATTCGATTCGATTTGAGCCACTTCCAATTGGATCAACACAGCAAGCACGGTAATTTGTAAAGCACGTCTAAACACTCAATGCAACAAGCAACAGCGAACCTTCTCTACAATCTAATCGAGAGAAGAGCCAACGCTTGAACATGACTACCACAACAACACCACCTATCCCACACCTACACTCCTACACTCCTACACTCCTACACTCCTCAAAACCGGCATTGGCCAAACAACGAAGAAAACCCATGACAACGCCTGGTAAACTGTCTTACAAACCTCCAACCGCCACCTATATATCACTCGTGCCCGCAGTATCCTGCTCAGTTATCACCGCCGCCGCCTTCTCACGAACCATCGAAATCGGCACCGCAATATAATAACCAGGAATCTTAGGGAAAACACTCACAGCCACGACTCTCGGTCCCCTCGTCCCCTTAATCTTGCAACTACTATACAAAGCCGCCGTCACGTCATCGTCAGCACCAAGAGGATTAGTGCAGGAATTATGATGACCCCAAGCTTCATCCTGGATGGATTCCTCAAGGTTTTTTTTTTCGTATGAATTTCTAGTCCAGGCCAGGATCCATTGAATGAAGCATCGGGCGAAACGATATTGTTCATTATTTAACGCAAGAGCGCCATGCCTTGATAAATTGCTTGGAGATATTTCTCGCATGCGTTATCGGTCCAGGTTCTTTCGTCGAAACAGTGTATTGTGACTGTACCAGCAGTATTGCGAGCATGGACTTTGGGTGTAGACTAAGTCCGGTGCTCAGCATCACCCAGAGCCTCACCCGAATGTCCTGGATAGTAGCCGTGAAAATTGGCTGGAGCACCAGAAATAAGAACTCGGTCTTGATCTGCGGTGCTGGATCGCGCGAGAATACCGAGTGGCAGACCTGGGCTGGCGTAGATTCCAGCGTCTGAGGCGTCATTCGGCCATTGTGTTCAACACGGATCATTGTAGGTAGTCAGGAAAGTACAGCCAGCTATTAGGGATGGAGAAATCAACGTCGAGACTGCGCCGAGGGTGATTTCGTAGCGATCTTGCATGTTCGTGTCAACACCTGGGAGGTCAAGTCTAACAATAACACCGAATGATTCGAGTTCAGCCTTTGGTCCGACTCCGCCAAGCTTGAGAAGTTGAGAATTGTGGTATCTTCCTCCTGAAATGGCAATCTCGTTTCTTGCATTGACACAACCAGGAATTCCTACACCGGCATTTTAAGATCGTGGGTCGGCTTTATATAGGCTCCTTCGCTCTAAAAGAAAACTCACCAAGAGCGCGAGAAATAGTCTCATTCGAGACTCGAATCTTTGTCCCGAATTGGTTGAGATTGAGGGTTAAGCTCTATTTCTTGCATCTATCGGTATTGGCTGCATTCACTGTATCAACAATGAAGTTCCTGGTACCATTTGTTGTTCTTTCGTCAACAGCAATCAGGATGCGATACAATCCAGCAGCATTATCACTCACAGGTGAAGCACTTACTATGAGATAGCTCCTCTCCACTGCAGGATTTCTATTCCATCCAATAGACTGTTCCTTCCTGTACTCGCCACTCGAATGACTCGATGAACACATTAGAGATGCAAATTCCAATTCCTGTCGCAAGCATTCTGAAAGGTAATTTCCATGGCTTCAAGCACGTCAACGCTCTTTGAAGTACCCAGAACAATTTCCGTGGCCATCCAAGTTCTCTGGATCATTCGTCCGCTTAAACTTGAGCATTTGCGCCATCCGGCTGCGAAGCTTTCCTTGGCGATCCCCTAATGTAGCAGGTCCCAAATGATAAGATTGCAACTACTCTGTAGTTCTGTTTGTTTCATTTCTAACCTTATTCCTTCAACCGCCCAAAACCCCTGCTGCAGTTTGCCGTCCGCATTTACGCCGTTGTCGAACCATATTTGGCATGGATCTCGAAGTCAGTTTTGTGATCATGTTTTTCCGTTGTATCCAGTTCGAGAGTTTGATGCGCATTCGAAAGATAAGGCTCTCGAAAAGGCAGGTCGAGAATGAAATTGGAGATACGAAGTATGAATATGACTATCAGGAGTACCGTGAAGAAAAGGTCTGAAGAAAAAGTTGTGTTTTGCAGGTAATTTTACCTCTCGCAGAATCTGCCCTTGTCTTTCCAAGCTGAATCGGAAAGACGGCATGACGTACCTCTCACAGCTAGGCACTCCTAGTTTGATACAAACACATTTGCAATCACAAAAGATGGTATGTCCAGCCCCGGAATTTGAGCAATTTATACGCACTTGTACTGTCTCTGTGAGAGCTCCCGAGTTCCTCTGTTGGTCCTGGGATGAGACTGGCAAAGGTTATAGTCTCCATATGACTTTGTTTCCAAGACTAGGGGCTCACTTTTTCATACAATGTATATATTGAGGCTCTCCTAGACTTCTTCAGACTGGTAGCTCCTTTTATCCTCAAAGTGGTGAATGTCCAATCATTTGACCGGACACTCGCCTTGATTCCCCGGATCTTTCCCATACCATCGAAATCTGAGGCAAAACACTGGAATTCATGGATATCCAAAGCTTGGTACTGCAGACTTGATTCGATTCAAATACATTTCTGACGAAAAACTCTCCTAATGGCGGGGTTAGCTCATGTCATGTACTCCTTGCATTCGATTTTAGAACTGAAATTAAGAGCGGCTTTTATTTTTGTTACACGTTGATAAGCCAGCATGAGATGATACCTAGAACATTCTATGGACATCAAGTGGAAATCAAATGAGCAATCTCGCATACGATATCCGAGAATAGATTGTAGATGAGTTCTTTTAGCCACTTGATAGACCTACAGACTGACCGGTTTGAGATATCGTACAAATCAATGCTATAAAATGCGACATACAAGAGTCAGGCTAACAATGATTAAACACAGCTGCTTTCAAAGCATAACTCTGTTTGACACCTAGCTCGGATTGGATACAAGACCGCGAGCGTGACTGATGCTTGGTACTCTTCCTTTGCCGAATGTCTTTGGCACAGAAGCGAGAATGTGAACGCAGCCTAGGAACAACATATATCCAATCAATCAAATTCGTCTAAATCCAAAGCCGAATACCGACTTTGATATAGATAGAGATCGGATAGGCATATCCCTCCCCATAAGAAACGATCGGAAACTTCGGCCCTGATACTGCGACAGAGCCTTATTCTAACGCATAAGGATGGATCCATCGAGCCGCGACTGGCAATATTCCACAGGGCGTCACCTACGTATGGATTCGAGTCGTGGGAGATGCACAAATCGATACTTTGCAGCGTAATCTTGCTGACGCACGAAGTATTAGATAATAGAAATCCTCAAGAAACTTTCATCTTGGTGAGCTTGTATTTTGTGAAGAGTGCTACTCTAAGAAGGTACTGCGGATTCCAGGCACCAGCAGACTGTGCAAAGTTTCAATGGAAGTCCCGTATGAAGTCAAGTGAAGCTTTACTCTTTCAGTCGTCGCGAACCTGGCCGCTACTACGGAAAGTAAAAACTTCTGTCATAAATGTCATCCAGGAACACAATTCCACCCTGCAATCATTTTCGTCTGTCGAACATTTCATTCAAAAAACACTCTTCCAATCATTTGTGTCTCTATCCGCCTCTATTCGCGAAGAGAAGCTAAGAACCAAGCAGCTAGCATTCCAACAGGCTCAAACACTTGGACTCACAAGATCCCTCGTTGAAAGATCAAACACGAAACAACGTCGGCCATTAAGATACAGGTGAGTGTTGAAGCTCGAAGCTCGAACAGAACCATGGGGATGAAGGTCATGGGCTGGCAATATGTCCACTTCGGACAACAGATCAAACTGGATAAGATAAAATTCTATTTGCAGTGACTGATATGCATCATTGGACGCAATAATGATATCGTGGGACGCAGCACTGCAGCCGTGAAGAGTGATGCATGGAAAGTATCCCAGGATTTCGAATTCTCCACTCCGGATTATCGTTTTGGGTGGCCGAGGCAGGGGACGGCCATGTTGAGGTTCGTACAAAGGTTGATGGGGTAAGTAATGTAACTTGCACTAAAAAGCGGCCGTGCTTTTCCCCATATGCAAGGGTATTGACCAATCATATTATCACGCTATTTAAAATCTAGTATAAAAGTATACAGCTGGATAAAGTATTGTAAAGAAATATCTCCAAATTTCAAAAACTTCAATATTTCAATATTTTGTATATATATCGTTTGCGTTAAAAACAGCTTTACAACGTTTTGGTATAAATCTAATTAATCTAAGTAGATAATCCTTTTCAATAGAATCCTATACTTTCTTAATTGTTTTCCTCAATTGATTATAACTCAACGAATCGAAAGGGTAGTGATTAAATACCCATTTTTTTAAACGATTCTATACATTTTCGATGGGATTAAGATTTAGAGAAAAGGGAGGCCAATAGATCTTTATAATACTTTTCGCAATTAGCTCTTCTAAAGTAGCTTTTGCGGTATGCTTAAAAGCTTTATCTTGTATAAATAGATGCTTTGAATTCAATCTCATCCATCTATCGATAATGAAAACAATATATTCTTGATATAACATTGCATTAATTAAACCTTATTCCTTTTTCTAAAATAAATTAGGTTTTTTATTTGCTTTTCCTAAAAAACAATTTCAAAATATCTAACCTCTCTTCTTACGTATTCTTTTTAATATACAAATAGATTCGTAGATTTTATCTTATCGATGGGTTATATACGTTTTTCTATATAATCCTAATATTACTTATATTTCGTTTAATCATAAAATAGTATCCTATTATTCGTTGGTTTAATTAAAATATTTTAAAGCGAATTCGATTCGAAATTATCGATTCTTTTTTGAAATCGAAGGTTTTCGTATAGCTATATAGCGTTTATAATCTATACATCGTAAACCATTTTATACAACGTTTGCATTTATACCTTTTTAACTTAATACCCAAATTATTTTCCAATATAATATACATCAATTTTCCTTCGAAAAACTTATAAATTCGATAATAGTATCGAATTGAAAAGTTGTTAAAACAAAAAATCGATCAAAACGCTTTTTAGAAGTAGTATTTGTTGTACAAATATAAACTATTTGTTTATAGTTTAGATTTATCCTTTGATCAAAAAAATAGCTTTTAATTTGATATAATTTTCATTCAATTCAATGAAAAGTACATACTTCTATTCGTTAATCACGAATCATTTGATATCTAACAAAAGTTAAAAGCTTTAAAGAAGAAGAAAGCAGTAGAGAAATTGAAAGCGACGGCGAAAATAAAAGAGATAAAAAAGGTGAACTCAAAAGAGAAAAGGACCTTAATAAACTCGAAATATTTATTGTATTGTTGATTAAGTTAATAATATTAATGATTTTGATAATATTAATGATATTAATATATTCAAGAATCATTCCCCAATAATACTTCGTTTTGTTGCTTCATTTCATTTTTACTAAAGCAACATTAAAATAAGGTAAGCAAGCCAATCAAAACCCCTGTATCAAAATTTTCAGGGGGCTATAGGGCAGCATATCCACTTACATTACTTACCCTTTCAACTTTTGTAAGTAAAGGTTAAATTTATATTTCTGTCGCGAAGAAACATCAGTTACATAACTGTATTACTCTGTATATGGTCAAACCATAAATGATGTGGGGGATATCTGAAAAGCATAATATATTAGTGCTGGAGTTCAAGTTTGTCATGATTAGGAATTGGAAAGTTGCTTGGTCATGCGGATGGTGAGGCTAGAGAGGTTCATTGTTCTAATTCTACGGATCCTGAGGCTTTAGACACCCCACGATCGCCTCGCTGCTGTTAGACCTAATCTCTACTCGAGCAACTCTCGTCGCTATCATGCATCCTCATATAAAAAGGCAGCCATATGGTTAAAAGTGGAAAAACATGAAAAAGTGAGCAATTGAAATTTTTGAAAATAAGACCCAATTCGCATCAAATTATTATCAGAATATTCCCCGAATCCCTTTTGTGAAGTTAATTTATTCAAAATCGAAATGGCAATTTTGTTAACGTCGAATCTAGATTCTCGTTGGGCTACAATATCCGGAAATAAGCCGGGCAAATTTTGCTTATCTATTAATAAGTTTTCTATTGTAATATCTTATATAGTTATTATTTAAACGATATCAATATTTTTGAAAACGATTAATAACTTTACAAAGAACTAATACATTTTGTTGAAAACGATCTATAATTACACAGGAAAACTTTTCAACGTTTGGATTATTTTTTTCAAAGAAGAGTATAGTATGTTGCTATGGGTTTAAATAGTAAATCAATTTGAAGGGATAAAGCGAAAGCTTTAAAAAATCTCGAAATAGAAATTATAAGTAAAGATTGCTTTATTAAAGAATACTTTGATGATTGTATAATATATTAATATATAAGATTTAATCTATAAACCTGTATTAGTTTATAGCTTTAACAATTATAAAGTTCAAATCGATCTAATGGAAATTGGAACTTTAAAAGAAACAACAAATAAAGAATTTATTATTCGGATCAACTTCGCTATTTCTATAGTTTAAATAATAAGCATATATAGAATAACAGATATTAGGTTTATAATCATTACAAAAACTAAAAAGAGATACGATATAATTATAAGTAATTTGAAATAGCTTTATTACTTTTTCTTTAATACTAAAGCCAAAAAACCAACCCATTAAATTATGATATATGATATTCGTATGGATATAATTAGTAAGAACGAAAAAAACCTTTTACAATAAAAGTTTATTTTACAATTAAAAGTTAATAATATAAAACTAAACTTAAAAATTAATCATTCGTTTTAGCTAATTCGATATAACGCAAAAGAAAAGAAAATGTTATTCTTGATATTAATTTTAATTTTTCTGAAAGTGATTAATGCGATATTAACAAACAATTTATTTTATAAATTCTAATGGTACAAAATAAGTTTATATAATACCATTTACGTTTTTAACAAATGTTACAATTGCTAAAAACTAAATCATTACAAATCTCAATTATATATAAAGAAAATAATATACAGTAATTGTACAAAAAATTACCAAACAAATATATGTTTAAAGAAAGGTTTTGAATATAAAAAAGAATGAAAATATGTTAATTGCAAAGGCAATTATTGTATATAGGATAGGTTTAATTGTTGAAAACTAAGCGATAAATTCGTTTAAGCAAAGAAAATGGTATTATATATATCAAACAAATTCGCAATAGGAGAAAATAGATGATTATTTTTCGCAAACTCATTTTTGTTCAATTTCACTTTCTTCGTTTTATAAAACGTTTTAAACAAAAAAAGGAAGATAATAAAGAAAACGCTTTTTCGTTTAACTCTATATTAAACAAAACTAATTATAGTACTTAATATTTAATCCTTTTAACCAAAAACGATTATTAATATCCTTAGTATTTAAGCATTCATTTCCAATACCTAAAAATCAATACCTGTTTTCTAAACAATGGCGATGTTGTTATATATACTACAAAGAAATATTATAATAATATATAAGATTAATGAATTATAATAAGGAATTCAAAATATTATAGTATAACGTTAATAAATAAAAAATAGTTATGATAATCTTTCTTAATGACCCGGAAATAATACAATACCAAATCGTAATAGTTCAAAAACCATAAACAAATAGATTCAACCAAAGTACTTATAATAATAGTAAAAACTAGCATTTTATATATAAACAATAAAAAAGCATAAAAATAATTATATTTGTTAATAAAAGATTTAATATTAAAAAATAGACCTTTACCACATCTACACCGGATTTATATATTTTTACTACTCGAACAAACAATTTAAATCAAAAAATATTTATTCAGATTACTAATATCTACAATCCGATCTCAAATTTATACCGTAAAGTTACCGGATTATTCACTTTACTAGCTATAGAAATCGAATTAGATAATTATAACGTTTAATATATTGTATTAGAAGATTTTAATTTATATTATTCGTTGTAAAAAGAAATCGCAAAACTAACATTGAAAGAATACTTTATTATTTTAATCAATATAATACAACGGGTTAATATTGTTTTAATTATATCGAAAGCATTTAGGATATAGAACAAAAGAACTTTCTTTTTCATTATCGATTTTATATAAATATTATACAATTTAGAATATCTATTAATAAACTATAGAGTTTAAAAGAACTTTGATTTCGGTTTAGATTATTTTTCAATTTAAATAAAATTTAATTTAATCTTTAGAATGTTCAAAGTTTTATATAAATGGCAATAGAAAAAGATAATAAACAAAAACTTTTACGATACTTTTTATTATAACGCTTCAAACGAAATACTTATATTTGATAACAAACAAAATATAAATCTCTTTCTAAACAATATTCTTTATTGTATAACCAAATCGATCGATGATATAATCCCCAAATCCAAAATAATGATTTACAATAAACCATATTAAATACTTTAATATTCTACCCTTATCAAAAAAGCGCAATTACTAAAATGTAAACTATTAGTTATTAACTCCCAAACGATTTGTACAAAATATAATAGGATATATAAAGCAAAAAAAAAATAATAAGCAAAAAAACAATAATCTATTTTTGAAAGCAATTAACGAAAACGATATGTACGCAAAAAAAGATTTGGGATATAGAGAGATAGGTTAAGAACAAAAGTCATTTCCCTAAACAAACATTACAATTCCTAAACTTTAAAATAAATAACATTTAGATTACAATAGAATTAGAAAAGGTTTTGATATTTGCAAATTATTTCTTTGCATCCTCGCTATATACTAACCTAACAAATATTATTAACTATAATACAAAAAGAAAAAGATATTTATAATTATTGAACAAGAAATAGAATATTAATAAGAATAATATACATTTTACAATTGTTAAACTTTCGAATTACAAAGCATTTAGCTTATCCGGATTCATCAATTTCGCTATTAAGAAATTATTTAAAGTTCTCGATTTTTATTTTACATATTTATTCAATGAATATATTAAACTAAACTATTTTCTTAGATACTTTAAACAAGTATATACTATTATAATCCCAAAACCAAGCAAAAACAAATCGTTAATAAAATCTTACCGCTTAATAGTTTTTTTTGATACCCTCAATAAACTATTGAAGAAATTAATCGTTAACAAAATCTTATATATAGCAAAAACCAATGAACTCTTTTTTATCCATTAAATAGAAGCGAGATCTATATAGAATATTATTGTAGCATTAAAACTATTTATTAAACAAATATATACGCTTTGGAAATCTTTTCCAAATCAAATAATTAGTTTTTTGAATTTTGATATAGCAGAGGTATTCGATAATATTTTCCACCCACAGTTGTTATATATCCTACGCCAAAAACAAATATTCAAATATTTAATCAATATAATAATTAATTTCTTTATTAATAGATATAATAATATACAAATAAACAATTATATAAGCCTTTAATGTTTAGTATATAATAGTATCCCGTAAGGATTATTGTTAAGCCCGATTCTTTTTTTGTTCTATAATAACAAATTGATCGAAATCTACTCTACAATATACTAAAAAAGTAATGTAATAGAATTTATAAATAATATCAATATCTTAATGTAGGGTGTTACTATTACAGATATTTACTAGACTTTACAATATATATACAATAAATGCTAGAATTGGGCAAAACGTTATGGAGCCAAATTCGTTTTGGAGAAATATTAATTTCTATATCTTATTAGAAACTCTAAATGATATAACCTTATCGTTTCGATTGCTTTTGATTTTATTATAGTTAATCTATATATAAGTATTAAAGTATTAGGCTTTTAAATTAATAAACAACTAAAATAGCAAAAACATATAAAAAAGATTAAATACAAACTAGTAACCCAGATTTTGGCTTTAACATATATAATATCTTTTATATAGAGAATAATTTTACATAATGCATGATAAATCTATAAAACAATAATAATACTGATTATTATTTATATTTTAGCTGTATAATATATACCAAATGAAATAAAGGAAATAAGGAAAAGTATTATTCTAAAGCTTCAAAAATAACAAAATGTTTCCCTTTAATTAATTTGCAAAGGTTTTAAAGTCACCCCTATATCAATTTTTTATACAAAAACAATATATATTCTTTTGAAGCTTTATCTCAACAAATTTTAAACAAAAACGAAATACAGAATCCAAATAATAGGAATGATAAATCTAATCCGAAACGTATGCAATAAAATTAAAAAAATAGCCTGAAAGTGTAAAGGGAGGGTAATAAATCTTTTTATTTCTAGAATATTTAAATATAAATAAACTATGAAAAGTATAAGGATCAAAAAGGTTTTGTTTTATCAAAATAATAATCTAATAGTTGATAAATAGATACTCTTTGTGCTATTCGCGATAGATTTAATTATACAAAAAACCCAAGACAATTGGTTGAAGGAATAGCAAAATATACAAAACAAATATATTGAATAGAAAACGTTAATCTATTACAATTACAGAATTTAAAAGGTTAGAGTAGCAATATATAACGAAATGCTAAAAAGGGTTTTATTAATAGTATTGGTAATTAGAACAAAAAAGATTGGCCTAAAAAGCTTTCTATATAATTGTAGGGTACCTAGTATTATCCTGGAGTATAATCGATATAGGTAAAGAAGATAAACGATAGAATATATACTATTTAAATGCTTAGCTTTTGAAATATAACGTACAAATTTGCGATATAGTATATATACCATTTTCGTTAAACATCTAATTTGAAACAATTCGGTATTTAAAATAATAGTGATATAATTAATAAAAACTGGTCTTTTATTACAATATAGATTATTTTTAGAAATATCAATTAATAATATTTAAAATACTACTAAATTATTTGACGGGAAATTATTGTATACTCTACAAACTATTTAAAAACCTACTCAATCTAATAAATCAATTTTTTATATGTTATCGAAAAAGTTTACAACAATTTTTGCATTTTCAATATTATTATCAATTTTATTAATAAAGTTATATTATATATATTAAAAAGCTTATTATAAAAAGTTTGATAATATACTTGAGTTTTGTATAGATTCAAAAAAATAATAAAACTAAAAATAATCGATTCGAAAGCTTTTGTTTATTAAACCCGAATAGTTTTGATATCGACAATACCTTTTTTGTATCGTATCTTGGCGATTGCAACGATTACATTTGTTACAATTACGAAAAAAATATAATACTATTTCGGGGTAGATATTAAAAAAACAATCTCTCCATCAATTGTTTAAAACATTTTTTTACAACATCTAACTTTAAATTTTGTAATGAAAAGTTTTAGATTTTATTCATTATAATATGCAAGAGTAGCGATATCCTTTGTTTTGTTTACAATATAAACATTAACAACAAAAAGAATACTTTGTACAATTTCTATACAATTAATAGAAATTTATAAATATATATATTAGTATTAACCTTAGTAAAAGTATAAAAAGAGTACATTTATATTCTAGCAAAAAGCTTTACTTTTACAACAATATTTATACTTTCTGTATTAGTAAATACAAATTAGATCTAGTTCTACAACAAAATTGTATAAACATTTAATACAATATCCTTGAAATAAAGCTTTAAGGAAACCCCGGAAATGTACCGGAAGTTTATTACAAACTTTGTTTTTCTTGAGAAGCATTATAATAAAATCGTAATAAGATTTGATAACTAATCTAAAGAAAAAAAAAAAAGATTTATTAATTCAAAAATAAAGCGGATTTCTAATTATATAGCTTTTAAAAAGAAAAAAAGAAAATGTTAAACAAAAAATTACCTAACGAAAATAAAGCTATTTATAAAAAAATACAAATGAAAAGCAAAAGAATAAATAACAAAATAATAAATAGATACGTTTTTATAAAAGAATTTTTATAAAAAGCGTATAGATTATAAAAGGAGTACAAAATAAAGGAAATTTATTTTCAAATCCAAATCGAAAAAAGAAAGTATACCTTTTGATTTGTAATGATTATACAATTCGATATACTAACTCTAATTAACAAAGTAAAATAAAATGTCTTCAATTTGCCGATATTACAAGTTATTAATGTTTAACAAAACGAACAATAACCATAAACATCTCAAAAATCTTTTAAAGAATAGAAGATTGTTTTGTAAAAGCTTTTTTTACTTTTTCCTTACAAAATATTTATTATTGTATATATCATAAGCAAATCGTATGGTTAGCGTAGTTATAGCTATAGATAGATCAAATCGATTATGAATTACTACTACTATGGTTAAGAGTATCAGTTGTATTGAAGCTAGTCTCCCCCCTTTCGTACCTCCCAACCCCCTATATACATATTGATCTCAACCTTGGACTCGTCGTATATCAATCACTCTACAGCAAGAGAATCGCAAAGCGTACGAGTAGAAGTCTTAAGAGTATGAGTACTCGAGTAGGAGTTCGGCTAAATGATATACAAGTTGTGGCCTTAGTCATCAGGCTCTCATCTCTCTAGGCTACATACATGGGTATGGTGATGCGATCAACAGCGCTACGTATCGAAACCGCGCTTGATACATACTTAGTCAGCGCTCGTTTCGCCGAAAGTCTGTTCAATGCCACTGTGAGTCTGTGACTGTTACACAAACACACCGGGAATCATGCATATAAGAGTTGTCTTCATGTTAACCTTATGCAAAAAACTTACACCGTAGGGGATATAGCTCGTCCTCTGATGTCTTCATCATTCATGTCTTTGCTCAAAGAGCAAGTGGCAAAGACAGCAAGTACCGAGGTAGGAATGATATTATCTCCAGTTTTATGCTCCACCGGATTGGGATGACGTGAAGTTCTGACGATGCGGTGGTGATCTCTCATAATGTTTCGTTCCTTGCGCAAAATGCTATGGAGACCCCGCTGCTAGTGACGGTTGCCCCGATATATATATATATATATATATCATGAAAAAATCTGTATAGCATCTTGTTTCGAGTCTGCCGCCCGAACATTATATATGGTAAGGTTATAAGAACAATAAGAAGACGAGAAGACCTGTTTAATCATGATACTCTCCCAAGATCTCACATTACCATGTGGTTTGAGCCTGCCGAATCGTCTTTGCAAGGTATGAAAACTCTTCAGTCCTATCAATATATTCTCCATCATCATCCTAACTGGAGCTCAAGGCTGCAATGGCTGAAGCCATGTCGACTACTCATGTGCCTGATGAGAAATTCTTGAAAGCGTATGGTACTTGGGCAGATGGCGGTTGGGGAATGATATTGACAGGTATGAATGAACATTGACTTATTTTCTTACCGAATCCTGAAGCCATATATCTAACCAGCTTCAATTTTCAAGAAACTGCCTTTCTCAAATTCTCGTATGCTAACATAGTATATCAGGAAACGTCCAGGTATCGTCCAAATACCTAGCAGGCCCCAAGGACGTAGCCAGCACTCTCCAACCGACCGAATCCACCAAAGTCATCTGGAAATCCTGGGCAGCAACTTGTCAACGATCCGGAACACCAACCATAGTGCAAATATGTCACGCCGGCCGTCAATCACCCCCCATGGCCGGAAATCGCAGCTTTTTTGACAAGACCGTCGCCCCCTCTGCCGTACCACTAAAATTCGGAAACAGTTTGATCGAGCGAGCTGCTGCTGCGTTGATGTTCGGTACACCACGTGAGTTAACCATTGATGAGATATCTGGGCCCGGTGGCATCATTGATGAATTCGTGGCGTGCGCGAAACAATCTTTTGAGGCGGGCTTCAAAGGTGTTGAGGTGCATGGCGCGTGAGTACTTTCCCAACGACCTGTGTTTCCTAAGATTGATTTTTCTTTTCTTCTCTCGTAAATCCAGACACGGCTATCTCCTCGCACAATTCCTCTCTCCCGAGTCGAACCTCCGAAGCGACGAGTTTGGCGGCACGGCTAGGAAGAGAGCCGAGGTTATCGTGCGCATTGTTAATGCAGTGAGAGAGCAAACGAGTAAAGAATTCTGCATCGGTGTCAAGATGAATAGTGTAGATGCCTCATCCAACGAGTCACTCGCGGACACCATGGAGCAGATTCGGTGTATAGTGGAAGCCGGCATTGATTTTATCGAGATCTCCGGGGGTAGCTATGAGAATCCTCGTATGTTTGGAGAAAGCACATCGGACGAGAAACCCAGATCTTCCACCCGCGCTCGCGAGAGCTTCTTCCTCGAATTCGCCAAGAGTGTTCGCGAAGAGTTTCCCTCCGTCCTTCTTATGGTTACCGGAGGTTTCCGCACGAGGCTCGGGATGGAAGAGGCGCTGCGGTCGGGCGCTTGTGATCTCGTTGGGATCGCGAGACCAGCAGCCGTGATACCGAAATTGCCCATGGAAATTATCCTGAATGAGGATATACCCGATGAGGAAGCAAATATCACTCTGGCACCCCTGTCCGTACCCTTCTTGGTTCGTCATTCACCTGTCAAGCAAGTCGGCGCCGGGTTTCAAAACATCTATTACGCATCACAGATTCAGAGATTGGCAAAGGGGCTATCGCCTATTGATAGTAGAATACAATATAGGAAGTGATTGTAAAAACATCAATAGAATGATACATATGAATCAAATAAATATATTAAAACCTTGATATAAGAATATTTTGGAGTTTGACATTCTTATATCTGGTGTATGTTTTTAATAGGTGAATCCAATAGTCTTGTTTTTATGAATATATATATATATATATGATATTTAGAAAACTTGATCAAGATAAGAATGTTTATGAAAATTATATCCAATCAGGATCGATCTGAATAGTATTGTATTCGATTGAGATTAATTGGAATAAACCAATGTTAGAACATTTCAAGATATTCTTAATGTGCTAAAAAGGTATCCTCATATCAAGGTTTTGCCGTATAAACAAAGAAACGAGTTGCAAGCTCATTTCTCTTTCAATTATTAATAACTAGAAACAATTCCACACATCCCTAAACACAGTTGCCAGGAATGCTGCTCGTCGTGTTCTTGGAATAAGCGCTCAAGGGGCTGCCTCCACACATCAATCCCTTCATGAAAGCCTTGGCCACGGTTGAGGCTCCCTCGGGACTAGTATGCGTGTGGTCGACCGGATAATAGGTGTCTACAACCTCGGCACCAAGGGACTTGTAGATGTCGGCAACATAAGTGCCGTGATCGACGAATGAAGCGACGGATCCGAGGCTTTTGACGACGGATCTGCCGTACTCGGTGAAGCGGGGGGATGTGTAGGAGAAAGTGCCGGTTTCCCAGAGGTTGTTTGGGGTGGGCGAGGCGACGACTACGTGCGCACCCTTTGCGGTCATGAGTTTACTGGAGGGGGTTAGTCGGGTTCTGAGGGGGAGAGGAGAGGAGAGCTAAGGGAAGGAAGGAAATTGAGGGCAGAAGGTACGAACCCAGCTTGTAGAAGGTAGTATACATATGTATATACGGTCTCTCCGGTCACAGGGGAGATGCACGTCTCGAAACCACCTCCATAGCAATCGGTACGGAGATTGTCAGTTGTAGCCAAGGATCCGCCATCGTTGTGACCAAACTCGCTGTAAGATATGTCAGTACATATCCATCTTGTATTTACCATGGTAAGTTATTGGGCACATACAAAAGAACGTAATCTCCAGCAACAACCTTCTCGGCCAAGGCGGCAAACTTCTTCTCGTTCCAGTAGGAGCGTGCAGATCGTCCCGCAACGGCGTCGTTCACGACGTTGATATCTTTGAAACTATATTTAAGGTATTGACCGAAACCTAAGGCGCCAAGTATGTTAGTTAAAGCTTCCTCGTGGCCTACATGATGTATGGGATTGGAGAAGATAGTACGAACCTTGAGTGCTAGCACCACCACCGCCGAGAGCCATGGTGGAATCACCAGCCAGGTATAGCGTGGGAACAGCGCATGCTTGGGCTGCGAGCAAGGAGAGAACAACTCTTAATGAGGTCTGCATGATGACAAGCTGTTTGATGATACCAAGAAGTATTGCAGAAGTGAACGATGGTGGATGGGCCCGGCTCTATGATTCTCGAGCAGACCAAGCTCTCTTTATATGAATTTCCCATCCCACTTGACCTGGCCAGCAGGACCCTGCATGCACCCAGGTGTAGCTATTTTTCCATCTTCAACAACCCCATGGCAATTAAAGATGCTCGGCGCCAAGCTTCCTTCAAACTCACTGCGGCCAGTACCAGCGACTCCGTAATTCACCCACACGTAGGATCACCACCTAAGCGACTTGGAACGACTAAACCCAGAATGTCACTCTTCTTACCCCTTAACGCGCCAGGAACGGAAAGCACGTCTTGCATGTCCTCGTGCCGCCAGAAAGCCCGCAAGCCGGGCAAGCTGGCACGTATCATAAGGATGACCGAGTACAAACAAGGTGGATGCCCAATCTCCCTTGTCCCCCGAGTGGCGGACTTTCTAACGGCACGCGTATGTCCCCAAGCCGATCTCCCCTCGTATGTTCGACTCCCATAAAATTACCACCAGTCACATCGCATGCCGGCGGTGCAGATTCCATATTTACCCCGGATTCTACGGAAGACGTTCGGCATTTCTGCGCAGGTTCTAATAGGGGCCAGTACGATCAAGAGAAACGGCACATAAGTCCCCTACCCTACATTCGGGCCGCCCCCCCCATTTGGGCCACCCTTTTACACCAA
>NGKF01000033.1:51434-151386 GCA_002162555.1 Monilinia aucupariae | reverse complement strand
TTTTTGCGATTTTTTTATCGAATGTAATTAAACTTTGAAATTTTGATTTTCCATTTGTATGTGTTTGTTATAATCACGTGTAGCGCTATACCTAGTTAGGTGTCTCCACCTCATATACTCAATAGAACACATATGCCACTTCTAACATATTAAACAATATACATTGTTACCATTACAATAGATTATAACCTCGTATTGTACATTTATTAAAGCAATTTAATTATTATCTTATTGATTAAAACAATATATATATGTTTTTTTCCGAAGAAGATGATCGCTTTTCCATTCATTTCCGCTGGAAAAATCACATTTTTCATTATTTTCATCATTTTTATCATCGAGATTTACATTAAAAATGTCGATTTTATCTGGCCTTCTTTAATACAATTCTATCAAGCTTTATTACTATCAAATGAAGCTTTATTATCTCTTTTACAAATAATAACTAAGCGAATTACAAAAGCTTTTATTTAAATGCTTTTATATATACAAATTACTACAAAATTGTATTTAATAAAGAGAAACTATTTATTTTTGAAACTATTGAAAAGCTTATGATAGAAAAAGAGCTTATAATAGAAAAAGTATTACGGAGGATAAATTACAAATATGATGAAATGATATCAAAGAGGGATTAAAATATAGATATAAAGTAATAATTATAATATTGTTTATCTCTTTAAATATAGGATCCATTCGTTTCTTATATACTACATATGCGTAATTACATGTAATCATCATATAACTCTATAATTATAAGGATTTATAATATTATAAGTTTTGATATTATAATGAATCATAGTATAATAGTATTTATAAGCCTAGATGCTTTTAATGAAGACTATAATACTAATTTAATATACTTGCTCAATTAGTTAATATATTAAACTTAATTAATGTTTCGGTGCTTCTAGCTTCGATAGGTCAAAAAGCGATTAATATGTTTATATACCTATTATCGGAAGATTCAAGAAATATATAAAAGTATAGTATTTAAGAAACATATACTTCTTATATATCTTATGCTTTTAGCGTAATATACTATAAAAGGGAAGAAGGTAAGGGGTGGAAACAACAACAAAAACAACAAAAAGAATGGCCTTCTAAAAGAGAGCAACACAACAAGAGGGGAGTAGGAGCTAGGGTCAGCTAGAACGGTCATAAACGACGAAGAAGGGAAGGACAATCAAGATGAACAATCTAAGTTATAATGGATATATATACAATCAAAAAAGAAAATAATAAAGAAAATAAAACTCAATAAACAAAATATAATATAATGATTTAAGATATAAAGTGAGAGAAGTATAAATACTCCTTATGAGAGGCGAGGTTACGTAAAGGTATTAGGTTCGAATGGTCGGAGCCATTCTGTAGTCTTACAATACTTTTTAAATCATATACGTAATATATAATCTAATTATACAACAAACAAAATAAATAAATCTACAATTACGTATTATTCGTATAATACTTTGTTATTAATATAAACAAACAAACAAAAAATAAACTAATGATATATATACAATTTTTTTGCAAATAGTTATATAAATTTATAATTTTATATAATTCTATAAAAACTTAAATCGTCGATTTTATAAACAATAACGATTATAATTAAAAGTATTTATTATATATTTATTGTATTTAATCGTTTTATAGCGTATTATTGTTTTGTTATAATTTCTATCGCGTGGGTATATAATAATAGCTTTGATCCTTGAATCCTTCAATTTTTCAAAGCATCAAAAGCAATAATAATAATAATAATAATAATATTAATAATAATATTAATAATAATATTAATAACAATAATAACAACATCAATATACTTTATTATACTTATAATTCCCGGGTCAAAAACCTTTCTTATGCTCGGGAAGTACTGGCCGCCTTCCGCCACCGCGATAATCCTTCTCCTTCTCCTTCTTTTACTCCTTTTACTTTTGTTTTTCTTTTTACTTTTGCTTTTTCTTTTGTTTCTACTTCTTCTCTTTCTTTTGCTTCTTCAAGATCCTTTTTGAGATATCTCTTTTATACCCCTGTTCCTTTTCTCAACCGCCGTTTTCTTTACTTTTTTTCTTTTCTTTTCGTTCCTTTTCTTTTCATTTCTTCGATTCCTTTCCTTTTTGAATCTCTCAAACCAATTTCTTTAGCAAAAATAAAGATAAGGATTTGAATAAGATTAAAAAGCAAAATAAAAATAAAAATAAAGATTTTTTGCTTTGTTTAAAGATAAACATTATAATTATTTTAGTAATATATATCACGGAGAATAGCTACGAATATAATAAAGTGATATCAGAGAGGGATTAAGATATAGATATAAAATAATGATTGTAATGTTGTTTTTTTCTTTAAATATAGGATTCATTCGTTCTTTATATACTATGTATATATGATTACATATAATCATTATATAACTTTGTAATTATAAAGATCTATAATATTATAAATTATAATATAATAATAATTATAAAGATCTATAATACTATAAGCTTTAATATTATAATATAATAGTAATTAAAAGTTTAAATACTTTTAATGAAAACTAATTTATATAGAACAAATCTAATTTAATATATTTGCTTAATTAGTCGATATGCCAAGCTCGGTTAATGTTTCGATACTTCTAGCTTTAATAGATCAAAAAAAGTTAATATATTTGTACACTCAATAGATCAAAAGCGATTAGTGTATATATACATCTATTGTCGAAAGATTCAAAGAATACATGAGTATACGATGTTCTACAAATATATGCTTTTCATATGCTTTATAATCTCAACGTAATATACCTCTCAGATTATATACATAGTATATAATCTAATTATAAAACAAATAAAATAAATAAATCTACATTTATACGCTATTCGTATAATACTTTATTGTTGATGTAAACAAACAAACGAAAAATACATTAATAATATATATGTAATTTCTTTACAAATAGTTATATAAATTTGTAATTCTATATAATT
Source organism: Monilinia aucupariae (assembly GCA_002162555.1). Classification (NCBI taxonomy): domain Eukaryota; kingdom Fungi; phylum Ascomycota; class Leotiomycetes; order Helotiales; family Sclerotiniaceae; genus Monilinia; species Monilinia aucupariae. The sequence continues at coordinate 148,405 of NGKF01000033.1, read as the reverse complement.
TCATAAATATTTTAATCCCCGATTCTATAAACAATGATAATTATAATTAAAGATATTTATTATATATTTGTTATATTTAATCGTTTTGTAGCGTATTATTGTTTTATTATGATTTTTATTGTATGGTTATATAATAATAGCTTTGATTCTTTAATCTTTCAATTTTTTAAATTATTAAAAGCATTAGCAATAATAACAACAACAACAATAATAACAATAATAACATCAATATTAATATGCTTCATCATGTTTACAACTCCCGGATTGAGAACCTTTCCCGTGCTCAAAAAGCATTAATCGCTTTTTGTCGCCGTGATAATTCTTTTTCTTTTTCTTTTTCTTCTTTTGCTCTTTTTACTCTTTCTGCTTCTTTTTCTCCTTTTGCTTTTGCTTTTTTTTTTTTTGCTTTTTCTTTTGCTTCTTCTTTTTCAACGCCACCAAGATCGTTCCCGGGAATTCCTCTTTGTATCTTTATTCCTTTTCCCAATCGCCGTTTTCGTCGCCCTTTTTCTTTTTGTTCCTTTTTTCCCCATTCCTCCGATTCCCTTCCTTTCCAAGCCTTTCAAACCAATTCCTTTGACGAAGGTGAAGACGAGGATTTGAGTGAGGTTGAAAAGCAAAGTAAGGATAAGGATAAAGATTCCTTGCTATTTCATAGGATTCGAATGGGGACCTTAATCCTAACCTTTTGAAGGTGGGATAAAGTAATAAATCGAGTAATGAGAGGTTTAAAATGGTTTCTACTTCTATTTTTTCTTCTACCCTGGCTTTTTGTACCTCTATTAAAAAGATTTAGTTTAAAGAACTAAAAAATCCCTATTTATATATATAATATATAAAATCGTTGATTACTAAGCAAAAAGATAAAGTTTACTATAAAAACGCGGATTTCCAAAAAGCTTGATATTATTGATGCTTTATACATATATATTAATCTTTATCGATATATTTGCATACAATAGCGAATGATTTTTTAATTATAAAAACCAATAATAACAAAAAAATATGATATCCTTTCTTTATTATATATTGTAATTGCTAATCATATGAAAATAAAAAATAAAACGTTTCTAAACCGCTTTTCGAAACGTTTTAAAATACATTGATTTTTGAATAAATTAGGAATTAATGTAAAGTAAATCTACGCTAAAAGCAAATTCCTTTAGAAACGGGTATACTTCGAAGGATTACTTTGCGACGATAAAGATAAAAAGGAAGAAAAAGGAAAGAAAGATAAATGATAATGGAAAAATTGTTCAAAAATAAGCTTTTTTAAAGTAAAAGTAAAGAATAGGGATTAAAATAATAGAGTTTGAAAGGAATACTATAATATTAATTTATATAAATACTACAAAATTCTCAATCATTCAATAACTTTTGTAATTCTATTCTTTACGTTCTATATATTAATCAATTTAACAAAATGTTTAAACTTTTATCGAATAAGATTTTTAATAAACCCATTTGCTAATATATCGACAATTAATAAATATATAATCAAGAATTGCTTTTTAGCGTATTCTTAACAAAGCTATATATTCTAAATATTTATATATTTAAATTTAATAGAGATCTTTTCATTCTTATTAATTATTAATTGAATTGTTTAAATATTATTACAAAAGATATTAACAAACTTTTTCATTACTACTTTAATCTTTTTTAAAAGCTTTAATATTGCTATTGCTTTTTTAGTTGATCTTTTTATATTTAAAAGTTTTGTTTTTGTAATCAAAATAATAATTGTATCTTGCTTTATAACTTTCTATATAATGGCATTATTATACAATATAATTATATAGCTTTAAGAAAATCTCCATATAACTATATTATTTGCAAAAAAAGTATTTAAAAAGATCATTATTTAAAAAACATAATCATTTTTGTAACAAATAGAAAAGTATTACGATCTATATAAGAATATAATACAATAATCGATTATTATATAATAATCCTTTAAAGAATTAATGTTATATTCGTTTAATTTAAAGAAAAAGAAAATTGAATCGGCTTTAATTGTTATAATCAAATACAAAATTGATTTAACTTTTTTTTGATCTTTCTTTACTTTTAAAAAAAAAGCTACATTCTTATTCTTCTCAAATATTATAATTAGAAATAATATAATTGCTTTTCTTTTTGTAAAACCAAATTTGTAAGCAATTTTGTTAATATAAGTATTGTATATTAACTATAATTTCTTAAATTGTCGATTTCTAATAATTCGAATTCTTAAAAACTATTGAATATTGTCGAGATCTTTAAGCTTATATTTCGCTTTGATTTTATTTATTATTTGGTTTTTTTGATATTTATACTTTTTGTAATAAATCATTTGAATATTGTTAACAAAAAATAAAATAAATATATAGTAATTAAAAGATATAAAGATACAAAGTTTTTCTTTGCATTTTACCATTTTAAAGTTAATAAATATACTTATAAACTTTTTATACTATAGTATAAAGGAGTTTCTCAAACTATACAACGTATAATCAAAAGTAATGAATTTATTAAATACTTTATATTTATCTAATATATAATATATAATTGGATTCCTAATAGGATCTTAAAATGCATTAACAAAGGTATTTACAATATCGTATCGCTTCGTTTCAAGATTATTTTTTGTTATCATCGTTATCATTATACAAAAGGATTGCGTAGCAAACATAACAATATAAATTGATTCGATTATTATTATATCTTAAAGATCTTCTTTAATCATTAATTGTAATTTGCAACAATCAATATAATCGTTTTGATCATTCTTATAAGTAAATACTTATTAAAATAGAATAAAATTTGATTTAATCGATATTGTTTCAATTTCTTGTTAAATGCCGCGATTTTGCAATGCTTTAATCTTGCGATCATAATTCATTTGAAATCAATATCCAAATACGTAAATTCTAAGATTATAGAAGAACTTTAATGGTAATGATATTAATGATTTTAATATTCGCGAAAAATCCGTAATCTTGGGTTAAATCAAAGGTGTAATTGTCGATTTCTATTTTATTGCGATAATTATTACATTATATATAATAATGAACTTATTATTTTGTTTATTCAATTTATCTTTTTTTTTATCAAGCCAAAAAGTATTATAGAAATTATTTAATTATTAAAATTCATTTTTAAATTTATATAATTAAATAATTACAATATCAATAAAAGTATTGGTTTTGTAGTAACCATTCACTTATTAATACAAACGATTAAAATATTTAATGTAATTTGTTATTTAATGTCTTATATAATCGAAGATTACATTAATATTATTTAATGTATCGAATATTTTGTATTCTTTAGTTTTAATATTACGTTTAGAAATCTTTATTTGTAAAGTATATAATTGTTTAATAGCTTTATTAGATCTAAATAGCGAAGAAAATCTTTTAAATATATTCCTTTTTATAAAAAGCAATAGTATATCTTTCTTCTCGTTATCGAAAATCGAATAATTATTCGATTTATTATCCTTTAGATTACTATTCAACATTAATAATAGTTTTAATGAAGTTGTTGATTCTTTATAACCAAAGTCTATACAAACTTTCTATAAATTAATTACTTTAAACAAACTTTTATCTTTCGTTGTAAATACTTTTAATAAAGATCTTAGTTCATTCGGAATCAACAATAATTCATCGATTTTTATAATTATATCGAGGTTTAACAAAATACCATACTCATTATCATAAATTGAAATAAATGGCGAAGATTTTATCATTCGATTTTTTTAACTCTTTTGATCTTTTTCAATTATTTCAATTACCTTCGAAATCGAAAACTTTAAATATTTATGATTTTGATTGAAAGTATATATAATCTCGAGCTCTTTTTGTACAAATTCTTCGATAAATTTATTATCTATATTCTTTATAATAATACTGTTAAATGATTTTATTTTTTGAATATTCAATTCAATAATCAACTTTTTGATTATTTGAATTAATATAGTATTAATAGTTTCGCTATAAAAATCGTTTTTATAAACAAATCTTTTATCGAATTTGATATTTCATATAATAATAATTTTGTCGAGTATAGAAATCTAGATATAAAAGATTGCTATAATAGGAATATATTCTATTAAATACTCAATATATATTTGCGGGTTTGTTTTATACTATTTTATCTTTATTTTAACTTTTTTTTCCTTATTCAATAAAAACGCGTAACAATTATATTTGTGTATTTTATTCTAATCAAAACGAAGATCATTGATAATTCTTTATAATAACAACGATGAGTATTATTTGTAATATTGTTTAAACCAAGAATTAATTATTTTATTAAAGCATTTTCAACTTTTTATTTTCAATAAACTAATATTATATAAATAAATAGCAGCAAAAGCGGCTTTTATTTATATTTTATTCGATAATTCAATTGAAATGTATATTTTAATTTATTTAATAATAATCTTTTGTTTTACGCGTTCCGTTTTTTCGTTAAACTTATATATAAAGAATAAAGAGAATTTAAGTTTTATATTTTTTTTAAAAATCCATCTTTTAAATATAATATTATTTTTGATCTCTATTACAAATATATTGTTGTTTTGTTTAATCACTACAATATAAAAACTATATTTACGATAAATCTATATTACAAAGTTCTATAAAACTTTAAAGATTTTGTTATACATTTTCTAAATCAATATAAAGATAAAGATCTTCTCATTATATATATCTTTAATTATTAGCATTTATAATACTTTGTTATAAGTATAAAAAAAATCGAACAAATCTCATTAAACCTTATAAAAAGATCTAAATGATTAATAATTATTGGATAAGCATAAAACAATCTATTTAACGTAAATATATAAACAATTAATATATTCTATTCAAATAATTCCTTTGATTCATACTTCTTTAATTATTTTAATTAGATATTCTAATGCTTTTTTATTAAAATATTTTGATCTTTTATATTATAGATTGTTTAATTCTATTCGAGGTTTTATTGTTTTGTATAATCAAAGAAAAGGCTTATTGATTCTTTGATTTTTGATAAACATTATAATATTTATACTTATTATAAAACTATAGAATGGCTCCGATCATTCGAACCTAACACCCTCACGTAACCTCGCCTCTCATAAGGAGTATTTATACTCCTTTTACTTTATATTTTAGATCATTATATTATATTTTGTTTATTAAGTTTTATTACTCTTTTTTTTGATTATATATATATCCATTATGATCTAGATCATTCATTTTGATTGTTCTTCCCTCTTTCGTCATCCATAATCATTCTAATTGATCCTAGCCTCTACTTCTCTTTTGTTGTATTATTCTCTTCTAGAAGACTATTCTTTTTTTGTTGTTATTTCTACCTTTTATCTTTTTCTCTTTTATATTATAAAAAAATTAGATTTATTAGAATAGTTTAAATAAACATTATATTCTAAAAAAACAAGATTGTATTTTTTAATGTATTAAATAATAATAGTATTATTAATTTAATCGCCGATTCTAATAGTAATATTAAAGCTATCAAATTAAGCATTTTTATTGCAAAAAAGGGTTTTAAATACAAAATTAATATAAAAATTAAAAACAAACACAATATTAATTAATATAAAATTCGTTTTATTTAACAAAATTCTTTTCATTATTTTATCGCTATAATCAACTATTGGCAAGTTTAACGATTTTATTTTAATGTAATCCAAAATATTATTAAAAATATACTTTTTGTTTATTAAAAGATTTGTTTCGTTAATAATATACATAGTATTACAATTGTTCAATAAAGTATAGTTTATTAATATATATATAAAAATAATTATAAAAATCGCAAAAATATTAATATACTCATTTGAATCGATAATATAAAAGGAAATATTATAAAAATCCTTTTTTTGTAAAGATCTATAAGGTTCATTAGTTTAAATATTAAAAAACCATCTTTTTTTGAATAAGATGTTACAAAGATTATTATATTTTTTGTTTTTAATATATTTATTAATTTTTTCAACTTGCTTTTTACTAATAGATCGAATAGACTAATTAATATAATTATTTGTAAAGGTTAATTTAATCATTCGACATTCGTTAAGCTTATAATAATAGTTTGAATCGATTATTTAATTCTTTTTACAAGGATAATATTGATTAGCGTTATTGTTTTTCGTTTGTTGTTTAGATTCGAATAATTGTTGTAATTCTAATCTTTAAATAACAAAGAATCCTTTTAATAAAGAATTACAATTTATTCGATCGATATAATTAACGAAAAGATTATTGTATTGTTTTAAAGTAATAATATAACATTCTTTTTTATTTTCAATATTTAAAATAATTAGTTGTTGTTTCAATTAATTTAAAGCTAGTTTGTTTAATGTTTTCAAGAATTATTTATATTTACAAATTTCTTTGATCTTTAAAAGGTTATCAACTAATACTTAAGTATAAAGAGATTTCTATTCCTTATATTATTTTATTGGATCGATTCAATTATTGTATACATTACCAAAATGATTAATATATTTGGTTTAAATGATCTTTAGGATTATTAAATCTATAAAAACAATTTTTATATATAACTAAACAATAATTTGTTTTAAAATTCGATTTTGCGTAGTCTTTTGAAAGATTTTCAAAACGTAGAATAAATCGATTATAGTTATAATTCAATCGAATATATAACAAAAGTTATTATAATTTTGATCGTATTTACTTTTCTAAATCCTATAAATCTTCTTTATAAGCAAAAAGTTCTTTGAGAAATCTTTTAATATTGTAGAGATAGGATTCGCAAAAAGTTTAAGTTTAAGTATTTCATTTATTTCGATATTTATAATATATCGATTATAATCTTTAAAATTTATAATATATTGATTATAGCGTTTACAATTCTTTTTAAAAATTACATAATCTATAAAAAAGGTTTAAAATGGATTAATGTTTAACTTATTATAGAATTGGTAATAAAAAAAGTTTAAAATATCCAGATCGATCTTATTCTAGATATACTTAGAGCAATTAACATTTTTAAACAATAAATACCAAAAGGATCAATTTGTTTAACTATTAAAAATGATTTTTGATATAGTAAAAAAAAAGATTATTAAATGATAAAAATATAATAATAGATGATTAAAAATCAAAAGAAAAAAGAAGTTATATAATTTCGATATCAATATTCGAATTATAGTTTTTACAAAGATTTCGAGCATAAACTAAACTAATAACTATTATAAAGAATAGTTACGAATATAATGAAGTGATATCAAGGAAAGATTAAAATATAGATATAAAATAATAATTATAATTTTATCTTTCTCTTTAAATATAGGATTCATTCGTTCTTTATATACTATATATATATGATTATATATAATCATCATATAACTTTGTAATTATAAAAATTTACAATATTATAAATCATAATGTTATAGTATAATAATAGTTATAAAAATCTATAATACTATAAGCTTTAATATTATAGTATAATAATAATTATAAATCGAAATGCTTTTAATAAAAACTAGTTTATATAAAACAAACTTAATTTAGTATATTTACTCAATTAATTAATATACTGAACTTGGTTGACATTCCGATGCTTCTAACTCCGATAGATCAAAAAAGGTTAGTATATTTGTATACTCAATAGACCAAAAGCGATTAGTATATATGTACATTTACTATCGAAAGATCCAAGGAATATATAAGCGTACGGTGTTCCGTAAACACGTGCTTTTCACGTGCTTTACGATCTCAGCGTATTAATATATTATTTATAATTTATAGGATTTTAATAAGAACTTTGATTTTAATTTATTAAAGATAAAATAAAATAATAAATTAAATAATAAAGAGTTTAAAATAGTTTTTATTATTTTTATTTCTTTTTCTACTTTAGTTTTTTATATCTTTATTAAAAAGATTCGATTTAAAAAGTTAAGAAATCCTTATTTGTATATTATAAAAGAGAAGAAGATAAAGAGTAGAAACAATAACAAAAAGAATAACCTTCTAAGAGAGAACAATACAATAAGAGAGGAGTAGAGGCTAGGGTTAACTAGGATGGTTATGGACGACGAAAAAGGGAAAGATAATCAAGATGAATGATCTAGATTATAATAGATATATATATAATCAAAAAAGGGAGTAATAAAGAAGATAAAACTCAATAAACAAAATATAATATAATGATCTAAAATATAAAGTGAAAGGAGTATAAATACTCTTTATAAAAGGCGAAATTACGTAATGGTATTAGATCCGAATGATCGGAGCCATTTTGTAGTCTTACAATATATAATATATAAAATCGTTGATTATTAAACAAAGAGATAAGGTTTATTATAAAAATATAAATTTTTAAAGAATTTAATGTTATTAATGCTTTATATATATATATTAATCTTTATCGATATATTTGTATATAATAGTAAATAATTTTTTAATTATAAAAGCCAATAATAATGAAAAAGTATAATATTCTTTCTTTGTTATATATTGTAATCGTTAATTATATGAAAATAAAAGATAAAACGTTTTCGAATCGCTTTTCGAAACATTTTGAAATATATTAATCTTTAAATAAATGATTCGAAGTTAGCGCAAAGTAGATCTACATTGAAAACAAATTCCTTTAAAAGCGAGTATACTTCGAAGGATTACTTTGCAACGGCAAAGATAAAAAGGAAAAAGAAAAAAAGGAAAATGGGTAATAATAGTAATGAAAAGATTACTCGAAGATATACTTCTTTTAAAAAAAAGTGAAAAATAAGGATTAAAGTAATAGAGTTTAAAAGAAGTATTGTAATATTAATATTTAAATACTACGAAATTTCCGATCATTCGATAATCTTTGTAATTCTATTTTTAACATCTTGTATATTGATCAATTTAATAAAGTATTCAAACTTTTGCTAAATAAGATTCTTAATAAACTTATTTATTAACATATCGACAATTAATAAATACGTAATTAAGAATCACTTTTTAACGTATTTTTAATAAAGTTATATATTTTGAATATTTATATATTTAAGTTTAATAGAGATTCTTTTATTCTTATTAACTATTAATCGAATCGTTTAAATATTATTGTAAAAGATATTAATAAGCTTTTTCATCAATATTTTAATTTTTTTTAAAAGCTTTAATATTGCTATTGTTTCTTTAATTGATATTTTTATATCTAAAGGTTTTATCTTTATAATCGAGATAGTAATTATATCTTGCTTTATAGCTTTCTATACAATAGTATTACTATATAATATAATTATATAGTTTTAAAAAAATCTTGATATAACTATATCATTTGCAAAAAAAGCATTTGAAAAGATTACTATTTAAGAAATATAATTACTTTTATAGCAAATAGAAAAGTATTGCGATCTATACAAAAATATAATACAATGATCGATTACTTTATAATGATCCTTTAAAAGATTAATATTATATTCGTTTAATTTAAAGAAAAAGAAATTTAAATTGGCTTTAATTGTTATAACCGAATACAAAATTGATTTAACTTTTTTCTAATATTCTTTTACTTTTAAAAGAAAAGTTATATTTTTGTTTTTTTCAAATATTATAATCAAAAATAGTATAATTGCTCTTTCTTTTATAAAACTAAATTTGCAAGTAATTTTATCAATATAAGTATTATATATTAATTATAATTTTTTAAATTATTAATCTTTAATAATTCGAATCCTTAGAAACCATTAAATATCGTTAAGATTTTCAAATTTATATTTAGCTTTGATTTTATTAACTATTTGATCCTTTTGATATTTATATCTTTTGTAATAGATCATTTGAATATTATCGATAAAAAATGAAATAAATATATAATAATTAAAGAATATAAAAATACTAAGCTTTTCTTTATACTTTATTATTTTAAAACTAATAAATATATTTATAAACTCTTTATACTATAATGTAAAAGAGTCTTTTAAGCTATATAATATATAATTGAAAGTAATAAATATATTAAATACTTTATACTCATTTAGTATATTTATTTATTTATTTATTTATTTATTATATTTAACGTCTATGTAAACTAGCTAGACTTTTGATCTCTCGAGGGGTATTAGAGATGAGTGATACATTAATGAGTCAAAAGTTTAAAAGCTTATCATTTAAGTACATATTATACAATATCGCTAGATTGAAGTATTAAGATTACTTTCTTTCAATAATTTTTTACAACTTTAACTTTGTTAAATAACTTTTTTTAGTTATTTAAAAAAGCGTTTTGTATTTAAAAGATTAATTTTTGTTTATTATATTTTAAAGAAAATAAGTATTGTAAGATTGCAGAATGGCTCCGATCATTCGAACCTAACATCCTCATGTAACCTCGCCTCTTATAAAGAGTATTTATACTCCTTTCACTCTATATTTTAGATCATTATATTATATTTTGTTTACTAAGTTTTATTTTCTTTATTATTCTCTTTTTTGATTATATATATATTTATTATAATCTAGATTATTCATTTTGATTGTTTTTCCCTTTTTTATCGTTTATAATCGTTTTAATTGATCTTAATCTTTACTTTTTTTTTATTGTATTGTTCTTTTTTAAAAAACTATTTTTTTTGTTATTATTTCTATTTTTTACTTTTTTCTTTTTTATATTGGTAATTTATATAGGGACAAAAGTTTATTCAAAATTAATTATTTATAAGAGCAATATACAATTTTGAATTCTTTTCGGTATATTAGAGTATTTTGTAAAAAATCCAAAATATCGGAAAAATTGATGAAAAAACTATAAACAATAATGGTATAGAATTGTATTCTTTGATAGGGATAAAAAGAAAGCAAAAACAATAGAATAGATTATACTTTAAAAGGAAGAAATTCAAATCGCAAATAATTATATTCTTGTTCAATATCAATTATTTAAATATAATAACGATAAAGATAAGATTTGATAACGTTTGTATTACAAATCGAATAATAATATAAAATAATTATAGGATTAATAATTATTATCAAAAATAATAGTTTTTTTTATTTAGCGATTTGGTTTATAAATTGTATATTAAATCTATTTTATAATTTATAATCCGAAAAATTCAATATATATCATCTATATAGCTTTTAATACTAATATTAAAAAGCTTTTTTTATGGTTTTGCATTTTTAAATCTAAAAATTAAATTGAAAAAAAAAGCATGATTTACCGGAACTTTAAATAACTATTAAATCGATTTGATTATATTTTGATTCGATTAAATATTTGTAATTAGAATGCCAAAGATTAATATATAAAATAAATGAATTTTATAGAACAATAAACAACAATAAATTTCGACGCGATCATAAAAATTTTATTTTAAGTTTGGATATAGCAAATACTAAATCTTTGAAAAGGATCTAAATATATTTTAATTTTTTACTTAATTAATTTAATATTGTTTTAATTAATTTATATAAACTAAATTGTATTAATCGATATATTACACTTCAGCGTCGATAGATATATACAATAATACTTTGCGAATTCGTAAAGTATTATCGTCGAAATGGATAAAGATTCTATTATTATTAAAATCTTTCATTTATTATTAAAAATTTGTTTTTTTTTTCTTTTATTATTCTTATTACTTCTTTATTATTCTATTTATATTATTGAAAAATTTATATTTTAATTATATTATATTTACATTTTATACAATTCAAATTGTTCAAATTATAATACTTTGTTAATTAACTATATCTTTCGAATTTATTAATGGTTTTAATATATCTATATTCGATATAATAGCTTTCAAAAATCCTAAAATCGAAAAGATTAATAATTTTATCAATAACAAACAATCTAGCTTTTTTAATAAATTGAAACTTTGTAAAAGCAAATATTATAATATTAAAAGCAAACAATCTACAAAAACAAAGCTTAAAATCATTGTTTTTTTTAAGATCAAATCCAATTTTAAAGAAAACTTTGAGCAAAATGAGAATACTTTTATATTCAACAAGAATAATATCAAAAAGATTATCGAAGCTTTTATAAAATCTAACAAAAGAAATCTACTATTTGCAGAGAAAAAAAGAATGTTATAGTTCGATAATACTAATACAATGGAGTAGTACAAAACTATAGAGGATTTTAAACAAAAGTACAATATGATTAAAAAAGAATTCCGTTATCGAATTCTTAAACAAATAAAGTATAATTTTTGATTTAATATAAAGATTATAAATAAATACAAATCATCTAATTGGAATTAAAAGAAGATCTTCAAATCTACTTTTCTAGCGGAGTATATTGTATAAAACACTTTTCAATTAAAATATAGTCAAAACTATTTGCAAGCTTTAATATTTAAATATAGCGCAAAAAAAAAGTATGACCTCGAAAACATATTAATCTATAGCCGAAGCTATAACTTTATTATAATTCGGCTTATAACGAAAAAGAAGATTATTATTAAAACCATCGCCTTTTTGTTCTTAAAAAGCTTAAGCATTCGATTAAGATTAAAGTTCGTTGATAAAATTGATAATCTATTGAAAGAATATTACATTTTGGTTTAAGCCTCGATTTATACAATTTATATAAAGTATATGAATCTATTAAATTATAATAAAGATTTTGAAAAAAAAGCTTGATTAAGGAAAATTAATGTTGAGATAGTTGATACTATTATAAAGATTATAGAAAAACCTAAAAAAAAGAAATTTGCATTTTCCAAAGATTATAATGATAAAATAAGTTCGTTAATTAAAGCATTCAAAATGTTTATTACCAAAAGTATTGTATTCTTAATCAAACTTATTATTATAGGAAAATCTATAGCTTTTTCCAACTTTATTAAAGTTTTTAATAATAATAAAGCAATAAAGATTAATGTAGTTTATAATAAGTTTTGCTTTTATTATCAAAATATATGATTTGAAAATAAAAGCTATACTATAAAGAAAGATTGTTTAGTTTTCAAAAAGCATTGTATAAAAGAATAAATCATTTTCGATAAATTCGATATTATATATTAAAGAAAAAATCAAAATTAAACAAAACTATCTCAAATCTTTTATAATAAGAATAATGGTTTTTTAATACATTTTGTAATGACTAATATAAAGATAAATAGGTAGAACAAAAAGAACAATTCAAATATAGAATCGATTGAATATATTAATATTATTAAAATCGTTGATAATAGTGTTTATTTCTTTAATAATATTAATTCGATTTTATTTTCTATTTTTTATTTAAATAGTTTTATTCTAGAATATATTAATATTGTTATTTAGTTTAAATCTATTATATTGCAATTTAAACAATATATCAACAAAAACAAAGCAAAAAAAATCATTTTTATTTTAAAACAAAAACCCGAAAATATAGTTTCAAAATTTGCTACTTTTATCTTTACAAAAGCTTAAATAATTAGATTTTCTTTATTTAATACTTTGGATTCTATAATAAATAATACACTTTCAAATAATTAAAACTTTATAAAAATAGATTTATTAATTGTTATTGAAAAAGTTGTTTTTAGAAAGCTAAAAAGAAAATTTGTTTTTTTGATTATAACTAATAGTTATAGTATAATTAAATAAGTTAAATATTTAATCTTTGAAATTGAAATTTCTATTTCTATTGGCTTTTTGTTCAAAATAATATCTAAACTTTGGAAAAAATGATTAATCAAGATTAATAATTCATTAAAACTTAAAGCATTGATATTAAAACTTTTCGATATTGTTAATAATATATCATTTGCTATTTTGGAATCCTATACTATTATGATTCGAAACCGAAAGTTTATTAAAATATAAATCAATTATTGTAATTTGTTTAAATATAACCCTTTAATATAGATAAATACAATTTCTATTATTTTGTTAAATTATCAAAGGGAGGTATATAATCAAGTTATATATATCTCGGAGACGGATCGAGATTATAAAAAACTATCGATAATTAAAATTCTATTGAATAATTAAAGCTTAATTAAAGCTATTCCCAATAATAACTTTATCATTAATATAATAAATAATAAATTATATATAATTTTGAACTTTTCAATAAACCTAGTAAATATAAGTATTGTTAGTATTGTAAAAGAGAAGAAGGTGAGGGGTGGAAACAACAACAAAAAGAATGGCCTTTTGGAAAAGAGCAATACAACAAAAGAGGAGTAGGGACTAGGGTTAGCTAGGACGATCATGAACGACGAAGGAGGGAAGGATAATCAAGATGAATGATCTAGATTATAATAAATATATATACAATCAAAAAAAGAAATAGTAAAAAAGATAAAACTTAATAAACAAAATATAATATAGTAATCTAAGATACAAAGTAAAAGGAGTATAAATACTTCTTATGAGAGGCGAGGTCATGTAAGGGTGTTAGGTCCGAATGGTCGGAGCTATTCTGCAGTCTCATAGTATTAATACAATCGAATCGAAACTTATAAATATATATAAAAATATTAAAATCTTTTTAAATGAAATTACAAATATGGTTAATATTTATATAATAAAAAATGCCCGAAACAAACTTTTATTGAGTATACTATAATTTATTGCCGGCGAAATCATATTTAATTACTAGTATAGTTTATAATACATTGCGATTACTAATAATAATAATGAATATTGTATAAATGTTTAATATAATAAGCAAACGTTACAAATAGTTTACAATAGATATTTCTTCGACATTAATAAGGAAAACTAGATTCTAGTATATTCAATAAACAATGTATCGGTAATCTTATATTAAATCCTCTTTAAGATATAGAACTTTTGAAAAAGTAAATAGTATTTGATAAATGTTACAAATTGTTAAATCTAGAATTTTAAGAATGGTTGAAAAAAGTATTAATTTATCTGAAATCAATCGAAGATTATATTCTACTTCTAGATCTATAAGATTTATATATTAATAAACCAAAGTATATTGAATATTTAATCGTTTTTGAAGATGATAATAAATTTATTTATAAATATTATTAAATTATTGTATAATTTATATATTCAATAATTAAAGTATTAATAAAGAATTTTCGAAAGAATCTTCTATTTTCTATTAATACTTTATATAAAAACAAAGCCAACAAAGTTTAATCATTTAATATTCCTACAAATATAAATGAAAAAAATCTCAAAGGATTAATAAATTAGTTTAAATATTATAAGAAAATGTTTTTTTGTAAAGAATCTATTAGCAAATGAAAAAAGTATTTGATATTAAGATTCAATAATAAACTTAAAGAATATCAATTAACTTTTAAATATATAAAGAAAATTAAGCATAAAGATATATTTATTAAATAAAAAAAAAGATTTGTTATTATTGTATTTTTTGAATTACAAAAATACTTTAATATTTAATTAGATTTATATTAACAAAATGCAATTTGATATTACATTTTCCTAAAAGATCAATACAATTTCGCATATAGTATGGTAAATAGTAAGTTTCTCGATTTCAAAAACTTTAATATAGATAATCTCTAAAATGCTTTAAAATCGTATTGATTAAAGAATATTCAAATATTGCGAAAAGTTATATAAGAATCTATAGTTTTTGATTAAAAAAAAAACCCTTGATATTTACAAAATCATTAATGTTATTATTAAATTGAATAAGATTATAATTCAGGATGTTAATCTTTTATTTGATATAAATATTTTCGTTGAAAATTTTGTGAAATATATGATTGCTTTTTTAATCGATTTCTTTTTTGGTTATGATCAAATTCTTTTAATAAAAAAGAATAAGAATATAATTGTATTTCAAACTTTGTTTAATTTGTTATAATAAACAATTTTTCTATAAAAAGTAACAAACTTAATAGTTTAGTTTTGTAGGATTGTTTTAAAAATCTTAAATAATCTTTTATTAATTATAATATTGCTTTTCCTAAATAATATTGGGATTAAAGATTTATTAAATAATTATAATATAAAGAAAATCGAAGATGAAATTAAATATTTTGTTTTCAAATATATTTAATCCATTAATAAAACATTTAAACAATTAAAAAAAGCAGATTGTTCAATTAAAACTAAATTAGAATAGTATATAAATAAAATCCAGATTGTTGGTTATATTTGTAATATTGATAAACGAACTTCTACAAATGTAAAAATCTAGAAGATTATCGATTGGTTTATACTATTTAATAAATATAATATTCGGATATTTCTTGAAATCTATATTTTCTTTCGGATTTAAGTAAAGAATTTCGTTAAAAAAGCAAATTTTCTATATCGATTATTAAAGAAAAATGCAGAGTTTATTTGAATAGAATTAAAGTAATTTATTATAGATTCTTTAAAGTATATTTTAATCTATACTTTTACTTTTATACCTTTACAATATAATAATTCGAAAAAGGTTAATGAAATTGTTTATAATATTAATATTAGTTTTAAAGGATAAAGCGGTTATTTGGATCAAATATTTAATGGAAAAAGAATAATAATTTGTTTTAAAAATAAAATATAAAATATTATTGAAAAGAACTATAATACAACTAAAAGAAAGTATTGTAATGTTTTGAAAACTTTACAAAAGTTTAGATTTGATCTTTATAACATATATTTCATTCTCAAGATTAATGTTAAAGTTTTGGTTATACAATTCAATTGTATTGCTATTAATTTATTTGAAGCTTTGGTTATAAAATAGATCGTTTGGATTCGATTATTCAATTTTAAAGTCCGATATATCAAAAAAGTATTTTATACTATTGTTAACAAATTATCAAAACAATCTTAAAATTCTTTTAATCTTTTTAAAAATGAAATGGATATTGATGATTAGATCGTTGAAAAGCTCAATAATATTGTAGTAATAAGTAATTCGCGAAACTTTACGAATTCGCAAAGTATTATATTATATAACAAATATTTAAAAGATAATCGGAAAATCGCTTTCTATTTATCAATTTTATAAAAACTAGCAAATATAACAATATTAGATTTTGGAAAGTTCAAAAAGAAAGCTTTAGGATTTAATGTACAAAATAAATGTTTATTTAAAAATAAATCAAAAAATATATTTTACCAATAAGTTATTAATAACAAAAATGAACGTTTGGAATTGATTTTTTATTTGTATAATATATATGATTATAAAGAAATAAAAAGTATATTTAACAAAGTTCATTAATTATATTATTAAACGAATATATTTCAAAAAGTTAAAGCGTTTATTAAAGCTTATCTTAATTATCAATTTCGTAAATCAAATCTCAAAGAAAAATTGTTATATTCGATTTGGATCAATATATATTAAACCAAATATAGTTTAAATATTATTTATATATTTGCTAATAACGATTACAAGTATTTGATGGTTTTATATAATAATTTTTTTAGATAAATCGAAGCAAAGCTTTTATATATTATCAATTTGAAGAATATCGTATTGTTTCTTTCGAATATTGTTTATCGATATAATATATTTGAAAAAATCGTTATAAATGAAAAGCTTGAAAATTAAGATTATATAGAATATTTTGTAGCAAAATATAAAATCAACAAAATCCAGATTTTAATATACAATTCGAAAGTAAACGAAGCAATAGAATATGGATATTAATCATTAAAAAATAGTTTAATTAAAACAATGAAAAGAAAAGAAAAATGATTTTAATATCTAAACGCTATTTTGATAATTAATAAAGTTATTATTTATAAATCTATCAATTTTATCTTTTTTTATATAATCTATAATTAATATTCTATTTTATTAATCGAAACCAAATATTATATATAGAAAGTTTTAAACTAGAATATTATAAAGATAAGATCCGATTTGTTGATTGTTTATATACGCCAATTTGAAATAAAGAATAAAAATATTCAGGAAATTGTATTATACAAAAAACGTTATCAATTTAATAGGAAAAAATACTTTAATAAAGATTATAATACAACGAAAAAGAATATCAAACAAAGTAATATAATTTTATATAATAATCCATTAAGCAAAATTAATATATTAAAAAAACGAAAACTTATATATCGATAATTTGGATTTTATTAAATAATAAAAGCAAATATAAACAAAAGCATTTATATTTTGAAAAAGTTGAATAAAACTTGTTCATATAGAATTTATATAAACAATAAACTTAAAAAATTTATTTAATATAATAATATAATTGTTTCGATAAAGTTGAACAAAATTAAAAATAACGATTTGGAAATTGAAAATCCTTTAAAAACTTTAATTTTTTTGTTTAAAAGATTTATTGGATAAACTTTAAAAAGTATAAATCAATTAGCAAATAATAATTCGATATCTAAAAAAAGTTAATTGCTTTATCAATTTAATTTAGCTATTAAAATTCTCTTTCGCAAATTAAGATCTGTATAAACAAGATTTTGAACTCCTCGAATTTGATGTAAGATTTTAATCTTAAAATCCAGCTTTATTAAGGATATTAATCTATATTATTGTTTAATAAATTAATCAAATCTTTAATATTATCGTTTAATGAATTAGTTAAATCCTTTAAGATTATCGTTTAAAACCATTTGTAATCTATTACTTTATTTCAAATAAATAAATCATTTGTTATCAAAAACAATATTATTCATTAGTAAATAAAGCAATTACTTTATTAACAAAATGATTTTCATTTTTTTCTATTTATATTAGATTATTTGTTTTTCTTTGTTAATTATTTATATTATATATTGCTTTTATTTAATTTGTTTTTTTATTATATTAATATTTTCTTTTCCTTTTTATTTCAATCCTTTTCTTCAATAATAATAACTTTTTCCATATACTATATTTCGATCTTTATATCCTTTTGTATTAACAATTTTACAATTCTTCAATTTTAATATTAATTCTTTTGCTTTTAAATAATTGTTTTTTTCTATTGATCTATTAATTCTTTAATCTTTTTTATATTTATAAATCTCATTTTCTTTATAAAATTCTTTATACTTTTATATTAAATCTTTTGTATCCTTTTACTCTTTAATATTACAATTTCTCACTTTTGTTATACTCTTTGTTTTTTACGATGAATAAACCAAAATCTTCGTTAATTGAAGAGATTAAATATAATAAAGCCAATTAACGATTTGCAACCTTTTTAATTGTTATTAAAGTATGATATACAGAAAAATTTAGTTACTTTTCGCAAATTCTGGAATAGTATAAAAATCGATCTATTGAATTGCAATATAACGCGTATATTTCCTTTAATCATTTTGTATTAACTTTGCAATATAAGTTTAAAAAAGTTATAAATAAATCGATGATTAATATAATTCGAGATAAAGTATAGTTTGCTATTAATATTTTTTAAAAAGAATATTGAAAAAACAATATTATTATTATCAAAAAAGTAAAGAATACTTAATACAAATATAAAGAATATTTAAACAATATTATAAACTATTAAATAAGATTTTTTATTAATAAACTTTTGGCTTTATTGCTCATTTTCAAATAAAGTTCTCGATTTGTTAAAGATTTATATATTATTGTTAGGATTTTTGGATTTATAAATATTATCAACAATATCAATAATGAATTAATACACTGGTTATTAAAAACACGAAAACAAAAATATCGCATTAATCAATAAATTATATCTTTTAAATTCAAAAAAGTTGTTTTGGTTATATCAAAGAAAAAGGTTAAAATGAAATAAATTAACAAAAAAACCAAAAACTTGGGTTTTTTTTATAATAAATATAATCTATTAAATATTGATAATGAACAATATTAATTGGAAATATTTTCTCGATTTATATTTATATTCGAGATTAAGAATATAAATTTGAATATTCTTATTGAATTAGTAGATCACAATATAATAGTTTGAAAACACTTAAATATTAATATTCTGATCAAAAAAATTGATTACAAAATAAATTTAATAAACATTATAATAATTTATCATTAGACTTTTATTAAACTTAACAATTATATTGTTGTATATTAAAAGATCAATGAGTATATTACCTTTAAAATATATAAATATCCTTTTGCAATTATTAATAACAATCTTATATGGTTTTAAGTTTTATTAGAAAGATACATTGTTAAACAAATCGAATAGTATTAAATAATTGAATTGATTATTTGCTATTTATTAAATATATATTTATATTATATTCAATAATTAGCAAATATTTTTGGTTTGGAAATTGTTTGTTACAAAATAAAGAAGTTTGATAATAGATTAACGAAAGTTTATACAAAGAAAAATATAATCGATAAGATATATATTTTTAAAAAGTTTTATAATTGATTTAAGTTTTATACTATTGCAAAAAAGGCTTGATATTAATAAACTTTTGGTTTATTAGCTTTTTAAAAGCTTTTTTTTAATATAATAAATCCTTTTGTATATTTAAATGTTTGCGGAAAACTATTATTAATAAAATTTGCTTGGATTTCGGCTTTAATACCAAATATTCTCAACAATTTAATCAAAAATGATATTTAATCTTTGATTAAAATATATCAATACTATTATTATTGAAAAGAAAAGGATTATAGTTTTTTATATATAATTTATTTCTTTTTAATATAACAAATTGTATACGTTAATTTAGCTTTTTAACGAAAAACGATTTTGCAAAAACTTGATAAAAAGTATTGTTTATTAATAATTCTTTTCTTTATAATAAAGTATATTTCGATTGGAAATTCTAATCATTTGTTTATATATAGCAATACTTTGGATATTTTTGATTTAAAAAGAAAATATAGTTTATATAATACAATTATATCCTTTGTTTTTCATAATGATTATAAAATCGAAAATCGAACCCATTTCTTTTTTATTTTAACAAAAAAAACTAATACTTTTTAATTGATTAAATCAATTAAGATTTTCTTTAAAACTTTGTTGTTTAATGCTAAAGAATAGCAATTATTATTATCCAAAACTAACTTTAAAGATTATAAGGTTATAAAAAAAAATATAGAATTGAATTGAAAGATTATTATAAATTCAGTAGATATATTGGCTTTAAAAGCAATTGTTAAAATTAATACAACTACTATAAACACTAAACCTTTATATGTTTCTATAATTTTTTATACAATTATAATATATAACAACAATAATCAATCTTTGTCTTTTTTTGAAAATAGTATATTATATTCAACGATATTCAAATTATACTATAATTTAGTACTAATTTTTAATAAAAATATATTAAAAAAAGGAAAATTTGTAATATTTAACTTTCCAATAAATATTTATGTATTTTTTGTATATTTTGTTGAATAAGCATTTATAAGAATTTTATTTTAGGATGATACATTAATAAAGAAAAGCACTTTGAAATTGTTGCAAAAACCAAAAGAATAATTCAATTTATAGTATAAAGAATCGAAAAAGAATACTTTAACCCTTTTTTATATAAACTTTTAAAGAAATAAAGAAACAGAAAAAAATATATAAAAGATATTTATTTTTTGGTTGTTTAGCGATAGTTTATATATTAGAACTAAATATCGATCTTTTTATAAGTAAAGAATTCATTGCTTTTTTCTATTTTACTTTCAATAGTCAAAAGTTTGATCGTTTATATTCCCCAAACCTTAATATTTATAATTTTTAAAACGGATCCTTTAAAAATAATGAAGATCTAGGATCTTTGAAAAAAAAACAATATATTAAAAAAAAGAAATCATTATAACAATCCATTCGCAAACCAAGATCGTTTTGCATATTAAAGAAATCGTTTGTTATACAAAACAAATGATTATAAATTCTCGAAATGTTTGAAATCGAAATAATGAATTCGAAATGCAATGGATTTATAAAAAGATATTTTGCGAATTCGTAAAGTATAACAATCGATATTAAAGAATATTGAATCAATAGATTTTATTAAAGTATTTTATTAATATAATAGGATAAGTATATTGGTTTATTTGTTGATATATAAACTTAGTTAAGCTTTTTCGCGATTTTCTTTTGTTTTTTATCCTTGATTAATCGAAATCAATTAACAAATAGAATAGAGAGAAATATAAAACTACAAAATGATTTCGATTATTCGGATTTAATATTTTTATATAACCTTGCCTTTTATAAAGAGTATTTATATTTTTTTTATTTTGTATTTTAAATCATTATATTATATTTTGTTTATTAAATTTTATCTTCTTTATCATCTCTTTTCTTGATTATATATATATCCATTATAATCTAGATTATCCATCCTAATTATCCTTCCCTTTTTCGTTGTTCATAATCATTCTAATTGACTCTAACCTCTACTTCCCTTTTGTTATATTGTTCTCTTTCAGAAGGCCATTCTTTTTGTTGTTGTTTCCACTCCTTATCTTCTTCCCTTTTATAGTATCAAACTATATAGCAATCGCATTAATAAAAAATATTAAAAAAGCAATTATTATATTAGATTACAATCTTTGTATTTTTGTATAAAATGATATACCGCGCTTTATAAATTGCGTTTTAAATTAAACTTTAAAATGAAGTAAAGAGTAAAAGAAAAGAAAAAGAAAAGAGTAAAAAAGAAATCGAATAAAACATTAGGTTGTATACTATCCGGGATATTATAAAGCTTTCGATTACAAAACATAAAATATCGTATTGTTGCAATAAAACGTTTAAACTTTTATAGAAAAGCGAAAAATTATTATATATAATTATGTTTTTTCTAAGCAATAACCAAAAAGCGTTTAAGTTTTAACGATTACAAATAAAATTATTTAATAAAAATCTTACAAAAAACAAAATATTCTAGGGTTTTGGCTTTATTATATAAATAATGAGTTTTTGCGTTTTTGTATTTGAATTGTTTATAGTAAACTTCAAAATCGTTGTGTTTAGATCGCAATGTAAATAATCGATATAGTATTGGTTTCGCAAATTTAAACTTTGCAAGCTTTTTGAGAGTATAATATAATTGCTATTTGTAATATCTTTCCATTAATATAAACTTGTTTTTGCTTTATTATTTGTTTGTAATATTACGAATCAAACTTTATACTATTGTTTCTATTTTGTTAATTGTGGATTGCGCAATAGATCCGGGATTTATTATATTACTTTTTGCGTTTGCGTTTATTAACTTATCTATTATTTTATTATCGATTATCCTTTAGTATTTAAAGAATCATTGTATTCTAATCGTATATTGATCAATAAATCAATGATTTTCTAAAAACGTTTACTATAAAATGTTTGAAGCGTTAGCGCGTTTGCATCATATTATCGAAATATTATTAATGCAAAGCTATCGTTGTATATTCGCAACGATTAGTAGTGTTAGCGTTTTTTGTAGCCTTTTCAAAGCATTTATCGCTTTCGCATCAAAGATATACAAGAATGTATTAATCGCTTTTTTGTTAGTAATAACAAACTATTGCTTTTGATAAATCGCGTAATTGTAGTTTATATGTTTATTTGTATTATTATACAATTTAAACCTATTGAAGAAAATAATGATTATGTTAAAGAGTAAAGCGTTTTATCATTTAATGAAATTAGTTGTTGTTGTTTTTTTATTAATCCTTTTTGTAGAGTTTGTTTTATATTCAAGGGTATAATGCAAAGGAAAAAGGATTAAACAAAGCGTTTTCGAAAGTAATCGATTTGTTATTTATAGTTTTGTATTGCATTGTATACAATAATCCGATGTAATCAACCATATAATAAGCGGGTAATATGCATTAAATCTTTTAAATTGTAAAGCCATATTAATATAATTATGTTTTAAAGCCATTTTGTAAAGAAGAAGATTTGTATTGTATAAATTAGTTATTATAAATATAATCCTTTAAATTGATAGAATATTTTTTATTGCAAGATTAATTATTTTGATTGTTTTTATTATATATGATCCTATTCGAATATTAACTATAATGTTTTATAAATAATCATCTTCTACATTTAGCTTTATTTGTCTCGGATATTACGCTTTTGCTCTATATAGTAACGAAAGCAATACGTATATAATTATAGCTTTTTATAGAAAAGTTACAAAAGGTTTATATTGTGTATTAATAAAATATTTAATATATAGCGTTACTCTTTATACTTTTTCTATATATTCTATAATATGCTTTTTGAATGTAAACTTGCGATCGAATTATATTTTTAATTATTTAAATGTTGATTGTTTTGTATTATTTAATGTGTTTATTGTAGATTATATAATTAATATAAAAGAGATAATTATTTTTGAAGCACAAATATAATGTTTGCGGGTAAAATATATTATTTTTAGTTTTTCTAATACAAAAGCGATTTTATTAGTTAATCTCTATACTTCGATTTATTATATATCTTGTGTAATTATTATAACATTCTTTTTCAATATATTACTTATTTTGTAAAATGCAATATTGTTTGTATATTTAAAGCGAAAAGTTTGGTTTTGGTTTAGAAACTTTATTAAATAAAGTATATAAAATATTAAAGATAAAAATGAGCTTTAAAAAGTATCGCATTATACTCGGGATTTGTTTGTATAAGCGTTTTTAAGTTTAATCATTACTTTGCGTTCTTATAAAAATAACCGAATTATTTTTAGAAAAGTTATAGATTAGCTTTGGTTTTGTATTCTTTCTAATAGTTGTTGAGGTAGTAATGTATTAAACATTTCTTGTATATTCATCGTAATCAATATAATCTTTCGTTTTTTAACAAAAACGTATTTTATATTGTATACGAATATTGCGATTAGATTTATAATCAAATGTTTAAACAAAGCCTTGCAATGTTGAAGGCTTAGTATATTATACATTAGCAATATTTATATCATTTGTCTCGCGATAGTTTGTTTTAAGTTTTTGTTTATACAAAATAGCAAGGTTATCAAGCGTTACAAACGAATGAAGCTTTTATCCTTTTTGCCGATTTTGAATAACATTACTACTTCAATTAATCGCTAAACT
This sequence comes from Monilinia aucupariae, assembly GCA_002162555.1. NCBI lineage: Eukaryota > Fungi > Ascomycota > Leotiomycetes > Helotiales > Sclerotiniaceae > Monilinia > Monilinia aucupariae. Next base: position 123,523 of record NGKF01000033.1, on the reverse strand, counting down.
TTGAAGTAATAACTCTTTCTAAAACAATATTCGAAAAGATTATATATATATTCTTTAATGTTGCTTCAATAAGCTTTTATAAGCTAGATCATAACTTTATTAATTTTTAATAAAGTATTTGAAATTCTAATAATGTTTTGTTTTACTTTTTTAAAGAATATAATAATGTTTTAAAAAAAAATATATAATTTTCCAATATTGGATTCGTTTTTAAATCGTTAATATTATTGTACCTATATAATACTTTGTTTAATAAAGTTTATAGTTTCTTTTTCATGCTTTTAATCAATTAGTTATCAATTATCAGCGATAAAGCTTTAAAGAATAAAGCTACTTTATATTAACTTATCATTTTATTTAGATTCGCATTATTCAACGCATTATCGATTGTTTTTTTTAATACTTTTTTTTTGTTTTGTGTATTGTATTAAACATTCGTTTTCTATTTTTGAAGGTTTTATTAAAACGTTTATATAAACTATATATTGTTATACTTTCATTTATTTATTAAAGTATTAATCGTACTCAATCGTTTATTAGCTATTTTATAATTCGAATCGTTTGTTCAAATAAATTTATAAATTGTTTTGTAATTGTTTTAAGCTCGATATTCATAATAATATATTCGATTTTCGATAATCAATATACTCCGCTTTTTATAAAGTTAACAAAAATATATAAACCATTTTCAATAATCTTATATCTAATATATTTACTGGATATTGTTCTTTGTTTTGGAATAATAGTAATTTGTATATAATAGTCCAATCTATAATTTATATCCTAATGCATTATTGTTTTCGCGAAAAGTATATTGGAAAAAATAAAGTTGATTATTTACTTTGTATAATAAATAAATATCTTTATTTTGCTAATAAAGTTTATATTAATGTTTTGAAACTATTTAGAAAATATAACCTTTTAAATAATCAATAGTACCTTTAACTTGTAAATATTATATTTTACGTTAAAATTCTTTTTAATTAGTATACAAAGTATTAGAATGATATTTATTATATAGTTTATTATTATAATAGTATTAGGTTTACAATAAATGTTTATTATATAATAGCTATTTATTTCAAGTTATACTATATCTTTATTGCATTTTCCTCGGTGTTATTGTATTTATATTACAGTATTTTGCTATATATATAATATGGTTTTTGACTTTTTAGTTTCTTTTTCGATTGTTTTTTTTAGTTCCTACAAATCGTAAAAAGTGTAGTATTTGTATATCGAATGGTTTTACGTTTTGGTATTTAAAGAGCTTTATAGTTTTTAAATACAAATTATATTTGTTTTGTTTTTATAAACGAATTGAAATAGTATATTATATATCCTTGCGCTTTTCTTTATATTTGCTTATATTATTAGTATATATAGATTAAAGTTATTTTCGCGGTTTTTGTTGTTGTACCAATTCAAATTGTTATTTATTGGAAAAGGAGTTAATGGTTTTAATTAGTTGTATAATTGTAACAGTATTATTATTGTTTATATCCATTGTATTCTTTATATATACTTTGTATATACTATTCCGTAACAAAAATTTCAAGTTTATTTAATTAAAAATTGCTTTAAAGCATTTTGATGCTTTATATTGCGATATTAATATATTTATTATACGTTTCACATTATCACCCGCTTTCTTTGAAGTCATTGGTATCTGGACTTTAATGCGGGTAAGTATCGAGGTTTAAACAATATTTAGCAAGGTTATAAAGCTTATAAAGCTTATAAAGCTTATAAAGCTTATAAAGCTTATAAAGCTTTGTATACTTTAAAATGTTTAAAAGCTTTAAACATTTGCTTGAAAAGTATGCATTGTTTATATAATGTTTATAATTATACTCAAAGCATATGCTTTTTGAATTATTTGATTGTTTTTATAAATCAATTTTATTTAAGCTTTAATTAAATTGCATTATGATTTATTTTTAATTGTATTGTAAAGTGCTAATGAGCAATCTTTGTACTTTGCTAAGAACGGATTATAATACTCGTTGCATTTCGTTAATATTAAGTATAATTTGTATATTAATCTTTAATACTTAGCTTTTGCAATATTATAGTTATTGCATTGTATAAGCTTTGTATAATAATAGATATTATAATAGATTTAATAGTTTTGTTTATGAAATTCCATTTAATTGCGAAGAGAATAAAAAAAAAAAAAAAGGGTTGCTTTAAATAAGCGAAAAGGGGGAATTGAAGTAATGAAACTAACAACTCAAATGTTTTTTGTTTCACTTTTAAAGCTTTTAAAGTATTTAACCGGGGTAATATCAATTTGAATCCAAACCTTTCTTTTTACTATTTCCTTTATAATTTCAATTTATTCATCAATTATATTAAATAAAGTTTTTGATACTTACTTTATATAATGGTTATACTATATCTCAAAAAAATCGAGGTGTATAGTCTCGATAATTTTACAAATCTTTGATTTGTAAATATCCTTTATTAGAATATCCTTTTGTCACGCTGAGAGCGTAAGGCACGTGAGAAGCACGTGTTTACCGAACACCATGCCCCTACGTGTTACTTGGAATCTTCCGGTAGTAGGTGCACGAGCACGCTAAAGCGCACGAGTACACTAAAGGTATACAAGTATACTAAAGCGTATGAGCATGCTAAAGGTATACAAACACGCTAAAGCATATGTATGTTAAAGTGCACAAATACGCTAAAGCGTACGAGTATACTAAAGTGTATAAGCATATTAATCGCTTTCGATCTATTAACGCTAAAAGCACCGAAGCGCTAATCGAGCTTAACATATTAATTAATTAAACAAGTATATTAAATTAGATTTATTCTATACAATTTAGTTTTTATTAAAAGCATTTAGATTTGTAACTATTATCATATTATGATTTATATTGATATTATAATTTATAGTATTATAGATTCTTATAATTACAAAGTTATACAATGATTATATATAATCATATATAATCATACGTATATAGTATATAAAGAACGAATGGATTCTATATTCAAAAAGATAAATAATAATATAATTATTACTTTATATTTATATTTTAATCCTTTCTTGATATTACTTTACTATATATTCGTAATTATTCTCTGTGATAGTTATAAACTCGATTTATACTCGAAATCTTTGTAAAAATTATAAATCGAATATTGATATCGAAAATCATATAACTTTTTTTTTCTTTTGATTTTTAATCATCTTTTATTATATTTTTATCATTTAGTAATCATTATTTTCATTATATTAAAGATCATTTTTAATAATCGAATCGATTAATCCTTTTAATACTTATCGTTTAAAAATATTAATTATTTTAAGCTTATTTAGAATAATATCGATCTGAATACTTTAAACTCTTTTAATTACTAATTTTGTAATTGGTTAAACGTTAATCTATTTTAAACTTTTTCCATAAATATTATAATCTTTAAAAAGAATTGTAAATGTTATAATTAATATATTATGGATTTTAAAGTCTATAATCGATATACTACAAATATCGAAATAAATGAAATACTTAAACTTGAATTCTTTACGGATTCTATTCTTACAATATTCGAAAATCTTGCAAAGAACTTTTTGTTTATAAAAAAGATCTATAGAATTTAAAAAAATAAATACAATCAAAATTATAATAACTTTTGCTATATATTCGATTGAATTATATCTATAATCGATTTATTCTACGTTTTGGAAATCTTTTAAAAGATTATATAAAACCGAACTTTAAAACGAATTATTGTTTAGTTATATATAAAGATTGCTTTTACAAATTTAACAATCCTAAAAATTATTTAAATCAAATATATCGATCATTTTAATAATATATATATATAATAATCGAATCGATTTAATAAAATAATATAAAAAATGAAAATTATTTTATATTTAAATATTAATCTATACTTTTTTAAAGATTAAAGAAATTTCTAAATATAAAAAATTCTTGGAAATATTAAACAAATTAACCCCAAATTGATCGAAGCAATAATTAATTACTTTGAATATTGAAAACAAAAAAGAATATTATATTATTACTTTAAAACAATACAATAGTTTTTTCGTTGATTATATTAATCGAATAAATTGTAATCCTTTATACAAAAGGATTCTTTACTATTCAAAAATCAGAATTATAACAATTATCCGGATTTAAACAATAAACGAAAAATAATAACGCTATTTAACATTGTCCTTATAAAAAAAATCAAATAATCGATTCAAATCATTAATATAAGCTTAATAAATGTCGAATAATTAAACTAACTTTTATAAATAAATGCATTAATCAATTTACTCGATTTATTAATGAAAAGCAAATTAAAGAAATCAATAAATATATCAAAGATAAGAAATATAATAATCTTTGTAACATTTTATTCAAAAAAAGATAATTCTTTGGTATTTAAACTAATTAACTTTATGAATCTTTACAAAAAAAGAATCTTTACAATATTGCTTTTTGCATTATTAATTCAAATAAATATATCAACACTTTTTCAATTTCGATAATTATTTATATATATATATTGATAAATTATAATCTATTGGATAATTGTAATACTATATATATTGTTAACGATATAAACCTTCTAATCAATAGAAAGTATATTTCTAATAATATTTCGAATTACGTTAAAGCAAGATCATTAAGTTTATTAATGGTTGATTGTAGCAATAAAATAATTAAAAAAAATTTATTAAATAAAACAAATCTTATATTGATTAATATTGCGCTTATTCTTGGTTTTTATATTAATCTTATATTCGAAACTTTTTTTCGTAATAAGAATATTTGATTTGATAACTTTAACATTATTATTAAAATCGGTGATCGGGTTAATAGCATTATTATTGTTTAATACATTAGAAAGTATAATCTTATTTTTTTAGAATATAATGTTTATTTGAACTATTCTAATAAATCAAATTTTCTTATGAATATAAATATTATAATATTTATCAAAAACCAAAGAATTAATAAGCCTTTTCTTTAATTATATAAAACGATAAAACCCCGAATGAAATTAAGCGATTTATAGTATAAAAGATTAAGATATTTTAACAAAGAAACATTGAAATATTTAATTAGAATGGTTAGAAGAGTACAAATCAAAAGAATTATTTGAGTTGAATATATTGATTATTTATACATTTATACTAAACAAATTGTTTTATATTTGTTTAATAATTATTAATCATTTAAACCTTTTTATAAAGTTTAATAGGATTTATTCGATTTTCTTTATACTTATAACAAAGCGTTATAAATACTTATAATCAAGGATATATATAATAAAAAGATCTTTACCTTTGCATTAATTTAAAAGATATATAACAAGGTTTTTGAAATCTTATAAAACTTTATAATATAGGTTTATTGCAAATATAGTCTTTATATTATAATGATCAAATAAAATAACGATATGTTTATAATAGAAATCAAAAGTAACATTGCGTTTAAGAGATGGATTTTTAAAAAAAGTATAGAACTTGAATTCTTTTTATTCTTTATATATAAGTTTAATAAAGGAATAAAATATACAAAGCAAAAGATTATCATTCAATAAATTAAATTGCATATTTCAATTAAATTGCTGAATAAAATGTAAATAAAAGTTGCTTTTGCTGTTATATACTTATATAACATTAGTTTATTGAAAATAAAGAATTGAAAATGTTTTAACAAAATAATTGATTTTTGATTTAAACAATACTATAGATGATATTCATTATTGCTATTATAAAGGATTATCAACAATCTTCGTTTTAATTGAAATAAAATATATAGATATAGTTGTTATATATTTTTGTTGAATAAAAAAAAAGAAATTGGAATAAAAATGAAATGGTATAAAACAAATCTCTAAGTATATATTAAATATCTAATCGGATATATCTTTATTATAGCGATCTTTTATATTTGGATTCTTATACTTAACAAAATTATCATTATATAAAATATTAGATTCGATAAAAGATTTGTTTATAAAAACAATTTTTATAGCAAAACTATTAATGCTATACCAATCCAAATAATCAAAAAATTAATTATTGAATTGAACATTTAAAAAATGAAATCGCTTAATAGCATTATTATAAAAAATATAAATAATAAATTTACTAAAGGATTTACATAAAGAAAACTTAAAACCGTATATAATCCTAATTAGAATTATAAACATTTAAAGTTTTCGATCTCGGGGATGATAAAAGTAATTGAAAAAGATCAAAATGATTAAAAGAATTAAGTAACAAAATCCTCGCTATTTATTTTAATTTATAATAATGAGTATAACATTTCATTAAACCTCGATATAATTATAAATATTAACAAATTATTATTGATTTTTAATAAATTAAAATCTTAATTAAAAATTCTTATAATAAAAAATAAAAGCTTGTTTAAAATGATTAATTTATAAAAAGCTTATATAAACTTTGATTATAGAAAATTAACAATTCTATCAAAATCATTAATAATGTTGAATAGTAATCTAAAGAATAATAAATCGAATAATCATTTGATTCTCGATAACAAAGAAAGAAATACACTATTGCTCTCTATAGAAAGAAATATATTGAAAAAATCTTTTTTGTTATTTAGGTTTAATAGAGTTATTAAACAACTATATACCTTATAGATAAAGATTTCTAAGCGTAATATTGTCATGTCAAAATGACGCGCCATATTAAACATATGGCTAATTGGGTATATATACTAATACGTATAGTATATGTCCGCACAGCGGTATAACACCGTGACAGTTTACTCGTGATACACCCCCAAGATTGCTAACGCTTAAAGCAAGGATCTTAATTACCCTATAGAAATGCCTTATAAAATGAAACATAGCGAAATAGCTAATTAGCTAAATGGAATCGTATAATTGATTCAAAGCGAAAGTAATCTATATGGAGCTTCAAGTGGGGTCTAGTGGATCGAATCTTATTCGTAAACTAATGTAGCTGATCCACTAATAAAAATGCCGGAGTGGATTCCTTAAAAATCCTTGAAAAGATAAGCAAACTCAAATCGAGTATTATACCAATGCGCTACCGGGCTTATAACTATTACGTCAAAATGACGCGCTATATTAAACATATGGTTAATTGAGTATATATATTAATATATATAGTATATGTCCGTACAGCGGTATAACACTGTAATAGTTTACTCGTAATAAATATCAATATTGAAAAGTATATTAAATTCGATGCGTTTAACAATATTGATATAATCTTTAATTATACAAAACATTAAATAATAAATCGCATTAAACGTTCAAATCGTTTATATTAATAAACAAATAATTATTACAAAACTAATATTTTCATTAATATTATAATTACTTAATCATATAGATTCAAAAATGGATTTCAACGATTAAATGATTTCTATAACATTTTCTGGTTTAATAAAAAGAAAGATAAGTTAAATAAACAAAATAATAAGTTTATTATTATATATAATATAATAATTATCATAATAAAATATAAATCGATAATTACGCTTTGAATTTAACTCAAAATCACGAATCTTCCGCGAATATTAAAATCAATAATACTATTATCATTGAGATTCTTTTATAATTTTAGAACTTATATATTCGAATATTGGTTCAAAATGGATTATAATCGCAAAATTAAAGTATTGCAAAATCGCGGCATTTGACGGGAAATTGAAACAATATCGATTAAATCAAAGTTTATTCTATTTCAATGAGTATTTATTTATAAAAATAATTAAAGTAATTATATTAATCATTATAAATTACAATTAATAGTTAGAAAAGATCTTTAGGATATAGCGATAATCGAATCAATTTATACTATTACATTTATTGTATAATCTTTTCGTATAATAATGGTAATAATAGCAAAAGATAATCTTGAAACAAAATAATATAATATTGTAAATGCTTTCGTTAATGTATCTCGAAATCTTATTAAAAATCCAATTATATACTATGTACTAGATAAATATAAAGTATTTAATAAATCCATTACTTTCGATTATACATTGTATAATTTGAAAAACTCTTTTGCATTATAGTATAAAAAATTTACAAACATATTTATCAATCTTAAAATAATAAAATACAAAAAAAAGCTTTGTATCTTTATATTCTTTGATTATTATATATTTATTTTGTTTTTTATTAATAATATTCAAATGATTTATTATAAAAAGTATAAACATTAAAAAGATCAAATAGTAAATAGAATTAAAGCGAAATATAAATTTAAAGATTTTGGCGATATTTAATGATTTCTAAAGATTCGAATTACTAGAGATCAACAATTTAAGAAATTATAATTAATATATAATATTTATATTAATAAAATCGCTTGCAAATTTAGTTTTATAAAAGAAAAAGCAATTATATTTTTTTGGATTATAATATTCGAGAAAAATAAGAATATAGCTTCTTTTTTCAAAGTAAAAGAATATTAGAAGAAAATTGAATCAATTTTGTATTCGGCTATAATAATTAAAACCAATTCAACTTTTCTTTCCTTTAAATTAAGCGAATATAACATTAACCTTTCAAAAAATCATTATAAAACAATCGATCATTATATTATATTCTTATACAAATTATAATACTTTTCTATTTGCTATAGAAACGATTATATTCCTCAAATAATAATCTTTTTAAATATTTTCTTTGCAAATGATATGGTTATATAAAAATCTTTTCAAAACTATATAATTATATTATATAATAGTGCCATTATATAAAAAGCTACAAAGCAAGATATAGTTACTACTTCGATTACAAAAGTAAAACTTTTAAATATAAAAAAATCAATTAAAAAAGCAATGATAATATTAAAGCTTTTAAAGAAAATCAAAGTATTAATAAAAAAGCTTATTAATATCTTTTATAATAATATTTAAACAATTCGATTGATAATTATTAAAAATAAAAGAATCTCTATTAAACTTAAATATATAAATATTCAAAATATATAGTTTCATTAAAAATACGTTAAAAAGCGATTCTTGATCATATATTTACCAATTGTCGATATACTAGCAAATAAACTTATTAAAAATCTTACTTAGCAAAAGTTTAAATACTTTATCAAATTGATCAATATATAGAATACAAAGAATCGAATTATAAAGGTTATCGAATGATCGATAATTACATAGTATTTATACAAATTAATATTATAGTAATCTTTTTATATTTTATTATTTCAATCCCTATTTTCCACTTTTACCCTAAAAAAGTTCACCTTCAAACAACTTTTCCACTATTATTATTTATCTTTCTCTTCTTTTTTTCTTTTTTATTTTTGTTATTGCAAAGTAATCCTTCGAAGTATACTCGCTTTCAAAGGAATTCGTTTTTAACGCAAATCTACTCTACGTTGATTTCGAAACTATTTAAAAATCCATGTATTTTAGAACGCTTCGAAAAGCGATTTGGAAACGCTTTATTTCTTATATTTATATGATTAACGATTATAATATACAACGAAAAAGAGATATTATACTCTTTCATTGTTATTAGTTTTTGCAGCCAAGAAATCATTCGCTATTATATACAAATGTATTAACAAAAACTAATATATATACGTAAAGTATTCATAACATTAAACTCTTTAAGAATCTGCGTTTCTATAATAAACTTTATCTTTTTGTTCAACGATTAGCGATTTTATATACTATACGTACAAATAAGGATTTTTTAGCCCTTTTAAACCAAATCTTTTTGGCGGGGGTATAAAAAGTTAAAATAAAGGAAAAAACAAGAATAAATACTATTTTAAACTTCTCATTGCTCGATTTACTATCTTATCCTATTTTCAAAGGATTAAAACCAAAATCCTCATTAAAATCCTATAAATTGTAAGTAATATACTATTAAAGTAATTATAATGTTTATTTCCGAATAAAGCGAAGGATTTTCATCTTTATTCTTATTTTGATCTTTATTTTTATTTTTGTTATCACTTTCGCTAAAAGAATTTGTTACGGGATATGGCTATCCTTGGTGTTATTTCTGTACTTCTAGTACATTCCTTACTCTTCTTACTTATCCGTATTTGGGTATACTAGCCCCATCACAGTAGAGGCTATGTATCCTTTACTGAGGTAATACTTTTATTAAAACATTATTATTGCTTTATATCATATTTATATATAGACCTCTAGCTATTAGAGTTTGAGGTTAAGTTAATTAAACTTTTCTTTATTATATGAATTTAGTTCTTATTACCTATACTATTAAACCATACTTTTGTATTATCTCTCGATTCTTACTACTATGATTTATATTATACTATCGCATGATAATTATAAGCCCGGTTAGCTTTTAATATTGCCAATATCTTGCTATCGCTTTAATTGATATTTTCACAATTTTTATACTTTTTTTATTTTTTTAATACTTTCAAATTCTACCACCAATTTTTATTCAAATCCTATCATTTTTACTATAGCGTTTGTTCTTGTTAAGCTTAATATTAGCGATAATTGGCCAGAATGGTATATCGGATTATAAAGTTTTTATGCTTTATACAATCTTTGAAGTACTTTCAATTTTAATGTTAAATTTTCATTTGATTATAAACTTATCGATTGATTAACTATCCCGGAACCTTTTTCTTTTATCTTTGAAACAATGATTAATTAGTTGAATTGCGAATATACTGCGAAATTTATAAAGGATATTGTTGAATATAAGTTTACTATTGCAAAGTTCATTGTAAATATTGCTATAGAAAAAGCTTTAGAATCGAAAGCTTTTTCTTTAATTCGACCTGAATATTTTAGTTACTTGATTCCGAAGGATGCTTTAAAGGAGTATATGATTTGGAAAGCCGATTATTGCAATCACAAAAAAGAATATAACTCGAAATACAAAAAGTACTAGGATATATATATTTGAATAATTACAATAATTAATTTTGTTTATCTAATGAATTTTTAGATGAGTATAAAGGATGGCCGTATATTTCGACAAATAATAGGCTATTTTAAATCATATCTCTGCTTTATTAATAATCAAACCATTATAAAAGTTCAAAAGGATTATTTTAATGTATTTGCATCTACTATTATCGCTCGAATTAGTAGTATTAAATGGGCTTAGGAATAATAGATTGTCTACCAAAAAGTAGTAATCTATGATATCCTTAATATCAAAGAATTATTAGCTATCAAAAAGTTCCTTATCGCAATCAAAAAATTCGATTTTTATTGAGTTAAAAGTATACAACGAAAAATTGTTATTATTCTTTCTTATATCAACGAAAAGCCTTTTACCTTTAAACAAATTGAACAAGATTTTTTTTTGTTAATGTAAAACATTGAGAAAGCATTTTCTAAAAGAGTTTATATTACATTTTTAAATTACTCAACTTCACCTAATCCTTTCTTATCCAATTCTTCTTTATTCAATACTTTTTTTTCTAATAAAGCCTTTCGTTCTAATAATAAGTCTTTCAACAATAATAAATTCAAATACCTTTGCTACAAATATATTGATTTTCGCAAACATTAATACGTTGTTAATGTATGTTATTGTTTGTAATAAGCTTTTATATCTAAAAGTAACGTTTAGTATAAAATCATATTGGATGATATTGAAGTTCAAGATATTAAGGTATATTTAAAGAACCCAAAATAAAAGAATTTGTATAAAGCATTGAAGAAGAAGGATTGATTAAATACTATTAATAACCCTAATATTGTTAGTAAAAAAGATAAATTAAAACTCTTCCCTTTCTTTACAGTTACTATTAGTATTACATTGATAAAATCTAAAGATTTCAATAGTATATACTCTTTCGCTTTACTAATTTCTCTTTACTATCTTTTCTAAAGTACTTTCCTTAACAATTATAATGCTTTACATTTGGTTAATAACGTTAAGCTCTTGAACAAAGGTATATATTAACCAACAAATACTAATGATTTTATTGAATTTACAATTATTTCCTTTTCTATTCTTGATAAAAGCATTTGTATATTTAAAAACCTTTTACACAACGAATTTAATCTTAAAACTAGGGATTTGGTATTTAACGATATAACTTTTATGCTAAGTTTTCATACTAATTTTATTTCAAAATCTTTTATAAAGGAAAAAAGAACATAGTTTTGTAATAACAACAATATATTAAGGATTGGGTTTATAAAGAACAGCTGTATATTGATTAACTATATTCGAAAGCATAGATTAGTTATTATTAAATACAAACCTGTTTCTTTTTTTTATTCTTTTAACCTTTTCCTCGTTTTTATAAGTTGCGCTATAATGATTTATCCGATTATCTTTTGTTAAATCAACCAATCGTATCGATGTTTGTATGATCAATTTATCTTAAAAAAGGATTCTAACAAGCTTTGGTATAAGAAAGTAGAATATTTAAACAAAGAAGTTTTAGAGTATCTAATCTGTATAACTAAAAAAATTAGAATTAAGGGAATTATTAGGATCGATTACGTTGATTATACTACTATGCACACAAAGTAAATCGTTTTATATAAATCTAATAATTCTTTTTCCCCAAAACCTTTTTATAAAATCCAATGGAATCTTTTTAATTTTCTTTATGAGTATACTAACGTTTCCTAGCTATTAATTATTAAAGATATATTTAATAGCAAAATATTCTCTTTTATTTTGAACCAAATAATATATATCAAAGTTTTCGAAGTATTATAAAACTTTGTAGTATAAATTCACTGCAAATATGGATTTAATATTGTCGTTATAAAGCAAGATAACGATATATTGGTTATTAATATTAAAAACATCATTATTTTCGAGAATTGGATTGTTAAAGAGGGATTTGAACTTGAACTTTCATTTTTTTATATATACGAACCTAATGGCGGCGCTAAACGCGCAAGTTAAGAAATTATAATAAAACAAATCAAAATGAGGATCTTTTCAGGACTACCCGATAAAATGTGAGTGGAAACAATGCAAACCGTTATTTACCTTTACAATATAAATCTTTTAAAAAGCAAAGGCTTTAAATATTTAAACAAAATTTTTAATTCTTGGTTTCGTTAATATTTCCAACAATACAATTCTAATTTTGTTAGATTTGCTACAAATGATTTGAGACTTGATTGAAGCGATATATATTACTACAACTATTGTATATACTCATTGAATAAAGATAGAGAGGCTGGTATAAAGAGTAAGTGGTACAAAACTAATCTAAGAATTTATATTAAGTATTTAATTGAGTATATACTTAAAACGCATATTTATAAGATTTGGATTCCGAAGCTTAATAAAGTTATTATTATTTAAAACGTTATTTTCGATGAATGTTATATTTATGGGATAAACAAAGTTTACAATATTATTAATATTATATTTAATTTCGATTTCAAGAATTTTGTTAAAGAGCTTGATATTTTTAAGGAAACAAATGCTAATAGAGCTATATTCAATTATAAGTTAGATAATTCAATTTCAGTTATAAACAAAAAGAATATAAATATTCCCAAAACCGTGCGCATTTTAAAAACTTTTATCAGAATATTAACCTCAAAAATGGATTTAGAGGGTATTAAAATATTGATATTTCTTGGACCAACTTCTTTACTTAATAATAAGGATTATAACAATCTAAAGGAACCTTTTCCATCGATTTTACAGGTTTTAAAACCTATAAAAAAAATAGAACCTAATATTAAAATATAACCAAATCGTTTAATATCGATAATTAAAAATATATTAAATGATAATCAAATTAATCTTATTAATTGCGGATTTTTACATTTTTCTGTTACATTTTTGATTATTTAAAGCAATGGAATGGACTACAAAATCATTGAAATACCAATTTAAATTCAAGATTAAACTTATAATTCCCAGAATAAAGATTTAGTAATTATTAGTAAAACATTTAATATTTCAAGTTAAATGAAGGACAAAACAGAATCTCAATATAGATCGCTTTTTATTAAACCAATAAAAATCCTTACTCTTTATGAAATCGAAAAACCAGTTATACTTTTTCGATCTTCATCAAAAATATATATAATAAAGGAATATCAAAATCAATATACTTCAATTCTTAATCTTCATTGTCCTTTCAAACAAGCTTAAATAATTCAAATAGAAATACCTAGAACTAATCTTAATCTAAACAAGTTTCAATTATTTTTTGATTATCAATTTAATTGTTTTGATCAATCTATTGGTTAATTATATCCTATACAATACTTTCAATATTTATATTAATAAAATATCGGAAATAGATTGATTAATACATTTATTGAAATTATTATTATATAATTTTTAGGGTCAATTTAAAGTAATAATTTTTTAAACAAATTCTATAATACTTTTTGGCCAAATCAAAATAATCTAGATAATTTGAAAGAAAAGAATAAGTTTATTATACTTTATAACATTATTGCTTTTGCAATCAATTTCAAGCTAACCCTTTCTTTGCTTTCAAAACCTTTAAATATTCTTCCAAAAATGCTTAAATCTATTATATCACTATTTCTTTGCTTTTATAATCAACTAAACAAATATGTTTTTGGACTTTGGTTTAAAAAGGATTGTAATAAAAAGATTAAGAACTTTAAGGATAAATAAACCTGAAAGGAAATCGAAGTAAGGTTGAGCAATACTTATCCAATTCCTTTTCAATGGGTTTTCGATTACAAAAACGATTTTGAAGGGTATATAAATCGATATTGTTTATATTTAATAATTCAAGGAGATCTTTAAGATAAAAGTATAATCGAATTTATTTACGTTACAATTCTTATCGCTAGGTTGTTCTGTATTATAATGGTTATAATTACTAAATATAATTTGAAAACCAAACAATTTAACGTTATTAACGCTTTTATTAACGCTATAAAAAACCTTAATAATGTTCCCATAATATATTTATTTCTAGATGGGTATAAAATGTTTGACAAGCATATTATTATTAATTAAATTTTATATGGTTTTTGGGATTCATTTACTTTATAATATAAGGAATTTATTATTATCTTTGTATCTTTTGATATAGTATAGTGCAAAGAGAAGTTATATATTTATATGACTCAAAACAAATATATTTCAATATTCTTTTTTGTAAATAATATTCAAGTTATTTACTATAGAAAATACATTAAAACAATCTATAAAATTATTGAAAAAATCAAAAAGAAGTATGAACTATACGATTTGGGTAATACCTTATAATTTTTGAGAATTCGAATTATAAGGGATCGAAAGTTATATAAGTTTTGGTTAGCTTATAATACTTATATATCCAAAATAACTAAGAAATTCGGCTTTGCTAATGGCAATGTTGTTACCCCTTTACTTATCATAATATTTATTAAATACAAAAGAATCGCAGTTCTTTTTTTTATAAAGGTTTATTAAGAAAAGATTAGCTTTATGCTTTATACAATTATTATTATTCGATTAAACGTTGTTTTTGTAGCTTTTTAATTAAGTTATTATTTAACAAATCCGTTGAAGGAGTATATGAAAACCATAAATTATTATTTATAATATTTATAGAATACGAAGTATTTAGGTTATAAATACAGCGGAAATCCATTACTTTAACTTTTATTTTACTCCGATATTTCTTTTGTAGATAATCTTGATTCTAAGCGGTTCTTATAAGGATATATTATATTTTTATTTGAAGGCCCTATTATTTGGAAGACTTTTCGCCAAGCTATTATCACTATATCTACT
The DNA here is from genome assembly GCA_002162555.1 of Monilinia aucupariae. Taxonomy (NCBI): domain Eukaryota; kingdom Fungi; phylum Ascomycota; class Leotiomycetes; order Helotiales; family Sclerotiniaceae; genus Monilinia; species Monilinia aucupariae. Next base: position 107,815 of record NGKF01000033.1, on the reverse strand, counting down.
ATGGAAGTAAAGCTTTTAAATATTGAACGCATTACTAAAAAAATTATAACTATTTTTAAACTCTTAAAAGAAATTAATTTAATAATGTAGGAATTTGTTACAATTTATTATAATAATACCCAAGTTATTTATTTTGTTGTTAAAGAAAACGAGCATATTACTACAAAGTTGCATTACGTTAATATTCAAAATATATGGCTTTATTAGGAATATACAAATCGAAAGTTTTTAATATCCTATTTAACGATTAAAAATATGCTTGCAAATAAATTAACAAAGAATTTGGATTATTAACCATTCAAAAGATTTATATTATTAATTAATTTATAAGATATTAAATCACGCATTACAAAAATTGATTAAATCTTGTACTTTAACATTATATAACCTACAATAATACCCTTTTTTTATTGCCCACTATTTCTTTTAGCTTTTCGCTTAATAATAATGGCCCGGACCAAATCCTACACTTTCTGATCATTATTGTCATTATTGTTACTCTTTGAAATAAGGTTTATAAAAGCATTCACGGAGCGGCCCGTTACAATAGGATTTGTATTGTTTGTATTTTTTAAACCTTTTAGGTATGATTTCTTTTTCTCCTTTTCTTTTTTCATAATTACTTTTTCTTTTTCTTTTTGTTTTTTTTCTAATCTTTTCTTTTCCTTCAACTCTTTCTCATAGTAGAATAATATTATCCTCAACATTGTTTTAAACGATTTAAGTTTTTATATTTTATTTATTATTATTTTCATATTTTCAACATAGAAAATGGAATTATTTATCAACTTTGTTTTTTCTTTAGTCTTAGCTTTAAGGAAATCGATTGCCATTGCGTAAAAATGATTAGGAAGTTTAATACAAAAGTGATTATAGCATTCATAGTATTTTACATCGATTAAATTAATATTGCGATAGTATACACCATTGTTTTGCTTTGCAATTAATAACCTCATATATTAAACACAAAGTATAATATTCCTTCTTCCCTTTATCCTTGGTTTTTTGCGTTTAAACGCTTTTCTCTTTATTTCCTTTCCTTTTTTTTTCCCTTTTCCCTTCCTTTTTACCTCCACAATTACCTCCATTTTTCTTTTTTTAGCATTACGAATATTAGGATTTATAACTTTTTTCGCCTCATTCTTTATAAACTTCTTACTTCCATCAGAATTAATATTTTGAAAAGAGAATGGACAACCCTGGTAGTTATTATCAAAAGGATCTATAGGGTCGTTTAGATTTATTTCTTTCTTTTCCTTTATTCCAAATCTAACCAGATATTAAAATCATATTAGTATTATACCAAGCAATTAGCAGGTTTAGGAGTATTTATTTTACATTTACACATACTATATCTCGCAAAACCAATTGTAGTTACTAGCGAAGGAAAGGCTATTAGTAATAATGTTTTAATGAGGGCGTTTAGAAAGGGAGTTCTAAAAAACATTAATTAAAGGTTATATTAAAAACAATAATATATATAATCATTATCCTTATTATTAATTAATAACTTTTTTTAAATCAGCGTTACTTCAAGAGGCGAAGGGTTTTTATTTTCTTTTTCTTTTTTTCTTTTTTCTTTTTTCTTTTCTTTTTTTTAAATACTAAAGGAAAAAAAAAATAGAATCATTACCGAGTAATCAATAAGGATAAACAATAAATCCATTCCATTTATCAATGTATCTTTTTCCTTCAAAATCGAATTAAAAGGTAAAGACATTTTATTAATAAAATATTTATATAGTTTAAAACCTTTTGAAGAAGAGATTAATCAACGAATAGAAAAAAAGCATATATTGCGAAAATCATCCATATAATTAAAGTAAAATAAATACTAGGAATACATTGCCAAATTGCATGGAAAAACCATATTTGGTTATATTAAAAAAATTATACAATTTCAAGTTTAGAGTGTAGGCATTTATTGTTTTAAATCTACAATATATTATACTTTATAAACAACATCGCTTATTATTTAAGTAATAATTGTTATCGAAAAACAACCTAATTTGGTGGTTAAACAACGATTTTTTTGCTTTCTTTGCCGTTAACATTACTAAACTATTGCTAGCCGAGATTATGCGCGTTGCTATTAATAACGCGTATGTATAACAACAAACATTTATATCGATAATTTATACAATACGATTCTGTTATTTATATATTTTTTTTGTTATATTGCAGATCAATAACATTATTGTTGTTTTGAGGGGTGTGTTACGGGATATAGCTATCCTTGATGTTATTCCTATACTTCTAGCATATTCCTTATTTTTCTTATTTATTTGTATTTGGGTATACTAGCCCCACCACAATAAAGACTACATATCCTTTACCAAAGTAATACTTTTATTAAAGCATTATTACTACCTTATATCATATTTATATATAGATTTCTAGCTATTAGAGTTTGAGGTTAAGTTAATCAAGCTTTTCTTTATTATATGAATCTAGTTCCCACTACCTACACTATTAAACCATACTTTTGTGTTGTCTCTCGATTCCTATTACCGTAACTTATATCATACTATCGCATGATAGAATTGATTTAGAAAAATCGAGAAAAGAAGAAATCGAAAAAGTAGAAAAAAAAGGAACGAAAAAAAGAAAAGCGATGAAAAGAGCGGCAAGGAATAAGAATAGGGATACAAAAAAAGTATCTCAAGGATAATTCTAATAATGCAAAAGAAAAAGAAAAAGCAAAAGAAAAAATAAAAGAAGAAGAAAAAGCAAAAACAAAAAAAGAAAAAAAAGCAAAAAAGCAAAAAAAGAAAAAAAAAGGATTAATACAATGGTAGGATTTGGCTAATGCTTTTTAAGCATAAGAAAGGTTCTCGGCCTAGGAATTGCAAGTATAGCAAAGCATATTGATATTGATAATGTTGTTGTTGTTGATATTGATATTATTATTATTGTTGTTGTTGTTTTTAATGGTTTAAAGAATCGAAGGATCGAGGGATCAAAGCTATTATTATATAGCTATATAATGGAAATCATAACAAAACAATAATACGCTATAAAACGATTAAATACAACAAATATATAATAAATACCTTTAATTATAGTTGTTATTGCTAATGAGATCGACGATCCAGGCATCTATAGAATCATATGGAATTATATGGAATTATATGGAATTATAAATTTTGCAATTATTCGCAAAAAAATTGCATATATATTATTAATTTATTTTTTTGTTTATTTGTTTATATCAACAAAGAATTACGCGAATAATGTATAATTGTAGATTTATTTATTTTTGTTTGCTTTGTAAGCAGATTATATATTATGTATATAATCTAAAGAATATATTACATTGAAAGCGTAAGGTATGTGAAAAGTATATGTTTATCGAATACCATGCTTCTATGTGTTACATGGATCTTTCGATAGTAGATGTATAAGCATACTAAAGCGTACAAACATATTAAAAATGTATAAACACATTAAAATATACAAATACGTTAAAGATATATAAACATATTAAAGTATATGTACGCTAAAGTATATAAGTACATTAAAGCGTATAAGTACGCTAAAATGCATAAGCATACTAATCGCTTTCGATCTATCAATGTTAAGAGCATCGAAGTACTAATCGAGCTTGGTATATTAACTAATTAAGCAAGTATATTAAATTAAACTTATTCTATATAATTCAATTTTCATTAAAAGCATTTAAATCTATAACTACTATTATACTATAATTCATATTAATATTATGATTTATAGTACTATAGATCCTTATAATTATAGAATTATATAGTAATCATATATAATCACATGTAATCATACGTATATAGTATATAAGGAACGGATGGATTCTATATTTAAAGAGATAAATAATAATAGAATTACTACTTTATATTTATACTTTAATCCCTCTTTGATATTACTTCATCATATATTCGTAGCTATCCTCCGTGATATCTTTACTTTCAAAAATTTAGAGTGCAATATTTAGCTCGATTTGTATTTTATTATTTTTAGAATATCTTCATTTTTAATGTTTAGGATAGCTTTAACCAAGTTCTCTCAAATCAAAAAAGGGCTATCGCAATGTAAACCCGCAAAAAAAGCGTATTTGATTAAAATGCGTTTATCCATTTTTATCGCTTTAATAATACTTTTTTTAACAAAGTTTGTTTTAAAAGTTTTATTCTAAAAAATAATTAAAGGTTTATCGATTCTAAAAGTTTTAACAATTCTTATTTAGATTATAAAAAGCAAAATCGTTATTATATCTTTCTTCGCTTTAAAAATCTTTTGGTTTTTTTTGTTTTTAAATATTATATTTATTGTAAAAACGTTTACTATATATATTAAAATCGCTTTTTGAATCGATAAAATAATATACATTTTCTTTTAAATAAAAGTTTTAATAATCCTCTTTAAAAAGTTAATAAATGCATTTATAAATTTGCAGCGAATCGTTATTTATTATTCGATTTTTTGTAGAAACTTATTAATCTTCTATCACGGAGGATAGCTACGAATATATGAGAGGATATTTGAAAGAGATAAAGGTATAGATATAAAACAGTGATTGTATTGTTGTTTGTTTTTTTAAATACAAGATTTATCTACTCTTTATATATTATATATAAGTGATTATATGTGATAATATGTGATTATTGTATAGTTTAGTAATTATAAAGATTTACAATATTTTAATCTATGATATCGGTATAGATCATTGTATTCTTGTATATAAGATTTGGATCTTTGTAGAACAATGCATTATATTGCTTTTAGTTTTGTAAATTAACAAACGATTAATATTTTTATGTATTTATTAGAGTAAAGGCTAAAAGCTTTTGATGATTTTAATTTTGGTAATCCCAAAGAGGTTAGTAAACTTATGTTTCTATTGTTGAAGAATCTTTAAGAGCGTTGTGTTTGGCAAATATATGTTTTGATAAAATATGTACTTTAACAAGTATATGCGTATTATACATTTAGTGTGATATACTTTTCAGATTATGTGCGAAATATATGATTTGATTACAAAGCAAACAAAATGAGTGAATCTATAATTACGTGTTGTATAATATTTTGAAATAAACAAATAAATGGAAAATAAGTTAATGATGTATATACAATTTCTTTTATAAGTAGTTGAATGAGTGTAATTTTATATGATTCTATGAATGTTTGGATCGTTGATTCTATATGCGGCGATGATTATGATTGAGGGGATTTATTGTATGTTTGTTAGATTTGATTGTTTTGTGGTATATTGTTGTTTTGTTATGATTTCTATTGTATAGGTATTTAATTGTAGTTTTGATTCTTTGATTCTTTGATTTTTTAAAGATAAGTATTAGTAGTAGTAATAATAATAATAACTATATTAATAATAATATTATAAATAATATTATTAATAATATTATTATCAATATGCTTCGTTGTGGCTGCAACTTCTGGGCCGGGAATCTTTTTTGTGTTTGGGAAGCTTTAGTTGTTTTTCGCTGTTGTATTGCTTTTTCTCTTTTTGCTTTTGTTTTTGCTTTTTTGTTTTCTTTTTTTGTTTCTTTTATTTCTTTTTTTGATCTTTTTGTTTTTTGTTCGTTTTCGGGACTTTTCTTTTGTACCCCCATTTTTTTTCCTTTTTATTTCTATTGTTGCTTTTTGCTTTTTTGTTTTTTTTTTTTTTAGTTTTTCAATTCTCTTTTTTTTTGTTTCTTTCAAGCTGGTTCCTTTGGCGAGGGTGACGACGAGGATAAGGATAAGGATTAGAGTGAGGATGAGGATGAAGATTTTTTGCTTTGTTGTAAGATAAGCATTATGATTACTTTAATAGTATATTATTTATATTTTATAGGATTCTGGTGGGGATTTTGGTTCTAATTCTTTAGGGGTTGAATATGATGGTGAATTGGGTAGTGAGGGGTTTGGAATAATATCTTCCATTTTTATTATTTCTTTTATGGCGGCTTTTTGTACTTTTGTTAAAAAGATTCGGTTTAAAGGGCTAAGGAATCTTTATTCGTATGTGTAGTGTATAAAGTCGCTGATTATTGGGTAAGGAGATGGGATTTGTTATAAAAATATGGATTTTCAAGGAGTTTGGTGTTATTAGTGTTTTATGTATATGTGTTGGTTTTTGCTAGTACATTTGTATGCAATAGCGGATGATTTTTTGGTTGCGAAGGCTAGTAACGACGGAAAGGTATAATACTCTCTTTTCGCTCTATATTATGATCGCTAACCATGTAACTATAAAAAATAAAGCGTCTCTGGGTCGCTTTTCGGAGCGTCCTGAAGTACATCGATTCTTAAGTGGCTTTGGAGTTAGCGCGGGGTATATCTGTGTTGGAAGCGAATTCCTCTAAAAACGGATATGCTTTGAAGGATTACTTCGCAGCGACAAAGATAAAAAGGAAGAGAAAGGAAAGGAAGATAAATGATGGTGGTGGAAAGGTTGCTTGTAAGTGAGCTTCCTTTGAGTAATAAAGTAGAGAGTGGGGTATGAAATAATGAGATATAAATGAAATATTGTAATATTAATTTTTTGCTAATCACACTAATTGTGATCTGAATATTATATAATTTTTGATTATTCAATAACTTCTATAATTCGATTTTTAACGTTTTGTATGTTAATTAGTTTAACAAAATATTCAAACTTTTACCTAATAAAATTTTTAGTAAGTTTATTTGCTGGTATATCAACAATTAATAAATACATAATCAGGAATTGCTTATTAGTGTATTTTTGATAAAGCTATATATTTTAAATATCCACATACCTAAGTTTAGTAGAGATTCTTTCGTTTTTATTAATTATTAATTGGATTGTTTAAGTATTGTTGCAAAAGATATTAATAGGTTTTTTTATTAATACTTTAATTTTTTTTAGAAGCTTTAATGTTACTATTGTTTCTTTAATCAATCTTTTTATACTTAAAAGTTTTACCTTTATAATCGAAATAGTAATTATATTTTGTTTTATAGCTTTTTATATAATGGTACTATTATACAATATGATTATATAGCTTTGAAAGGATCTCCAAATAATTGTATTATTTACAAAGGAAGCATTTGAAAAGATTATTATTTGAGGTATATGATTATCCCTATAGCAAATAGAGAAGTATTAAGATTTATATAAGTATATGATACAATGATTTGTTGTTATAAGATAATCCTCTGAAAGATTAATGCTATATTTGTTTAGTTTAAAAAAAAGGAACGCTAAATTGGCCCTAATTGTTATAGTTGAATACAAGATTAATCTAACTTTTTTTTAATATTTCTTTACTTTAAAAAAAAAAGCTATATTTTTATTTTTTTCGAATATTATAATTGGAAATAATATAACTGCTCTTCCCTTTATAAAACCAAACTTGTAAGCGATTTTGTTGATATAGGTATTGTGTGTTAACCACAATTTCTTAAATTGTTGATTTTTAATGATTCGAATTTTTAGAAATTATTGAATATCGTTAAAATCTTTAAGTTTATATTTAGCCTTGATTTTATTAATTATTTGATCCTTTTGATGTTTATATTTTTTGTAATAAATCATTTGGATATTGTTAACAAAGAATAGGATGAATACATAAAAATCAGGAGATATAAAGATACAAAGCTTTTTTTTGCATTTTACTATTTTCAGGTTGGTGAATATACTTATAAACTCTTTATACCAAAGTGTAGGGGAATCTTTTAAGTTATATAGTGTATAATCGAGAGTAATGAATTTATTAGATACTTTATACCCATCTAGTATATAGTATATAATTGAATTCCTAGTGGGATTTCGAGATATATTTATGAAGGCATTTACAACGTTGTATTGCTTCGTTTCAAGATTATTCTTTATTATCGTTGCCATTATTATGCGGAAGGACCGCGCGGTAAATGTAATTGTGTAAATTAATTCAATTGTTGTTGTATCTTGAAGATCTTTTTTGACTATTAATCGTAATCTACAGCAATCGATATAATTGCTTTAATTATTTTTATAAATAAATATTTATTAAAATGAAATAGGCTTTAATTTAGCCGATATTGTTTCAATTTTTTGTTAAATACTTCGATTTTGTAATATTTTAATTTTGTGATTATAATTTATTTTAAACCAATGTTCAAATATATAAGTTCTAAAATTATGGAAGAATTTTAATGATAATAATACTGTTGATTTTAGCATTTGTGGAAGATTTATAATTTTGGATTAAATTAAAAGTATAATTATCGGTTTATATTTTATTGCAACAACTACTACGTTATATATAATAATAAATTTACCATTTTATTTATTTAGTTTATTTTTTTGTTTATTAGGCCAAAAAATATTATAGAAATTATTTAATTGTTAAAATCCATTTTTGAATTCGTATGATTAAACAATTACAGTACCAATAAAAGTATTAATCTTATAATGACCATTTGTTTATTAATACAAATGATTTAAGCATTTAGTATGGTTTGTTGTTTGATGTTTTGTATAATCGGGGACTATATTAACGTTGTTAAACGTATCGAATTTAGTGTACTCCTTAATATTGATGTTAGGCTTAGAAATCTTTATTTGCAGGGTATATAGTTGTTTAATAGTTTTGTTAAATATAAGTAGCGAAGAAGATCTTTTAAATGTATTCTTCTCTATAAAAGGCAATATTGTATCTTTTTTTTCGTTATTAAGAATCGAGTAATTATTCGATTTGTTGTTTTTGAGAATACTATTTAACGTTAGTATTAATGGTTTTGATAGAGTTGTTGATTTTCTATAACTAAAGTTTATGCAAACTTTTTGTGAATTAATTATTTCAAGCGGGTTTTTATTCTTTGTTGTAAGTATAGCTAGTGGGGATCTTGATTTATTAAAAACCAGTATTAATTTGTTGATTCTTATAACTATATCGAGATTTAACAAAATGCCATACTTATTATTATGAATTGAAGTAAATAGCAAAGATTTTATCATCAAATTCTTTTAACCCTTTTAATTTTTAATTACTCTTGAGATCGAAAACCTAAAACGTTTATGATTCAAATTAGGAATATACATGGTTTTAAGTTTTTTTTGTACAAGTTTTTTGGTAAATTTATTATTTATATTCTTTAAAATAGTGCTATCCGGCGATTCTATTTGTTGAATATCCAATTCAACGATCAAATCTTTGATTATTTGAATTGGTATAGCATTAACAATTTCGTTACAAAAATCGTTTTTATAAACAAATCTTTTATCAAATTTAACATTTTATATAATAATAATTTTATTGAGCATAGGGATTCAAATATGGAAGATTGTTGTAACAAAAATATATTCGATCAAATATCCAATGTGTATTTACAGATTAGTTTTATATCATTTTATTTTAATCCCAGTTTCTCTTTTTTTATCTAAAGGGTATGCGCAGCAACCATACCTATATATTACATTTTAATCGGGATATAAATTGTTAATGATCTTTTGTAACAACGATGGTGAATACCATCTATAGTATTGCCTAAACCAGAAATTAATCACTTCGTTAGGGCACTTTTAATTCTTTGTTTTTAATAAACTAATATTATATAAATAAATAGCGGCAAAAGTAGCTTTTACCTACATCTTATCCAGCAATCCAGTTGAAATGCGTATTTTAATCTATTTAGTAATGATTTTTTGCTTTGCGCGTTTTGTTCCTTTGTTAGATTTATACGTGAGGGAAGGGAAAAGTTTAAGTTTTATACTTTTTTCAAAAATCCATTTTTTGAACGCAATATTACCTTTGATCCTTATTACAAATATATTATTGTTTTGCTTGATTATTATAATATAAAAACTATATTTGTGGTAAATCTATGCAACAAAGTTCTTTAAAACTTTAGAAACCTTATTATGCATTTTTTGGATCAATACAAAAATAAAGATCTTTCCACTATATATGTCCTTAATTACTAGCAATTATAACACTCCGTTATAAATACAGGGAAAATCGAACAAATCCTATTAAACTTTATAAAAAGGTTTAAATGATTAATAATCATTAGGTGAATGTGAAACAATTTGTTTAACGTATGTGCGTAAATAGTTGATACATTTTATTTGAGTGATTTTTTTGATTTGTATTTCTTTAGTTATTCTAATTAGGTATTCTAATGCTTTTTTGCCAAAATGCCCTAATCTTTTATACTATAAATCGCTTAATTCTAATTAAAGTTTTATCGTTTCATATATTCAAAAGAAATGTTTATTAATCTTTTGGTTTTTGGTAAGTATTATAATATTCATGTTTACAAAAAGATTAAACTTATCAAAATAGTTGAAACAAATGTTATATTCTAAAAAGACAAAATTATGTTTTCTAATATATTAAGCAATAATAGTATTGTTAATTCGATTGTTGATCTTAATAATAACGTTAAATCCATTAAACCAAGTATTTTTGTTACAAAGTAGAGTCTCGGATACAAAATTAATATGAAAACCAGGAACAAGCGCAATATTAGTTAGCGTAAGATCTGCATCATTTAGCAAAATTCTTTTGATTATCTTTTCGTTACAACCAATTATTGGCAAGCTTGATAATCCTGTTTCGATATAATTCGAGATATTGTTAGGAATGTACTTTTCGCTTATTAGGAGGTTAGCATTATTGATAATGTGCATAGTATTATAGTTATTCAATAAAATGCAGTTTGCTAGTATATACGTAGAAATGATCATAGGTATAACAAAAGCGCCAGTACATTCATTCGAGTCGATAGTGTAAAAGGTAGTATTATGAAGATCCTTTTTTTGTAAAGATTCATAAGGTTAATTGGCTTAAATAGAAAGCCATCCCTTTTTGGATAGAACGCTTCAAAAATTGTTATATTTTTTGTTTTTGATGCGTTTATTGATCTCTTTAACTTGCTTTTTATTAATAGTTCGAATAGGCTATTTTATGCATTTATCGATAAGGGTTAGTTCAACTATACAACACTTATTCAGCTTATAACAATGGTTTAGACCAACCAATTGATTTTCTTTACAAAGATAATATTGAATAATATTGTTGCTTTTCGCTTATTATTTTGATCCAAATAATTGTTGGAATCCTGGTTTTTGAATAGCAAAGGATCCTTTTGGCAATGGATTACAATCCATCCGATTGATATAATTAGCGAAAAGATTATTGTATTATTCTAGAGTAATGATATAATATTTTTTTTTGTTTTTAGTGTTCAAAATAATTAGTTGCTACTTCAACCAATTTAAAGCTAGTTTGTTGAATGCTTTCAGGAATTGTTTATATCCATAGATTTTTTGAATTTTTAGAAAGTTATAAACCAATACTCTAATATAAAGTGATTCCTATTCCTTATATCATTTAACCGGATCGATTTGTTTATTGTATATATTATTCAAATGATTAATATATTTAGTTTGAATAATCCTTAGGATTGTTGAATTAGTAAGAACAATCTTTATACGTAAATAAACAATGATTTGTTTTAGGGTACAATCTTGTATAGCATTCTAAGAGATTTTTAAGGTGTAGAATGAATTGATTATAAATATAATCCAATCAAATATATAGTGGAAGTTACCATGATTTTGATTGTATTTATTTTTTTGAGTTCTATAAATCTTTTCTATAAGTAAGAAAATCTTTAAGAAATCCTTTAATGTGGTAAAAACAAAATCCGCAAAAAGCTCAGGTTTAAATATTTCATCTATTTCGATGTTAGTAGTATATCGATTGTAAACTTTAAGGTTTATAGCATATTGATTATGGCGTTTACAATTCTCTTCAAAAATTATAATGTTCATGGAAAAAGCTTGGGGTGAATTAGTATTTAACCAATTATAGAATTGGTAATTGGGAGAGTTAAAAGTATCCGGATTAATATTGTTCCAGATGTATTTAGAGCAATTAATGTTTTTAAATGATAGGTACCAAAAGAATTAATCCATTTAGTTATTAAAAGTAATATTTGATATAATAAAAAGAATGATTGTAAAGAATAAAAATGTAATAAAAGATGATTAAAGATCAAAAGGAAAAAAGAAGTTATATAATATCGATATTCGAATTGTAGTTGTTATAAAGATTTCGAATACAAACCGGGCTTATAATTATTATAGAGAATAATTACGAATATATAAGAGAATATTTGAAAAGAATAAAAGTATAAATATAAAACAATAATTATATTGTTATCTATCCCTTTAAATACAAGATCCATTCACTTTTTATATATTACATATAAATGATTATACGTGATAACATGTGATCATTGTATAGCTTGATAATCATAAGGATTTACAATACTTTAATCTATAATATCGATATAGATCATCGTATTCTCGTATACAAAGTTTGGATCCTTGTAGAACAATGCGTTATATTGCTTTTAGCTTTGTAGATCAATAAACGATTAATACTCTTATACATCTACTAAAGTAAAAGCTAAAAGCCTCCAATAATTCTAATCTCGGCAATCCCAAAGAGGTTAATAAACTTATGCCCCTATTGCTGAAGAATCTTTAAAAGCGCTGTGTTCGGCAAACACGTGCTTCGACAAAGCATATACTTCAACAAGCACATGCGTACCACGCATTTAGCGTGACATTTTCTATAAAGTTATTATTTTTTGTAATTCTTTAAATATAATAAAAAAGAGCATTATAGGTTTCGATTTCTTCTCTATATGCGATTGTAAAAAGATAAGCGAAAAGGGATCGAGATGCTGCGTATAATCGTTATCGATCATTTATATCTTTTTTATTAATGTGGAAAAACCTGTTTTCGCTATAAAAGCTAGAAAAACATGTTTTGTATACTTTTCGTAAATAGTTATACTTTGCAGGTTCGCAAAATATCGTTGCGCGTATTCACTATCGCTGAGATGTATCACGTCGTCGTTGATAATAAAGATTTAAAAATGTATAAGTGTATTTTTATATAAATACGAAATTATTATTAATGATTGGATATTATTATAAAAAAGATTATTAATATTGTTACAAAGGAAATTGTTGAAATTGTTGCTCATTTAGTATATAATATATAATTAAATTCTTAATAGAATCTCGAGATATATTAATAAAGGTATTTATAACGTTGTATTACTTTGTTTTAAGATTATTCTTTGCTATTATCGCTATCATTATATAGAAGAATCATATAATAAGTATAATAATATAGATTAACTCGATTATCGCTATATTTTAAAGATCTCTTTTAATTATTAATCGTAATCTATAGCGATCGATATAGTCGTTTTAATTATTTTTATAAGTAAATACTTATTAAAATGAAATAAACTTTGATTGAATTGATATTGTTTCAATTTCTCATTAAATACTGCGATTTTGCAATGCTTTAATCTTACAATTACAATTTTGTTTAAATCATTATTCGAATATATAAGTTCTAAGATTATAAAAAAACCTTAATGATAATAATGCTATTGATTTTAATATTCGCAAAAGATTTATAATCTTAAGTTGAATTAAAGGCGTAATTGTCGGTTTATATTTTATTGCGGCAATTATTACATTATATATAATAATAAATTTATCATTTTGTTTATTTAGTTTATCTTTTTCTTTATTAAATCAAAAAGTGTTATAGAAATCATTTAATCGCTAAAATCCATTTTTAAATCTATATAATTAAACAATTACAATATTAATAAAGATATTGATTTTATAATAACTATTCGCTTATTAATGTGAATATCATACGATAGTATAATATAAATTACGATATTGAGAATCGAGAGACAATATAAAGGTATGGTTTAATAGTGTAGATAATAGAAATTAGATTCATATAATAGAGAAAAGATTAATTGATTTAACTTTAAACTTTAATAGTAAAAGATTTATATATAAGTGTAATATAAAATAATAATAGTACTTCGATAATAATAGTACTTCGATAAAGGATACGTAATCTTTATTATAATGAGGTTAATATATTCAAATACGAATAAGTAAAAAAAGTAAAGAATGTATTAAAAGTATAGGAATAATATTAAGAATAGCTATATTCTATAATATATCTTTCAAAACAACGATAATATTATTAATTTGCAATATAATAAAAGAAATATATAAACAACAAAATTGTATTGTATAAATTATTAATATAAATGTTTATTATTGTATATATACGTTATTAATAATAATGCGTATAATTTTGATTAATAATAATTTAATAGTATCAACGACGAAAAGAGTAAAGAAATCGTTGTTTGATTATCAAATTAAATCGTTTTTCGATAGCAATTATTGTTTAGATAATGAACAAAATCGTTTATAGAGTATAGTATATTGTATATTTAAAACATTAAATGTTTAAGTTTTCAATTTAAAACTATATAATCTTTTTAATATAACCAAATATGCTTTTTCTACGCAATTTAATAGTTTATTTCTAGTATTTATTTTACTTTAATTATATAAATAACTTTCGTAATATACGCTTTCTTTTTATTCATTGATTAATTTTTTCTTTAAAAAGTTTTAAATTATATAAATATACTTTTAATAAGATTTTTTTATTTTTTAATTCGATTTTAAAAAAAAGAGAAATACTAAAGAGTAATATAAATTTATTGTTTGTTTCGATCGATTATTCGATTATAAAATTATCTTTTTTTACTTTTAATATATNAAAAAAAAAAAAAAATAAAAGTCCTTCGTTTTTTGAAGTTACGTTGATTCGAGAAAAGCCATCAATTGAAGATAAGGATAATATATATATTTACTATTGCTTTTAATATAATCTTTAATCAACGCTTTTTAAAACCTTTTTCTTTAATGCCTCTATTAGAGCACTATTATTAATAGCCTTTTCTTTATTAATAGTTATAATTGATCTTGCGAAATAGAATACGCGAAAACGTAAAATGAATACTTTTAATTTTGCTAATTGCTCGGTATAATATTAATGTTATTCTAACGTTCGATTAGATTTAAAATAAAAAAAAAGAAGAAGGAAATAAATTTGAACGATTTTACAAATCCTTTTAATAACAATTACTAAGATTGTTTACTCTCTTTTTAAAGTATTAGTTTTGATGGAAATAAAAAGTTTGTGAAAAATAAAACGAAAAGAATTGCAAATCCTAGTATTTGTAATATTAGGAAAAGGAAAGTAAAAGTAATTATAAAAGGAAAAAGAAAAGAAAAAGAAAAGAAAATGAAAGGAAAAGCGTTTAAGCGCAAAAAACCAAGAATAAAAGAAAGAAGGAATGTTATACTTTATGTTTAATATATAAGATCGTTAATCGTTAGATAAAGCGATAATGTATATTATCGCAATACTAATTCAATTGATATAAAGTATTATGGATATTATAATCATTTTTGTATTAAGCTTTTTAATTACTTTTATGCGATAACGATCAATTTCTTTAAAACTAAAATTGAAGAAAAAGCAAAGTTGATAAATAGTTTTATTCTTTATATTGAAAACATAAAAATAATAAAAATAAATAAAAATTAGGAATTTAAATCGTTTGAATAATATTAAAGATAATATTATTCTACTACAAAAAGAAGTTAAAGAAAGAGAAAGAGTTGAAAAAGAAATAGAAAAAGAAGAAAAAGGTAGTTATAAAAAGAAAGAAAAAGAAAAAGGAGTTATATTCGAAAGGTTTAAAAAATACAAATAATGTAAATCTTATTATAATAGGCCGCTTCGCGAGTATTCTTATAAACCTTATTACGAAAAGTAACGATAATAACGATAATAATCAAAAAGTGTAGAATTTGATCTAGACTATCGCTATTAAGCGAAAAGCCAAAAGGAATAGCGAGTAATAGAAATAGAATATTATTATAAGTTATAAAATATTGAAATATAAGAGTTTTAATTGATTTTTATAATGCGTAATTTAATATCTTATAAATTAATCAATAATATAAACCTTTCGAATGGTTGATAACTCAAATTCTTTATTAATTTATTTGTAAATATATCTTTAATTGTTAAATAGAATATTAAAAACCTTCGATTTGCATATTCCTAACAAAGCTATATATTTTGAATATTAATATAATATAACTTCGTAGTAATACATTCATTTTCTTCAATAACAAAACAAATAGTTTGAGTATTATTATAATAAATTGTAATAAGTTCTTGTATTATTAAGTTAATCTTCTTCAAAAATCTAAGAATAATTATAGTTTTTTTAGTAGTACATTTAATATTTAAACGCTTTATTTTTGTAATAGATATAATAACAATAGTTTAGCGAAAAGTCTTCTAAATAATAGGATCTTTAAATAAAAATATAATATATTTTTGTAAAAATCGTTTAAAATCAAGATCATTTGCAAAAGAAGTATTAAAGTAGAATAAAAGTTGAAATAATAGATCTTCGCTTTTTTATAATTTAAATACTTAGTATTCTATAAATATTGTAAACAATGATTTATAGCTTTTATATACTTCTTCGATAAATTAATCAAATAATAACTTAATTGAAAAATTGCAAAAACAACGTTTAATTCAATAATAATAATTATATAAAGTATAAAGCTAATCTTTTTTTAATAAACTTTTATAAAAGAAAAAATTGCGATTTCTTTATATTTAGTAAATATTATAGTAAATAAAGAAGTAGCAACGTTATTATTAACGAAATCGAATTTTTTAGTTATTTTGAATATATAAGTATTATAAGCTAATCAAAGCTTATATAGCTTTCGATTCTTTTTAATTTGAATTCCCAAAAACTATAAAGTATTATTCAAATCGTATAGTTTATATTTCTTTTTGATTCTTTCGATAATTTTGTAAATTGTTTTAATATATTTTTTATAATAAATAACTTAAATATAGTTTACAAAGAAAAGTATTGAAATATATTTGTTTTGAATTATATAAATACATAGCTTTTCTTAGTATTGTATTATATTAAAAGATATAAAGATAATAATAAATTCTTTATATTATAAAACAAATGAATTTCGAAGATTATATAAAGCTCGATTTATAATAATATATTTATTCAACATTTTATATCTATTCGGAAATAAATATATTATAAAAACATTATTAAAGTTTCTTATAGTATTAATAAATATATTAATAATATCAAATTGTTTGGTTTTTCAATTATATTTAATAATTATAATTATTATAATATAGAATAATTTAATAATAAAAGTTGTTGTATAAATAAATTCAATTGTATTTTTGTTTTGAAGATTTTTTTAAACTATTAAATATAAACAATATCGATTTATATACTTTTTAAAATCGTTTTTATAATCGAAAACCCATTAAAAAGGAATTGAATAAGTATTGTTTAATTTTATTTCGATTTCTTTTTAGATTTGTTTATTTTTAAGGTTTTTAATTTCTTTATTATAATTTTTTTTGGATCAAAATCCAAAAATGTATTTGTTTAATTGATTATAAAAGCAAAGAAATAATGATACAATAGATTTGAATATTTTTGAAAGAATATTCAAAGGTTTTAAAAACAAAAAAAGAATTAATTTCAAACTAATTACAAAAGTAATAATATTATAGAATATAATAAACTTATTCTTTTCCTTCGAATTATTTAATTCATTTTGATTTAGCCAAAAGATATTATAGAATTCGTTTAGAAAGTAATTATTTCGGATTGATTTTAAAGATTATATAATAACAATTCCAATAAATATATTAATTAATCTATTTCCGGTATTTTATTAATATAAATATTGAAAGCGTTATATAAAATATAATTAATCAATAGATTAATCAAAACGATTAAATTAGTAATTAAAAAATAATTAGAATTTATTTAAATTGAGATTAGTTTTAAATATTTTTATTTAAACTATTCGAGCTTGTTTAAAAAGATAATAAAGATTAAGAACTAAAGTATATTAATTTTGATATTTCTTTATTATATATATTTTTGATAAAGATCGAAAAGATATAATTGATTCTTCGATTTTATAAAGTGTAAAAACTTTTATTGGTTTAATAAAAAGCGATCTATATTGAGATTTTGCTTTATTCTCTATTTAATTTAGAATATTAAATGCTTTACTAATAATTATTCGATTTCTATTCTAAAAATTATAATTTGATTTTGAATTTGAACTAATGCTTTAATGATTTTATAATCTATTTTATTACTTTGGATAATTAAAGATACAATAGAAAAATGTAAAGATTTGCGATTAGTAGGATTAATTTGATTATTATTTAATATATCTTCAATTGTCGATATTAAACGATCTGGTTATACTTTAATACTAGATTCTAATCTTTTTATAAATTCTAAAGTTTGTAAAATCGATGAAAAAGGTTTTTTTAGATTATTATAATTTTTATTATTAAGTAAAAAAACCGGCTTGAAAGATATCGATGTTTTAATACCTTTTAAATTCATTCTCGAAATTAATATTTTGATGAGAGGTTTTAAAGTATATACAACTTTGAAAACATTTATATTTTCTTTATTTGTAATTAAAATTAAATCATTTAATTTGTAATTGAATATAGTTCTATTAATATTTATTTCTTTAAAAATATTAAGCTTTTTAATAAAATTCTTGAAATCGAAATTGAATATAATATTAGTAATGTTATAAGCTTTATTTATTTTATAAATATAATATTTATCGAAAATAATGTTCCGAATGATAATAACTTTGTTAAGCTTCGAAATCCAAATTTTGTAAATATATATTCCAAGCATATATTCAATCAAATATTTAATATAAACTTTCGAATTAGTTTTGTATTATTTACTTTTTATACTAGCTTTTTTGTTTTTATTCAATAAATATACATAACAACTATAGCGATATATATCGTTTCAATCAAATTTTAAATTATTTGTAGCAAATCTAATAAGATTAAGATCGTATTGTTAAAAATATTAATAAAACCAGGAATTAAAAACTTTATTTCAATATTTAAAGCTTTTGTTTTTCAAAGGATTTATATTGTAAAGATAAATAACGGTTTGTATTACTTTTATTTACATTTTATTAAATAGTTTTAAAGAAATCTTTATTTTGATTTGTTTTATTATAATTTTTTAATTTGTATATTTGATACTACCATTAAGTTCGTATATATATAAAAATGAAAGTTCAAATTTCAAGCTTTTTTCAACGATCCAATTCTCAAAAATGATATTGCTTTTAATATCAATAATCGATATATCGTTGTTTTGTTTTATAATAATAATATTGAATTCATATTTGCAATGAATCTATATTACAAAGTTTTGTAGTATTTCGAAAACTTCGATATATAATTTTTAATTTAAAATAAAAAAGAATATTTTGCTATTCAATATATCTTTAATAATTAATAATTAGAAAGCATTAATATACTTATAAAAAAAATTAAAGAGATTTCATTGGATTTTGTAGAAAGGTTTTAAAGAAAAAGAATCATTAGATTTGTATAAAACAATTTGTTTTATATGTGTAATAGTATAATTAATATAATCAATCTTAGTAATTCCTTTAATTTTAACTTTTTTTATTATGCGGATTAGATACTTTAAAACTTTTTTGTTTAAATATTTTGTTTTTTTATATTAAAGTTTGCTAAAATCTTTTTTTGGAATAAGTTAATTATATAAATATCGATACAATTAATTGATTTAACGAAAAGCAATTGAATAAATTATTACGATACAATTTACAAAAACAAAAGAAAAGTTAAAAAAATAAAAAAAAATAAACAAGTTTGTATTTAATAATAACTAGCTTATACTCTTAAATACAATTAATCAAAATATAATTGTTTTTTATAAATCTAATCTTTAATATATCGTCATTATTACAAAACTATATCCTTTTTTCTTTTATAAGAAATTCTGAAATTGAATTGATATAAAAGCTTAATACAAAAGCTATATTGTTAAATATCAAATCCTTAATATTAAAACCGAACTCATTATATAAAAGGTTTTTAAATATACAAATATTTTTATGAAAAATAGAAAAAGAAATAATTATAGATTTAATAAAATCATCGATATTTGCTGATTGATATATACTTTTGTTCAAAAGCTTAATATCGTTAATCAAATACAAAGTATTACAATTGTTAAAAAAAATGCTTTGAAAAAAATAATAAAAAAATAATAATAAAGCAAAAAAGTATATACTATTGGAATCTTTAGATTTGATCAATACAATACTAATAATAATTGCAAAGAAAAAGAAGAATTTCAATTTATCTTCTTTATTAATAGTATTAAAGCTATTAATAATATTCAATCAATTTTTCTTTTTTAATGCTTTATATAAGTTTTTCTATTTTGAATCTTTAAAATATACTTTAATCTTTTAAACTTTAATATTATTCAGTGTAATTTTGTATTAAACGTTACTTTTAGAAATAAAAGTTTATTATAAACAATAATATATTTTAACAATATATTAATATTTGCAAAAATCAATATATTTGTAAAAGCATTTGAATTGTTGTTGTTAAAAGATTTATTATTAAAACAAAAAACTTTAATGAAAAAAAAGATATTAAATAAAAAAAGATTAAATAAAAAAGGATTAGATAAAATCAAATAATTTGAAAATATAATATAAGCCCTTTTGAAAAATGCTTTTTCGATGTTTTGTATTAATAAAAGAAAATCTCGCTCAACTTATTCAAAAATAAAAGGTTTTTTATTGATGTAGAAAAAAGTAGTGATAGTTTTTTGTTATATATCCTTAATCCAATAAAGATCGAACTTTTTGATTATAGCAAAGAACTTTTTAATAATTAATAATCCTTTGATATCAAGGATATTTTAGATTATCGCTTTTTGATAAACAATTCATTATTCTTAAGCTTATTTAGTATTACTAATTCAAACGATAATAGCAAATGCAAATATACTAAGATAATCTTTTTGAACTTTTGTAATAGTTTAATTGTTGATCAAATAAAGATATAATTTAAAGTAGTTTATTATTTATCGAAATGTATAATTATCTTTAATATTTATTTAAAGATCTATAAAATAAACAAAGTTAATTATTATAATTATCCAAACATATATATCCTAATACTTTTTGTATTTTGAGTTATATTTCTTTTAATGGTTGTAATAATTAGTTTTCCGAATTGTATACTTTTTTAAAGCATTCTTCGAAGTCAAATAGCTAAAGTGTTTAAATTGAATTAAAAAAAAAGTTTTTGATTCTAAAGCTTTTTCTATAGTAATATTTGCAATAAACTTTGCAATAACAGATTTGTATTTAATAATATTTTTTACAAATTTTATAGTATACTTGCAATTCAACTAATTAATCATCGTTTTAAAGTAAAAAGAAGAGGTTCTAGAATAATTAATTAATCGATAAGTTTATAATTAGATAAAAACTTAATATTAAGATTGAAAATACTTTAAAGATTATATAAAGCATAAAAACCTTATAATTCGATATATTATTCTAGCTAATTATCGTTAATATTGAGCTTAACAGAAATAAACGTTATAATGAAAATGATAGAGTTTGAATAAAAACTAAAAATAAAATTTGAAAATGTTGAAATGATAAAAAAAATAGAAAAATCGTAAAAATATCAAACTAAAGCGATAATAAGATATTAATAGTATTAAAAGTTAACCGAGTTTATAATTATTATACGATAATATAATATAAATCATAATAATAAGAATTAAGAAACAATACAAAAATATGGTTTCATAATATAAGTAATAAGAATTAGATTTATATAATAGAGAAAAGCTTAATTGATTTAACTTTAAACTTTAATAGCAAAATATCTATATATAAATATAATATAAAGCAATAATAATGCTTCGATAATAATAGTATCTCGATAAAGGATATATAGCCTTTACTGTAATGAGGCTAGTATATCCAAATACGGATAAATAAAAAGAGTAAAGAATATACTAGAAGTATAGGAATAACACTAGGGATAGCCATATCCCGTAATAGTAAACGATTTGAACGTTTGATACGATTTGTTGTTTAATGTTTTGTATAATCGGGGATTATATTAATGTTATTAAACATATCGAATTTCTTGTACTTTTTAGTATTAATATTACGCTTAAAAATCTTTATCTATAAGGTATATAATTGTTTAATAGCTTTATTAAACCTAAATAGTAAAGAAATCTTTTAAATATATTTCTTTCTATAAAAAACAATAGTGTATCTTTCTTTTTGTTATTGAAAATTAAATGATTATTCGATTTATTGTTCTTTAGATTACTATTCAATATTGATAATGATCTTAATGAAATCGTTGATTTTCCATAATCAAAATCTATATAAATCTTTTATAAATTGATTATTTTAAGTAAGCTTTTATTCTTTATTGTAAATACTTTTAATCAAGATCTTGGTTTATTCGAAACCGGCGATATTTTAAATAAATATTTATTTACACTTTTTAATTTTAAATAATTATTGATTCCTATAACTGTATCGGGATCTAACGAAGAGCTATACTCATTATTATAAATTAGAATAAATAGCAAAGATTTTGTATTCCGATTCTTTTAATCTTTCTAATCTTCTTCAATTTCTTTAATTATCCTCGAGATCGAAAACTTTAAACATTTATAATTATAATTTGAAGTATATATAGTTTTAAACTCTTTTTGTATAAGCTTTCCGGTAAATATATTATTCATATTCTTTGAAATAATGTTATTAAACGATTCCATTTCTTGAATATCCAAATTAATAATCAACTTTTTAATCACTTGGATTAGTATAATATTAATAGTTTCGCTATAAAGATTGTTTTTATAAACAAATCTTTTATCGAATTTGATATTCTATATAATAATAACTTTATCGAATATAAGAATCCAAATACAAAAGATCGTTATAGTAAAGATATATTTTACTAGATATTTAATATATACTCGCAGATTTGTTTTATACTATTTCATTTTTATTTTAGTTTCTTTTTCTTTGTTTAATAAGAATATATAGTAATTATATCTATATATCTCATTTTAATCGAAACGAAAATCATTAATAATCCTTTGTAATAACGATAATGAATACTATCTATAGTATTATTTAAACTAAGAATTAATCATTTTGTTAAAACACTTTCAACCCTTTATTTTTAATAAACTAATATTATATAAATAGATAACGGCAAAAACAATTTTTATTTATATTTTATTCAATAATTCAATTGAAATATATATTTTAATTTGCTTAATAATAATCTTTTGCTTTACGTATTTTGTTTCTTTGTTAAACTCATACATAAAGAATAAAAAGAGTTCAAATTCTATACCTTTTTTAACGATTCATTTTCTAAATATAGTATTAATTTTAATCCTTATTACAAACATATTGTTATCTTGTTTAATTACTACAATATAAAAACTATATTTGTAATAAACCTATATTATAAAGGTTTATAAAACTTTAAAAACTTTATTATACGTTTTTTGAATCAATATAAAGATAAAGATCTTTCTATTATATATATTCTTAATTATTAGCATCTATAACGCTTCATTATAAGCACAAAAAAAATTGAACAAATCCTATTGAACTTTATAAAAAGATTTAAATGATTAATAATTACTAGATAAGCGTAAAACAATTTATTTAATATAAATGCATAAATAATTGATATATTTTATTTAAATGATTTTTTTGATTTATATTTCTTTATTTATCATAATTAGGTATTTTAGTACTTTTTTGTTAAAATGTTTTAATCTTTTATACTATAGATTGTTTGATTTTATTCGAGGTTTTATCGTTTTATATAATCGAAGAAAATGCTTATTGATTCTTTAACTTTTAATAAACATTATAATATTTATGCTTATAAGAAAATTTGATTTATTAGAGTAATTCAAACAAACATTATATTCTAAAAAGATAAAATTGTGATTTTTAATATATTAAACAATAATGATACTTTTATTCTAATCGTTAATTCTAATAGTAGCGTTAAAACCATTAAACCAAATATCTTTATTGTAAAAAAAAATCTCGAATACAAAATTAATATAAAAACCAAAAACAAACGCAATATTAATTAATATAAGATTTATTCTATTGAATAAAATTCTTTTGATTATTTTATTATTATAATCAATCATTAATAAACTTAATAATTCTACTTTGATATAATCCGAGATATTATTAAGAATATACTTTTCGTTTATCAAAACGTTTGTATTATTAATAATATATATAGCATTGTAATTGTTCAATAAAGTATAGTTTGCTAATATATATATGAAAATGATTATAAAAGTTACAAAAGTATTGATATATTCGTTTAAATTAATAATGTAAAAAGTAATATTATAGAGATCTTTTTTTTATAACGATTTATAAAATTAATTAGTTTAATTATTAAAAAGTTATTCTTTTTTGAATAAAACGCTATAAAGATTATAATATTTCTTTTCTTTAATACTATAAGACTACAAAATGGCTCCGCCCATTCGGACCTAATACCTTTACGTAACCTCGCCTTACACAAGGAGTATTTATACGGCCTTTATATTATAGCTTAGCTTTTAGCATATTATATTTTGTTTGTTGAGTTTTACTATCTTTCCTCTTTTCTTGATTATATATACATCCATTATAACCTAGATTATTCATCCTGATTATCCTTCCCTCCTTTATCGTCCATGACCATTCTAGCTAGCACTAGCCCCTACTTCCCTCTTGTTGTATTGCTCTCTCCTAGAAAGCCATTCTTTTTATTGTTGTTTTCATCCCTCACTTTCTTCCCTTTCACAATACATTTGTTGATTTCTTTAATTTGCTTTTCATTAATAGTTCGAGTAAATTAATTAATATATTTATTTGTAAAAGCTAGTTTAATCGCTTAGCATTTATCCGGTTTATAATAATGATTTGAATCGATTATTTAATTCTTTTTACAAAAACAATATTAAATAGCGTTATTGCTTTTCGTTTGTTATTTAGATTTAAATAATTGTTATAATCCTGGTTTTTGAATAACAAAGAATCCCTTTAGTAAAGGATTATAATTTATTCGATTAATATAATCAACGAAAAGATTATCGTATTATTCTAAAGTAATAATATAGTATTCTTTTTTATTTTTAATGTTTAAAATAATTAATTGTTGCTTTAATCAATTTGAGGCTAATTTGTTTAATGCTTTTAGAAATTATTTATATTTATAGATTCTTTTGATCTCTAAAAAGTTATAAATTAACGTTTAAATATAAAGAGATTTTTACTTCTTATATTATTTTATTGAATCGATTCGATTATTATATATATTGTTTAAATAATTGATATATTTGGTTTAAATAGTCTTTAGGATTATTGAATTTGTAAAAGCAATCTTTATATATAACTAAACAATAATTTGTTTTAAAGTTCGGTTTTGTATAGTTTTTTAAAAGATTTTCAAAGCATAGAATAAATCGATTATAATTATAATTTAATCGAATATATAATAGAAATTACTATAATTTTGATTATATTTATTTTTTTAAATCTTATAGATCTTTTTTATAAGCAAATAGTTCTTTAAAAGATCTTTCAATATTATAAAAATAGAATTTACAAAAAGTTTAAATTTAAATATTTCATTTATTTCGATATTTGTATTAGTATATCGATTATAAACTTTAAAATCCATAGTATATTGATTTTAGCGTTTACAATTCTCTTTAAAAATTATATAATGCATAAAAAAGATTTAAAATGAAACAACGCTTAATCAATTAAAGAATTTGTAATTGGAAAAATCGAGAATATCCGGATCGATATTGTTTCAGATATACTTAAAGCAATTAATATTCTTAAATGAAAAGTATTAGAAAAATCAATTTATTTAATTATTAAAAATGATCTTTAATATAATAAAAAAAATGATTATTTAATAATAAGAATATAATAATAGATGATTAAAAATCAAAAAAAAACAAATTGTATGATTTCGATATCAATATTCGAATTATAGTTTTTACAAAGATTTCGAGTATAAATCGAACTTATAACTATTATTAAAAATAAATTATAAATATAATAAAATAATATCAAAAAGAAATTAAAATATAAATATAAAATAATTATTATAATATTGTTTATCTTCTTTAAATATAGAATTCATTCGTTTTTTATATATTATATATATGTAATTATATATAATTATTATATAACTTTATAATTATAAGGATTTATAATACTATAAGTTTTAATATTATAATAAATCATAGTATAATAATAGTTATAGACCTGGATGCTTTTAGTAAAGATTATAATACTAATTTAATATATTTGTTTAATTAGTTAATATATTAAACTCGATTGGCGCTCCGGTGCTTCTAGCTCTGGTAGATCAAAAGCGATTAATGTACCCGTGCACCTACTGCCGGAAGATCCAAGGAACACGTGGGAGCACGGTGTTTCGGCAAACACATGCTTCTTACGTGCTTTACGCTCTCAGTGTAATACTTTTAAATGATAAAAACGAAAAGAGTAAAGGAAATATAAAGGGTTTGCAAAATTGTATTTTCGAATAAAGAAACAAAAGTAAGTTTTGCGATTCTATTTGAAGAATCGATTACTTGTATTTCGATAGTTATTATCAAATTCGAAAAAAGAAAAACTAAAGGCAAAAAAGTTAAAATTATCGAATTGCAACCTTTTCGAAGTTCTTTTACGATTTTGTCGAGATTAATAACGTTTTTTTGTATTGAAATACCGATCAGTTTCAATAAAAGGAAAGATAGTTCCAGGAAGAGAATAAAAAAAAGAAATAATAGAAGTAATATTATATACAATTTTAGAATATAATTGTTCAATTTCTATTGTTTAAGCAAAAAGAATTTCTCGAATTGATTAATATTCGCTATCGCGATCCTGAAAATCGAGGATATACAAAGTAAAGTTGCAAAAAGTAATCTTTGAAATAAAGATTGATTATAAAAAAGATATTGTTTTTTGTTTTGTTTCTTTACTTTTTCTTTAATTTTGATTTCAAATAGTTATATTAAAAGCAAAACCAAAAATGAATTAAAAAAAAACTAGTAGTACAAATATAAAGCTTATTAATATAAAAGCTTGATTAAAAGATACAATAACGTTAATATAAAACTTATTAAAAAAAGAACAAAACATTTTAAAGAAAAGAGAAATTCAAAAGAACTTTTGAAAGTAATAGAGAATATATCGCCGTTAAACTAGGTTTTAGTATTAATCTTTTTTTTATAAATAAACGATTTCGTTTATTGAAAAGCGTTTTTAAAAAGGTATTATCGAAAAAGGTATTATCGAAAAAGGTATTTTTTTAAATAATTATCAAATAATTAAAACGATTTGATATTTGAGTAATAAATAATATAATACTTGTATTGTAAAAAAGCTATTTAAAACAAAGTTAAAAAAGTTTTTAAAATTTACTATTATTAATTATACTACAAGAGATATTGATATATATATATAATATGTATAAACAAAATATATATATAGTATATGCTTGTTAATCGAGCATATAAACCATAACAGCGTGCACGTGCGCCGAAACGTCTGCTATGCCAACCGAGCAGCGAAAGCGCGATAATATCTTTATAAAATAATTAATTTATTTTGGTTTTTTAATATATAATAAAAGATTTGATTTTAATTTCGAAAAGCGTTAAAAAAGCTTTTATATCGCAATACGATATAATTATAAAATGTTAAACTTTTACAAAGAGATATAAACATTATAACGATAATAGATCGTTATCGCAAAAATTAATAAAGCTTTAAAATATATATATAACGCTAGGAAATCGAAATTAGTAATAGAAATGATTATTTCTATAAAGAGTTCAATTATACAAAATCGCAGAATTTGAGTTAAACCAATCAAAATGCGTTTTGAGCTTATTTGAAAGTATAAAAGAGATAAAAACATAAATATAAAAAGGCCATTCTAAAAGACTTTTGTTCTATATGTGTTGAGTTCACACTATAGACCTACAGTTGTATTGAGCACAAAATGTATGGTATGAAAAGTATTGTATTGAATTAAGATGTATATCCTCTTTCCTTTATATAAAGGAAAGAAGGTATATCTAACTATAGAGGAAATTGTACATTAATTCATTTCTTGCTCTTTTGCCCAAAATGGAAAAAGGGATGAAAACTCTTCTAGTGTATAACAGATATTTCATATCTTCCTTGCATATATCGTACAATGCCTACGGCATTGCCCGATACATGTCAGGATCCTATTCACGTGTTCCGACAATATGATTTAGATAATCGAATTCGATTATAAAGAGACTATTATAATTATATATAGCGCTATACCTAGTTAAGTATCTTCATCTTATATACTTAATAGAATATATATATTACTTTTAATATATTAAACAATATATACTATTACTACTACAATAATGTTACGCTTTCGTCGTCCGGCTAGCATGGTAGACGTTCCGACGCATATGCACGTTGTTACAGCTCATATGCTTAACGCTCCGGCTTACGTACTCGATTAACGAGTATATACTATACATATGTTATATTTATATATATAATATAAATATATCAGCATTTCTTTTATAGCATAACAAAACTAGTAGTAAATTCTAAGAACTCTTTTAACCCTGTTCTAAACAGCTCTTTTACAGCACAAGCGTTACAGTATACAAATTATATACAAAACATATACAAATTTGATAATTTTAATAAAAATCAATAACGTTTTAACAAAAATCGATAAAAATAAACTATAAAATTTTATTGATTTTTTGAAGTATAAAGATTCGAAAATATTATATTAATTATATATTTTAATTTGTCGTTATCGTTTTTTTTAAAGATTTTCAATTTTGCTAACAAATTTTATATAAAGAGAATATATAATCTTAAATTAAACATTATCTACAAATAATAATATATTATTTTTATATATCATTTTGATTCATTTAATTCAAGGAATATAAAAAGATTTATAGTTTTTTTTGAAGATTTTTATTGAAAAATAATAAGTATTATAAAAAAACTTGATTTTTGTTACGATTATATTACAATTGTAACTAATTTAATTTATATATTAATTCTATATTTATTAATTTAATTTGATTAAATTTTATATCTATAAAATCCTTATTAAATTCTTTATATATTTATTCTATTTTTAATATTATATTATTAATTTTAATAATGTTTTAAACTATTTTGTTATTATTTTTGTATAATTATAATATTATATACTTGTTACATTTGAAAATTTGAAAATTAAATCGTTTAATATTGATTATAAAAAAATCGCAAAAATATACNNNTTTCTATATCAACTAGTAACTATATTAAGATTATATATACAGAATTTCATCCAATCAAAATCAATATCAAGAAAGTTATCAATACCTCAAAATCGTGATTTTTGATGTAAAATGGTGGCCCAAATGGGGGAGTGGCCCGAATGTGGGGTAGAGGACTTAGTGTTAGACATGTTTTGGGTTTACCGCCGTTTTAACGGCTTTGGATACATTGGCAGCTCTTTTCTTGCAAAATGTATAGTTTCAATCATTCTACTCATAATGCTTTTTATAGATCTAAAACGTGTAATTAATGCATTTTTGAATAAAGTTTATAATATCAAACGTCACGGCATGGGGTGGCAGGTCATACAATGAGAAGTAATATGCTATAGAATTATTAATAACACAAAGGAGTTCAAAGAATTACGAAACTCATCTACTCGTACAGAACACTGCATATGTTAATATAAACAAGAATCGACCTTGTTAAGCGATCGCTGAGCGGCGACCCCGTGGCATAAAGTTTCAACAACTCGTAACATTACCAAGTACAATATCATCGATTTAAACTTCCACAGTACAGATAATAATAAGGCCTCGATCATTCGAGAAGGAAATATAATCTGTTCTACTCTACGAGTAGAATACTCTGATCCTCCATCTTCGTTTAGCGACAGTAATAACATAGAAAATACTCGCTGTAGTTCTAAAACCTATAGATCCACCAATGATGCTTCTTTATTTCCAATCAATATTATTAGATGAATTTTATATTGAGAGATCGTCGTTTAATTTATGGCGATGGGGTGAGTGGAGTGGGTCTTGATCTTCATTTGTACGTTCCAATATAGTATGTACTTTACTGGTATACTGGTATATGGAGAAGCATATGGAGCTACTCGAAAAGCTACTCTGCTATTATGTTACACTCAGTTGGCAGCGCCATAACGATCACGATCACGTTTATCCGAGTATGCTCGAGTATCTACTCGAGTATTATTTGGAATACTGTAATAGCATACGAGTAAAAGTACGGTAACGCTTTAGGCCAATCAACCTTCTAGATCATGAAACACGAAAATAGAATAGAAATTACCGATTATACGACTTCAAACCTTAAATGCTGAGATATGTTTAAATCACCGGGACTGGTGGACTAGAGAGCCAGTTGCATGATTCTGGTATCACGTGATCGTCAGCGTGAGTAGAGTATATATATATATGTTTCTGTCACAGGGTGACGAGTGACCTATAATAGTCTGTGCATCACACTGCTCGTAGGCCCAGCTAGATGCAGTGGAAAGAATCCTCCGGATTCTTTCTTTCCTCCTCTCACAGGAATGGAATCGACCATCTCAACTCGATCGCTAGGTTCTGCACTCGGTAGCAATTTCTACTCGACCCCAGTGTTCACGATGATGTTGTTATTATTCGATCCCCTCCTCCGCTATTATGCCTCCGGCTAACGCCTAGCACGACGGTCTAGTGCGTGCGTCTCTATCGCAACAGGCCAGCTATCTGCTTTTCTTATCTCTCTTCTTCCTTTTTGAACTAGCACCATGATGCAAAAGGTTAACGACGACTAACTTTACCACGCGCGGAGATGGCAGTTGCGATAGGACTCCTGGTTCAAAAGACTGCCGCCTTACGCTAGAGATTGCACGAACGCTCTTTCACAGCTGTCCCCTGGGCCCTGACTCGAGGCATCCGGACAATTACCTTTTCACTACCGGTCTACCAGGCGCTCTCGCTTACTCCATACATACAATATATTCCACCAGTGAGTGCATAGGGACTGACAACATCGCATTTTCAAAATCGTCGAGATCACACCACAATTTATAACAACTTTGGAATTCCACTAAAGCTTCAATCTTCAAGGAATCATATTAAAGTTGTATTATTTGCTCCGAGATACAGCACCTCTCCTTGTCAAATGGTGGTATTGATTGATAAAGCGATGCGCTAGGGCCTAGCTCATCGGTTGGCCACGGCAACTCGAAGCTTCGAAGGTATATCTCTGTGGAATATTTCCTTCGAAGTCAGGGATATTTCCTATCTCTTATTTCTTCGCGTCGGGTTGTGGCTTGATTGGATGATAAGAATTGTGACCAAAGACGTGGGGCACTCGATATTGATCCTGAACTTTTTGCTGTTTTGGTTCTTTTTGCTTTACATGTTTTTCCCGGGTTGATTGTATTGACTTTGCATTTTACAAGTTGGGATGCATTCGATGGGTGGGAGAGGAAATTAACGTACGAGATTGGAACCTAGTTGGGACCCGAACAGAGTAGAGAGAGTATTTATCTGCTATGCTTGCCTCAGCGACTCACAACATAGAATCAATCCCACTCAGAAATGTCGTGAGTTTATCGTGTTTGAGTGTCTGAGGAAATGTAAGACTGCAAGGTAGGATTGTCTGAAGAGGTACAGGATAGTGGATCGTGAGTGTGTATTGACATTGAATCATCGAGCCACCAAGCTATCTAGATCGTATGATAGTTGTCAAAGACCCCTAAGCCATTTAATAGCTCTTGGGGTGGGTTTGATGTGACAAGATAGAGCATTCACTACCGTCCGCGTTTGTACGAGGTATACTGGATATAACCACGACGCTGGACACTTGATCAGACGCCATAAATATGCAAGCATTCAGCAATCCTGCACTCAACCGATTTATGATATTCAAAATTTCTGCTTGCTACCATTCCGGCCGTAGGTTCCAGCTCAGCCTTCTTCTCTGAGTCGGTTAGCTTCCTGGGACTGTCAGGAGCACGAAAGGGAACGTCTAACGCCTTCAACTTCATGAGAGTGAATCTCGGAGGAGATGATCTTTTCGATCAGAGAAGCGATTAGCACTTATATCTACGAGTGTATGATCCCCTAAAGACCACCAGGTGGACCTGTTTGTAACCTTCGATAGTGGTGAGGCTGGACATCTTTCCTGTTATTTTGCTATGGTCAGGAACCTTGGGGTAGAATTAGAACGAACAGTACTTTGAGCAAAGGCTTCCCGAGCAGGAAAGTATATGAGGTGATCCTTTTCCACTGTATCATTTTACAGTAAGAAAAAACCTCGAGGCTTTGTATTCAAGGACGAGAATTCAAATTCGGAAGATGTGCAGCGGGTAAGTGACATCTGCTTAGTCACCATGGGTAAAGTCACACTTCGTGCGGGCCCTGCTTATTTTACTCGTATAATAATTCGACACCTTTCAAAATTGTCTTTCCTGTGCTTGACCAGATTATAGCCAGATCTTAGGCGCATACTCTTCCAACACTTCCAAGTTACATGCGTGGATTAAGCTTTACGGATTCCACTCCCTCGTGTTGGTGTTTTATTGCGCTTCCCAAATACGTTTGCAGATAGCATTCGCCGCGAGCAGACAGAATTCACCGATGGCAACGAATACTCCCACTTTACTGGACAGCTCTAGTATAGACATCACGAAGTATGTTGTTCACACTTGGACTAAGCTTTGATATCCAATGGCTTCGTTACGCGCGCAGTTCCGGCTTGCGATAGATGGCCTGCTCAGGTGTTGATTGACCCGTGGTGGTGCTTTCCCCGTAATCATCTTATACACCTGCTACTGCAACCCGGGACCAGCATCCAGAGCATATCCTCTGATTCAATAAAGCTCAGTTGCTTTACGCATTGATTTGTGTTCGATTTTCCCATATATTCAGAGATAAATGTTCACAGCCAGTTGACAGAGATCTCTGTCACGAAACACGTTCTGATCACACGGAGTTTACGTCACAGAATTGCATCTTGGCATCTCCAGTCTGTTGAGACTTGTCCACATAGCATATTTTACCACACGTCTTTGCTAAAGTTGACTGATTTTCCGCTTTTTGGCAATCTACCTCCTGAACTCAGGTCTCATGTTTGGCCGTTTGCTCTCTTTGAGCCTCATATGGTAGGGTTCGAAGTGGTGCCTTTCATGGATACAGGGTTAAGTTTGCAGTCCTCATTGCTGTCATGGAGATTCCGAAACAAGACCCCACGCACCCTCTTCTCTCAACTTGTATCGAATCCAGGGAAGAGGGCTTTAAGAGGTGCCGTTCGTCTGGATATTCGAGATTCCATTCGCCTCACATCAATTTTGCTGTTGCTTCATTATTTCTCAGGAATCTCAGCTTTGGTCCTGGTCAAGACTGTTGGCCGCCAACCATGAATTCTGACGAGACTTGTGGTCATAGGGTACCTCTACAGAGAATTTTTGAGCGCGTCGGAAGTTTCTTAATTCCTCAAGAATCATTTTTGGGCGTCGAATGTGAGGCATAAAATATTATCCGCCGCTGGTTTCCGAATCTTTCCTTACTCATTGTTACTGTCGATTTTCATCCACAGGACGAACACTCTTCGAACCCCCCTGTTGCAACTTTTACCGCATCCGGAAGATGATCGCCATATTTCAACTTTGGGTTTCGCATCATCGACATGTCATTGGGACGCGATATATGCGTCAAGGGTACGGGTAAACATGCAAAGACGATTTCCGACACAGGAAATGATTCACAAAAAAATCATATTGCTCCCATTGTGAAGGTCGTGAGCGTCTGTGAACGCTTTTCAAGCCCGGTTTGATATAAGGGTGGTGGTGCCTTATCTGACTGCTATCAATTTCTATAGCATCACGTTGCGAACATGATATTGGTCGAATTTCGGTGTTTCTCGTTGGAATACACTGAAGGTATTCACGAAAGATTGAGGTTACCATAACCTTAAAAGTTGGCGACAAATCTTGCGATTATCATGATAGCAATGGTGGAAAGCATAACTGTACTCTCAATTTTCATTTCCCACCCGGCAGCATTTACTCTGAAGATTGCAATGTGACTACCAGCGCCTCTTTCATTGCCAACGGGGGCTATGAATTGGACATGTCTCAAAAAAGAGGACTCGAAGCAACAAGGAAACAAGGATCATGCATTAGCCACCTTATCTCAATACTTATCCGTGTTGCAACCAAACTCCTGGGAATTGCTATGCTTTCTGATAGGTACATTATGTGCGAAGAGTGATCACTTGCAGCCCAACCTTGGTGCAGAATAGTATCAACCACTTTAGCCTCGGGAATATCCTCAACGGGTTCTCAAAAACAACAGTTGGTTGGATCAAGAGAAGTCAAATATTCCATTGCTGCGCCTTCGAAAACGTTCAGGGAATCAAGTAAGCCAAGTACGGCCGACTTTCGACTATTATCCACGTCCGTAAGGTTAACGTTTGAATATTTTGCAAGTCCGTAATATATACTCATATGTTCCTCGCGCGTTTTCATACACGATGGCTGCCCCCAAACCGCCCAGTAGTTGTTTACATGCATCCGCCTCAAAACGTCTACCACATTCAGATTTCAACAGCATAAAGTCGCCGAACTCCTCTCTGTTGCGATTGGTGATTAGAACATCTGTAACATAATTGGCTGACCCCCGCAAGATCTTGCCGCCGTGACTAGTTTCTATCCCTGCAGGGCTTCTACACTTGCGCAAATCTAAGCCTTACCGGTACTTCTTCCAGTTCCGTTATACTCGGCCTTCTTATTGTGGTTTGAATTATGCTTAGCACGAGTGTTCTACACAGACTTTACGCACAGTAGCTCCCATACCCCGCAGGAACTAAGCTTTACTTCTCCAACTACATAACCCTTCCTGTTGACAGAAACTATTCTCGAGCATGCAAACTGTCTGTTCTCGTAAACATGTCAACTGCTGAAATTCATCGTGCCCAGCTGGCAATCCAACGCGTACCACTTCTCTCGGGACTTTACAGTCCGCCTGCAACCCATGAACATGGCCCCGACACCGCAAAACGTTACGACGATCTCAAATATGAATCAGAATTGATCACAAGCCAAGCCAAAACACCACATCTTTCCTCCGATGCAAGCCCATCTCCTCAGACTCCACGTCACCAGCGAGCAAGCAGCACAAATCGCCTTAGCATCTTCAACAAAGTCTTCACCACCACTCCTCCTCCTTCTCCACAGGTCGAAACTACTTCCATCACCGTTCTCCTTTTACCTCAAGCGGGCACACGACCCATCCTCCTCACCCTTCGCACCATTGACATCCGCCTCGAGGGACACAAAGATAACCACCTCTCCCACATTCCCGACATGCGATCCTTCTGGGGCGATGGCGATCCCTGGCACGCTCGAACACAAAAGTATTCCCGTCTAGCCACGATCAAAGATTCTGCAGATCATGCTCTCACGGGCACATACATGCTACTGTACACGCCCGAAGGCAACGGATTGGCACTCAATCAGAGGTGGAGCGCAGGTGTCAGCGGCGACGCGTGTATCGTGAAGCTGTGCAAGAATATGTGGGGAAGAGGAGGAGCGGCGGCCTACGAGGATGTCGACCCGGAGTTTTTGGAAAGTGGGCTGTATAGGAAGATGTTGATGGGGCTTTTTGACAGCCCGTTGAAGGTCTCGAAACCGGGCGCTGCGGGTCAGGATGAGGATGATGCGGAGAAGGAAACTCTATGAGTTGCTCGCGTCTCTGGACTCTGTCTGTTGCCCCTTTTTTTACTTTTGTTTTACGACTTTTTTTTCATAAAAACTTGATCGCTGGATACGTTTGTTTCTGGGCAGGTTTGGGATTATGGTTTCTGCGACTGGACTGGGGTGGCATCTAGCTAGGCGTTTTGAGGCGAGTGTCACGTTGAATTTTCTGATGGCTGAACCAGTAGGCAAGGAATAAATGTACCTTTCATCCATCTACGGAGTGAAATTACAACTCTAGGAGCCTTGGACCTATAAATTTTATGGATTCATTATCGTGACATGTGTGTTTCGTAAGGAGAATCGAAATCGAAACCTAGCTTGTTCATTCAAGACGAGACCTTAATATCTCTTTGGGCATGACAGGAGCTCGTAGTGAGCTCTTCCTGGTGGGAGTCTTTCCCGCGTACGAAGACAGCATATATCTTGACGACCGATCAATATAATGCTGTTGAAGGATCCAATGGATACCATCTCACATGACAACTCGCTTGTCACATTTCCTTCCTACCTTAGGATCAAGACTACAATCCAATCAATTACTCGAGCATCTTCTGTAAGGAATCCTTGAATCATCGAGAAAATCATGAAGGACAGAGATGATCATAGGGAAATATTAAAGATTTGTTCACGGGTAGCATGGCGTACGGAATATGGCTTTAGGAATGAAGAAGGTGGGTTCTCGAGATTTTTCACGTCTCTCTATCTTTATAATTCGGAATATACCACCTTATAAATCGACTGCCAGAGTTTCCGTCAGCATCCACACACCCCATCACCACAAGATCCACTCTTCCTTCAGCTCTAACCCTCCAGTAACATATCCCCCTTGGACCCAGTCTAGATTCAGCAACGCCCGTCCTCGTATCAGCGACTTTCCTTCCACCACCACAACCCTATTAGATTCCAGAACCCCTTCCGCCTTCGAGATATCGCCTAATTCCCCTTCTTCACTATCCATAAATACGACTCACGAGTCACTATCTCAACCACCATTCTCGCCTGAATGAACTGCATGGAAGAGCGCGTGTGGACTACTGCTCAAGTTGAAGACTGTGTTTTCTCTTCTCCTCTATGATGCTCTTCACGTTTCCAGGGTGTGGATTATGACCTCTATCTACTGAGCTATGTTGTTGTGCTGCACCTCGATGGTGTCCGAACATGCCCTGAGTCTGGGTTTGAAAATGATGGGCCGCTTCGTTGAGAGATGAGGGGCCGCTTGGTATATTACTTTGGGGTTTAAAACTGACTGTTCTAGATCCCATGGCCATTCTTATTCCCATTGGGTGGAACTGGCTGGTGATATTGTCGGTGCTTGAATGTCTAAAGCTCCGAAAAGGGGGACAACTTCCAAGCAGATAAATTCCCCAGCCAAGCTTGATTCTGAATAAGTCTGTAAGTTATGGTCCTTTCTCTTAGCCCAGTCGCTTAAAATCTTCCAGCCACTATTAAGATGGATAAATGCAACTTGATAGTTTCCTTGCATCGCCTCAAAGCAGACAAACAGGAGACTGTGGATCGCCTCCATGCGAGAGATGCCATACCAAGTGTCGTATGGCTTTGGTGTTTTGTATCAAAGCGAATTGTTGCTTGGAATTACCAAT
Organism: Monilinia aucupariae; assembly: GCA_002162555.1. NCBI lineage: Eukaryota > Fungi > Ascomycota > Leotiomycetes > Helotiales > Sclerotiniaceae > Monilinia > Monilinia aucupariae. The sequence continues at coordinate 70,506 of NGKF01000033.1, read as the reverse complement.
AGATCCTGAGAAGCTTGATGTCGTCAAACTTAAAGGACTCGTGATGAGCTCCTAGAGAGATCACCGCATGACGTATAGGATGACCCGAACAGCATCTCCGTAAAACCAGACTGTTCCAAAGCTTGGATACAGAAAAGCCCGCCAGTTATGGAGCTGTGTTGTCGATGAATAAACGAAAGCTTCTTCATTCCTCTTGATCCGTGCTGATGTTTGAAGAAGGGATTGCAATTATGCTTGTAGCGGAGCTTGTGATTGGGCTGGAGACTGGGCTTGCACGTAATGAAGAAACCGCAGTAATCCTTCGTGACTGTGCGGTGCTCAACATTTCTGGGCGATCTAGATCATAACCATCGCATTTGCGTCTAGTCCTTTTACACCGGTGGTACTCGGGTTTCTCTCCTCCGCATTTGACACGGTGAATTCTGTTTTCTATCAGTGATCTAATTCTGCAACTTTTCTCCCACACTGAGCATACCCTGGAAAGAGAAATCACGGTAAATTGACAAGCCGACAACTAAGACATATAGTTTGGGATCTTAGTCTCCAGGCTTTTTTTCTCTCAATCATAGCCATTCCTCGCAAAGTCCATATCTTCGAGGTAGGTGGATTGGTAGTTTCCCTCTTCTCATTGATTGCGTGTCAACCTCTGGTTCCATTCAAGACATGATACCGGGTACTCTTATGTATCGAGGAAGCTATCAACCCATGAGTCGACTCTCAGGTCTAGTAACTGTGCCATAACAACTTGACTCTGAGGAGGGGCTCGCATCTAGCTATGGATCACCAGGTGGACACTTCTCTAGATTGTAAAGACCGCAATAATAGAATTTAGCCTGGCACTCCTCGCGCATACCATACGTGTATATTGGCAAGTGATCCACAAGCTGAATTACTCGAGTATGATTTTTTTTCATTGGTCAGTACACGATGTGTAGCCACTTGGTAACTCAGACTTACGGTAACCGCCACGGAGACAGTGCTGCTTTGGTCGCGCACCATGCAGCGGCTGCAACGCTACCGCTTCATCGGATTTTTAATCTCGGTTGTACCTAGGTGAGGAAAATTCCTTACATGTGTAAATTTTGCGATTGGTTTAGTGTATCGGTTATGTCCATAAGATAGAAATTGTCAATTGCAGCTTCTCCAAGAACACCACTTGACAAATGGAACCATCAGACGCCCGAGAAGTTCCTGGACAGCTTAGCCCAGTAGGAGCTCTAGATTGGTTCCTTTTTATTGTTTTTCAAGGCCTACACCGTGTCAAAATCAGTAGGAGAAAGATAATAGCAACATGTCGCATCCAGTGAACATCGACATGTTGTGAGTGGATAAGGCAATCTTAGAAGCTACAACAATGTCTTCCACATAGCCTTGGTATCCAAACAGTCTTGACTGGTTTTTCTCTTGTTTATTACGCCCTTCAAGAGCTATCGCAGGCGTTGAAATAGGACCATTTAGAGCAAGCTGTAGACTCTGACTGAGTCTGATGATATTGTATGCCGGTGATCCCTTTGATCCCGTCTCAACATAACAGTTGAGGATTTCAACATATATATCAAACAAAGGTTGGGAATAACCTACAGGAAAATAGTTGAGTTCAACATCACTGGTTAGTCCCAGAAGACCATAAATTTCATCTGCTGGTTCTCGGCATTTGGAGCTCGAAAACATTTCTAACAACGAATTCAAAGGCCAGCTTTGATGGCCAGTCTTTCTCAAACTATCGAATTTTGCAGGTATACTTTGCAATATAGCTTCAAAAGCTTTTAACTTGAGCTTACCATCCCAGTCCAAGGAGAGTGGAGGTTTCAGATTCTTCAAGGTGTGTTTCCATTCTGTCCAGGAGAGCCTTCTCTGTCCTAGATCATCCTCACTGCCCCAGCAAATTGTCAGGTTTTGGCGAGAAGAATTCCTTGCGCTATCCATAAACAATTCCAATATTGTCTAGTGCACAAGTCTCCCAGAGATAAAAGCTCAGCACCTGTAAGAACTTTGTCAACTTGATCGATAATTTCTGTGCCATCAACTCTGACCGCTTGGTCTTTCTGCAACGCAGTCAACTTTTTGATACAATATACCCCAATATCGGGTAACAAGATTTTCACATCCTTTTCGTCACAATCGCCAGCCTTGTCCCCTAGCCATACTAGAACTTCTCTGGCCTGTTTGTAGATATTGCCCATTTGCATGACCTAGTGATTCCGCTCATCGATATTATCTTGGCTGATGCATAAAGCATCAATCCACAAGTAGGGCGTAGTTGGGCAAACATGCACCAAAGCAACAGCCAAATTGGCTCACACTTCCACTCGGAAACCATCTCCGCCTATCATTTTCAAAGATTCATCACCACCCCACATAAAGGACAAAGCAGAGTATTCTGAAAACTCGCTGAGCGACTTTACGAGAAGCTTAAGTACGGCAGATCTTCGCAATCTTCTGAGTTGGGTTGAGATGGTACTCGTTCCATAGGTCTGATCTGATCTGACCGTGACTCAAGAGGTCTTTAGAATTTGGCAATGGAGTGCACAGATATCGCCATTACACCTGGTTCACCAGGTCCAGGCATGATTGTGCATTTTTGTATGCAATTCTGCTGGAATTGGCACCATATTGATTCTTGTATGCGGCCAAGATTATCTGGTCTTCGGGTATCCTGATCATCCATACTGTATCACTATTTGCTTTAAGCCAATTGCTGAAGTAGTTGGTGATACAGTCTGATGAGATTCGAAGATTCGTCATGCTTCCTGATATCGGTGGGCAGTTGACCACCATAATCAATCCTACCCGCTGCTTCCCACTTCCGTTTTTTCTGTCGTATCTTTTTATTATACGACTTCCATGTCTGCCCCATCTTGTGCATCTTTCTGCCATACAACCTCCGTCGAATATAGCATTGGTCATGGTGTCTGATATATCTGAAGTTGACCCGCAACCATAAGTATTCAGCATACCATGCATGAGGTACACCATGAATAACCAAAACTCTCTTCCCAACTTTCCCCATCCTTTGACCAGCCTTCTTATTATCTGATATTCGACATTTCTCTTCGTCAAGCGTTGAATTCGTGCAGGCAACAGATACTTCACTTACACTGCTCATATTTGAAGGTAGAACGCAGGTGCTTTCCAACTATACTTTAAAAGCTCTCTTTGTTGGTTAGCTTTTCCCAAATTTCTAACGCCCATGAAAAGATATAGAAGAACTAATTTGCATTGTAAGAGGTTTTGAACTCCAGCCTCATCGCTGCTTACTTGCAGCCAGGCGCTAAGGCCGTGCACGACGACGATGTCCGATCAATAAGGCCACATGATCAAGATTAATGTGTCGTTACCCGTCGATATATCGTCTTGGTCGAGAATCCTTACCTCTCTAGAAGCATGACAAAAGAATTCAAAACTCATGGAACATGTTTGGTTCACTGGATCAAGACTATTGCAGATATAAGAAGATTTGACGACGCAGGGCAGTAATTTGATTTACTTCGCAGTTAAAAAGGGAAAAAAAATCAGTATCATTTTCGATTATCGGCTGGGGTATCTTGAAGAAAGAAAGCGAATCAAGTCGACTTCATATTAATATCGTGTCCCGTTTTTCCATTTCCAGTCGTTCACTTCGCTCTTTCCATAATCTCCGAAGTTCAAAGCCAACTTCTACAGCAATAAGAACAATAATGATCCACTCTAGATGAATGCTGTGTTTCTCACTCATCGTCTCCCGAAGAATTGTTGCAATTTCCTGGGCATAGTCCATCTTCTGATTCAAGGTCTTGATCCGCACCCCAACATCAAGAGCCCTTCCTACCTGATCATAATACCCCTCTAGGCCAAGTTCATGTCGACTATCCCAAAACAAATCTGGGAGTGAATCTGTAAGCTCAGAATAGTGGTTCAACCGCGCCCGTAAATCAAGTAACTCTCCAGTCTTTTGTAACATAAATTGTCGACTAAAAGGTAACCTAGACCCTCGTGAAAGTAACGTCGGTATAGCTTTAGTAGATTCGAAGTACTTCGACAGCATAGTCTCTAGCACCGCAAGCTTTGTTGATCGAGCCAAGCCCGAGGAAAAGGCAATCTTCGCCAGAGTTGTGTCGACTCGTGAGCTATGGAAAATGTCAACGTTCATGAGTCAAGAGAAAGGGAAGACTGGGATATACCTTAGACGCCCCTCGCTCCGGGAGTCCTTAGTTCCTAGCACAATGACATCCCCTCTGATACTGCTATTCTCCCGCTTGGGATCTTCCTCACATTCTAGATCTTCTATCTCAACATCGCCCATATGGGAATCGATAGCGGCTGGCAATAGTGTTTTGGTTGCCAAATCTGTAACTACATCCTCAGTTAAAGACCATGCCACAAGTGAGCCCGAAGGAAAAACAAATATATCCCCATTGTTAACCCCTCGAGTATGTATAACCTCGTCGGATTCGAAGCCTGTTCCGTCCGGGTCAATTGGGAAGCCATGCGATCGGAGAATTCGGGCTACAGCTTCCATATCAAAATGATCTGCCACGGAGATGGCAGTAACTCTATTCGCGCCTTCAACATTTTTGGATGTGGTTTCAGGTCGAGTTGTGTTCTGCCTGAATCTTTGGGCTTCAACTGCGACCCTCCTTAAGCTCGTCTTCCCAGCTGGCGATCGTGAAGGTTTCCGTTTCTGAACTGACTTTGGCTCAGTTGTCGGCTCACTATTAGAAGATGCGACATCTTGTTGGAGGGTAGTGTTGGAGGAAAAGAAACTCCGGTTCCTATTATGTGATGCTGGTGTTGGAGCGTGCAGACATCGATAAGGAAATCGTGAAGTAGTTTCAACAATTGGCCGTCCAACTGCGACGGCAGAAAATGAACGACAAAAAGACTTCATGATAATTGTAGACCTTACTAGGCATACACCACAAATTACGTAGAAAATCGTCCATGGTTGCGGGGATTTGAATCAGATGCTTGGGATTGAAAAAAAAATACTGCCGAAAGCCTAGAACTCGGCTATCGTAAGGCTCTCCAAACTTCAGTGACATTGACGTCGTCGGTGTAGCTACCCCTGCACATCCTTGATAACAACAGCAAATGTGATCGTGAGAGTCTGCCGTTATGGCTGAAGGGTCAGAAGAACAAGGCGACACCAAAAATCTGGATAATGTTGAGTCCAGTCGAGGAGGTGGAACTGAGACGGGAGATGATGATACCACCGTCGAGACTGAATCAGAGGAGGATGAGGAGGAGGAGGAAGAGGAGGAGGAAGAGGAGGAGCCCAAGCTGAAATATGCACGAATGACAAGCCATCTTGGTCCAGTATATAGAAATGGAGACGCTACAAGCACTTTCCTAGTTGCTGGCGACAAGATGGTGAACTTGCACCCCGATTGATTGAATCTCTCTAGCTAACTGCTTTATAGTTTGTTGGTACACACAATGGAAATATTGTATGTCACCAACTGGTCACCCTATCCTCAGAATTCCCTACTAATACTTCATACAGCATGTATTGTCACTGCCTTCATTCAAGTCGATTCGAACCTACCATGCCCACTCAGCTTCGATTACAAGTATTTCCATATCCCCCTTCCCTCCTCCGTTACCTACAGCAGCCCCTGAAGCTGTGCAAAGGTTTACATCGCGAGTGCATCCAGATGCCCCAAACACAACGCAAAGAACCCCATCAATGACCTCCCAGTTGTCCACAAATACAGCTCGAAGTCCTGCAGTGCCGACACTACCAAAAACCCCTTCGAACGCAATATACATTGGGACATCTTCTGTCGATGGCAAGGTCTGTATAGCATCACTTGTTGATGTAAAGGATGTGCAATTGAGAGATTTTGCAAGGCCTGTCCAAGCTGTTAGTTTGTCACCGGATTACAAAAATGATCGCACATATATATCCGGAGGATTGGCAGGTAATCTGGTGCTCACCATTGGCGGCAAAGCAGGGACGAGTTCAACTTCGACTACTACTGGAAGCGCAGCGGCAACAGCTAGTGGTTGGCTAGGAACTATTGGTTTGGGAACGCAAACTGGAAAGGATACTGTGTTGCACTCCGGAGAGGGCACAATAAATACCATTAAATGGTCCTTATCAGGAAGATATGTTGCATGGAGCAATGAGCACGGTATCAAAATCATGCGGTCTCACCTACAATTGGAAAGTGCTGATACTGAATCTGCTTGGAAGCGAATTGGCCACATAGCACGTCCAGACGGGGAGCAGTGGGAAGATATGGCCAGTGTTTGGAAAGCTAGGGTCGAATGGATAGATGAAAAAAATCTTGAAACGGATGAAGATGATAAAACTCGCGAAGCCTCAGCTGTATCTCCTGCTGCCGCAAAATTAAGGCTACAGGCATCGAGAGACAAATTACGAATTGAGAAGTTGGTCGTTGGATGGGGAGGCACAGTCTGGATGATTAATGTGCATCCTGGTGGAACTGGGGTTGGAAAAAATGTGGGAGAGCGTACGGTTGGTAGCGCTGAGATCATCAAAATGTGAGTCGCAATTTTGGCCTACTACATAGTATTACAGGCTCCTTCTAACATTCTTAGGTTGCGAATGGATTGCGTTATTTCTGGATTATCGTTATATACCCCAACTTTACTTGTTGTGCTTGCTTATGTTATGCCTGATGAAGACGAAGATGAGGAACCTGTTACATCTAAAGGACATAAATCTCAGCTATCAACAGCATCAACGGGCAGTGAACCGAGTGGTGGTATACGACGTCGACAAAACGCACTTTCGCCAGAACTTCGTCTTATTGATCTCGGAACATCTCAAGAAGTCGATACCGATGGACTGACGGTCAGTCGTTATGAAAGACTTTCGGCTGGTGATTATCATCTATGCGTGCTGCCTGCGGCTCGGAATCAACCAGTCGTTCAGACATCTCGAGGAACCTTGGAGGCTTTAACTGGAATGGGCAGTGGTATGTGGAATGCTACAATCAACGCTACATCACTGCTCAGCTCCAGTGCAAGTGTGATCAGCAACGGAAGTACGGGCGATGGTGATTCGAAACATACCTCTATTCGATCGAAGCTTGTTCACCCCAATCGCGCCCCTGCTGCTCATCCTCACATCGCCACACCAGGGATGAAAATCTTTATTCAAAGTCCATATGACTGTATCTTAGCTACGAAACGAGATCTTTCGGACCATCTTGCATGGTTATTAGAACATGAAAATCACAAGGAGGCTTGGGAACTAATTGATGAGCATCCAGAAGTGATTTCATCATCTCCCGAAAAGCTTTCTGAAATTGGGCCAGCAACTCCCGATCGAACACACTCAAGTAGTGATGACTTCTACGATAACGAAAGTACAACCATTGAATCTGCAAGTCGCTTAATTAATTCTTCCGTGGAAAAGGAGAAGCGTAGAATTGGTGAGCTTTGGATTCAATCTTTAATTGAGAATGATGACTGGACTGCTGCAGGTAAGATTTGTGGCAAAGTTCTAGGAACATCGGATAGATGGGAACATTGGGTCTGGATGTTTGCGGGGAAAGATAAATTTGATGAAATTACCAACTTTGTACCGACGGCACAAATAACGCCACCGCTGCCTACTACAATTTATGAGGTTATACTGGGCCATTACATTACCCATAACTTACCACGAGTTAGGGAATTGCTCGAACAATGGTCGCCCGACTTGTTCGATATCAAGGCTGTAGCTACAGCCCTAGAAAACCAGCTCAAATACCGTGATGTCCGCCAAGACAGTGTAGAAAATGGCGAAACTGGTAGAGATTGGCGAATCGTCATGGAAAGTCTAGGGAAGCTTTACGTAGCCGATGGTAGGCCTCGTGAGGCCTTGAAATGTTATATCAAGCTCCAAGATGCAGACGCCGCTATGGGTCTTATCAAACAATATCATTTGGTGGACGCCATCGCGGATGACATACCTAGCCTCATTATGCTTCGCGTCTCACCGAGCCAAAAGCGACATGCTTCAATATCAGAGTTAAAAGAGGCTACCTCTGAAGCTATACAGCTACTTGTTGACGAGGCTCATCACGGTCTCGTTGGGCCCCAGGTTGTTGTGGATCAGCTAGAAGAAATGCCATTGTACCTCTTCTTCTACGTTAGCTCGCTTTGGAAAGGAGACGGTATAGGTGAACTCCCAGGCGAAAATCGTGATCGATTATTAGCAGAAAGTAGAATGCTCGTTGATGGCCTGGCTGATTTAGCTGTACAACTCTTCGCGGCATATGATCGCGATTTACTTATGGAATTTCTTAAATCTTCCACCTTTTATACTTTTGAAAAGGTTTGTGGAGCCGCACGTTTTTACCCAACATAAGCTAACCAGTCTCTAGGCGACACAAGAATGCGAGAACCACTCATATATTCCAGAACTCGTGTACCTCTACTCCAAGACTGGTCAAACAAAACGCGCTCTCTATCTCATCATCGATCGTCTAGCAGATGTCTCGCAAGCAATATCATTTGCAAAATCTCAGAATGATGCTGACCTCTGGGATGATCTTCTCGAATACTCCATGGACAAACCCAGATTTATCCGTGGGTTGTTGGAAGAGGTTGGAACGGCAATTGATCCAATTCGATTAGTTCGAAAAATCCCCGAGGGCCTAGAGATCGAAGGCCTGAGAGAAGGCCTGAGTAGAATGATTAAGGAATACGAAATTCAAGAAAGTATCAGTCAAGGGGTAGCAAGAGTGTTAAGGGGAGAAGTTGCAACGGCCCAAAACACTCTTCGAGCCGGACAACGTCGTGGCGTCAAATTTGACGTCGTGGAACATGAATTCGAGACAAACAACGAAGCTCAACCACTTCCAGAAAAACAATCACACAAGCACAAGCCTGCACATTGCATCAGTTGCAAATCCGCTTTCTACGAAGGCGAAATGGAGACACTCGTCGGCTTTGCATGCGGTCACGTGTGGCACCTATCGCACCTGTTGCATTACGGCAAGAATGAAGATCAAATTCGTCAATCTGCGGATGCGGAAAGACATCCTACTTATGATGGGTTTGATGATGGGGATGATGAGCGCAGATATACGAATGTGCATAGCATCGGGACAAAGGTTACGCGGGCGAGGTTGTTAAGGGACAGAATTAGAGGTGGCTGTCCAGTTTGCAAGGAAAAGGGTGATGATGCTTATGCTTGATGCGTTCGCATGGGATAGGGGCCTCATATCATTGGAAGGGAAGGATTGCATGGTTTGGGGTGGAGCATAGCATGGGATATTAAATTCAGAATATTACGATACCTATATTTATGGGAAGATTGTTCTTTAACCGCTCTCGGACTGTTGGCCCGTTTTGCACGTGTAGGAAATAAAAGGTTTGATATCCGAGTTATCCCACAGTGGTCATCTTGTCATTCTCAAATTCCAATCCTAAGATCGCCAGTCCCTCATCTGTCAAACTCACTGACTGGTAAACCCATACATCAAAGTGAAAAACAGTCTTAACAGAAACAAACATTTCAAAATCTAGCCAGTCTCGCCATACCTCAGACAAGTCAGTCCTCCTGAGAAGAAAAAAAACAGCAAAACGCCATATCAAACTCCAACTCCAATTTCGAACAAGTGAAATAAATAGCCAGCCAAGCAGCACTACTCAGGCAACTTTAATTCATAGGACTCTTCCCGTTACGATACAGCCACAATCTACTTAAATTTTTAACCTTAAACTCTTTCTTCTGACGAAATGCCGCGACGCTCCTACGTTCCCCATTCGTCACTCCATTCGTCAACGTGATCCCCTCCTCCTTCAACGTGGCTCCCCCTAGACTCCCCTTTTTCCTCCCCGCGCCACTCGCATACGCATTCGTGTTCGCGTTCGCGTTCGCACTCGCACTCGCACTCGCAATCTTTCCAATTCTTCCCAACGAAACTTCGCGATCCTCCTCCTCCTCCTCCTGCGCATCACCCGTCGATTCCCCCACACAGCTGACCTCCCAACCTTCCCTCCCCAATTTATCGTCCGGCTTCACGCGCCCCATCCCTTGCACTACGCTTCCCATGAATCCCGAATTTTCATCTACACATTCCCAGTCCCAGTCTCCGGCTAGCCCTTTGTCGTCATTTTTTAGGCCGGTTCCGGGGAGGCATTCGCGGAGGGGTTTGGAGAGGGGGAACATGCGGTCGAGATAATGTTGGACGAACATGTGACCGCTCTTGGTGTGGGTTAGTGCGAGTAGCTGGTTGGGAAAGTAAGGGTTTGGGGTGAGTTTTATCAGTGATGGATTGGGGGTTTATAGGAGATACGTAGCCGAATGTTGTACGGGATTGCGAGGTCATGATGGTGTGGGAAGACGTGGGGTAGAAGGTAGATTGATTGTACTTACATCTTCGACTTCAAAGACTCTCCCCATGAAACGTGGTGCGAATGTCTCGTTACTGTAGTTATGATGATAGTAAAGTACTCCGAATCTAGACACAAAGTCATATGTATGTGCATAGTGCTCAATATGAGGAATTGACTTTCCATTTCCATTTCGATTCGTAGGAACTTCTACGGATCCATTTGGGCTCGTGACAAGCGTCGTGGTAGTTCTCGTGAGAGAAGTTGCCGGTAGATATGGGTGAGCCAAGGCGCTGTTCTGAGATGCCAGATGGAGGTGCGGATTGTTGAAATGGTTGGCGGCGTTTCCAAAGGTGTAGACTTCAAGCTTTTGAAGAAGGTCTTGAGGAATTTCGGCGAGGAGCCAGTCAATTATCATACTGCCTTCAATTGCACCTTGAGAGTGGAGAACCAGAATGATTCGATGGATGTTGGGGTCGTATAACTTCCCTTTGAGAATGCGGTAGGCGGCACGAATGTCATTGTTGGCATAGTTGAGGGAGCGTTGGACAAGACATTCAAGAAGGTCAAAGACAACGCCGTTGCTATACCTCGTTAGTAGAGATGGGGTGTGTTATTAGACACTGAGCACCTACGTCCTATTGTGGATTCCTAAGACTGGGCGGCCAAACGTGAGCGCAAGGCGATTCACGGCACATTTGAGCCAGTGACGACTACCAATTCATCAGTCTATGACAGCAAATTCGTCTATTTCATCGCATTACCCCACACAAACACCATTTAAAAATATCCATTGCTCGTGTGCATGCTCATCCTTTCTCTGGGCATACTCAGGAGCTGATTCATAAGTTGACACCCCTCCTGACCCATTCAACATAAAGCAGATGGAGAGGTTGAGCACCCAGAACATTGTACATCCTATAGCCACCACCCACATTGGCATCACCACCCAAACGGGAATCGAAAGCAAGAATGAAAATTGCAAGATGAATAGAACGACATGTAAAACAATATTGCCCAAATTCTTTGGGGAAGGATACAATTCGCAAAGCGCACCCGATGTCGTAGGAGAAAGAGGTAAGAAAATATTGGGAGTATATCGGAGATTTATTAACGCGGTCCATAAATCTCCCGCGAGCAACTTAATGGGAGAGGCAGTGAAGGATAAAGGGGTAACGAGTTTGGAACCGATTTGCGATGGGTAGTATTTAATGAGCGCCATGATTGATGGGATCGCTTTGAAAACGACAGGCCGAACAGCTGGTGGAATACAAACGCAAAAACAGGCAGAGTAAGGCGCAGAATAAGGAGAAGAAAGAGGGAAAAGAAGGAGAAGGAGAAGGAGAAGAAAAAGAGACTATAAGGATTTATGGAAAGCGGTTGCTTTTGTTTCTGTTCTGTTCTGTTCGGTTGCAGTAGAGGAAAGGGGAATGTGACGCGCTTAATAATAATTGGAGACTGAACGAATGCATCACCCGACTGCGAAGTGACTTGGCTCTTGATCTTTTCCTCCTTCCTTCTTCCTCATTCCTCGATTCATGCTGCGGCCCGTATACATAATAAAGGATCTTTGCCTTGGCTAAGAAGCTGAAAGATTGGGAAGGCTGTAGCTCTACCCGTCCGTACCTTGCCTGTCTCACCGGCATTCTCGGGGGAACTTGGGTAATTTTCAGTTCTAGATACCCCAGGAAGGTTAATGATCTTGGCAAGAGACAATACAAGACTCTACTAAGGTTATATTATACGATCGGGGACTTTCCAGCCGAAGATGATATGAGACAGTAGGGAGAACTTCATCGTTACCGTAATTTTGATGAGTCGGCATTTTGATGATAGGGGTCGCGAGTGGCTGTTTCCGGGAAATCCTCGGTTTCATGAGGTTATCGACGTGAGGAAAACTACGAATGACCTCAAAGTTGCCCTTCACCTGCACCTGTACCCAATACCACAATCCCGTTGGTCGATTGAATGCAGTCTATAACCATCCTCCTTCTCTGGCTGGCACTTGGTCATGAGGCCCCATTCGAACATTGGAGCTTTCTCGGAGCAGATCGTTTCCAAATCCAGCCAATACTGTTCTGCGATTATTCAGATGAAGGAGGGTACCTTATCCCATGTATTCATAGAGGGCTTACTCTCTGGACCGGAAAGCCTGCGATTCGCTACGGGAGGCTATCATCCATGAAGGGAAATCGAGATATCTGAACGACTGGGGATGTCTTCAGCATTTGCAATGCGTCACATCCCGAAATGGCAATGGGTTTCCTCGTCCTGAGAACCTTAGCACGATCCATCTCGTCGTAAGTCCTGATGCTGATCTTGAGTTTTCCTTCATCGGGTATGATGTTCTCGGTATCGCCTCGTGAATGCTTCGGCACATAGACACGACCGCATTCGATGGAGCGACCAGCCTACTAACCATACTTTGCAGGCGTACTTGAATAGAACTTGCAGGATCACTACATGTCCTCCAAATGCATGATCTCTTAAGACATTTGCTGCGACTGATGCAGTTCTGGATGCTTGTGCAAATCCTTGTAGATTTCTTTCATTCGAGAAGTTTTGGTCGGAGGCGTTCCACCATTGCACTCAGCCCCGACTGGCTTAAAAGCGCCCTCCTCATGGCTATCTTATGGGGGATCAGCCCCCATCAAAACTCCAAGGGTCCTTCACATGAACATCTTGGACGAGATGGCTGCTTGTTATGAACTCAGAAGTAATTCCCGCTTTGGTTCCATTGAACGAAATGGCAATAAGATGGATAAAACTTGCGCGAAGGTTGGGATTTTGCGGTAGCGGCTCGCATTATCAACTGGGTGGGAAGAATTGGCTAGTTTTATGGAAGCCAGTGACTTCGCGGTTCATCCCTTAAATTAAAAAATCACCAACATAGCTTTTGTATTCGTTGACTATGGTAAAGGCCATCGAATTTCGAATCCCAGAGTCTATGACCTTCACAGTTCAACAGGAAGCGGTCTATGTCGCTACTATCTGACAGTGCGAAATACAATCAGGGCCAATCAGCCAAAAAACTCCATGCCAAAACAGACTTGGCAACCTACTCGAGCAAGACATTAATAAGCATTACGAGTAGATATCCTTGAAGATAGGTAGCATTGACTCGCGAAGTGTAGCTGAATGCCATTTCATGGAAACCGTCCGAGGAGTTCAAGATCAAAAACGTCCGATTTGGTATCTGCATACTGCATTGCATGTATACGATGGAAATTTCAAACATACCTCATATTGAGAGAGTGCTTCTGAGGGCTGCAGATCGTGGCTATGGCTAAGGTTAGATGGTTAGTTGGTTAGACGGTTAGATTTGGATGATGTATACAAGCGTAACCTAACACTTTAAAGTGATTTGCACCATAGGAGGGAGTTTGATGACTGGAATTGACCTGGAAGATGAATGTATCTAGAGGAGTTAGAACTGCGATGGCGAGGAGATAGAACCGAAACAAATCTCAGCGCAATATCTAAATATACAGGAGCAATAGCCATAGAAGGATGATCTGGGATTCTCAACAAGAGAGATACTCATATGCATGCATACTATCCATCGAAAGAGTGTGAGCCAAAAAAAGCGTTGCTGTGCGGTAATATGTACGAGTAGTAAGACCTCACATCGAAGCATTATCATTTCATGATACCAAATACAGAAACTCTACTATATAAGGTGCGTTAAGTCAAAGTTTTCCATCGACAGCGCAAAGGCATGCAAACAGGCTTGTTTGTTCGGGACAAATGCGCTGTCTGGTGGAGTGGTAAAGTCGCCTGGTTCGAAAAAAAATCCCCATCTCAGAGGGGTTTTCTCCTGCCCCCCCTCGTAGGGGGGGAAGGTTTTGCCTGTTGGAACTGTTTTATATTATTTTGGAGAGTTTGGAAGATCCTTCCTTGGGGGTGATGGGGGAGGAATTTTGGTCTTTTGGGGTGGCGGAGTGGAAAAAGGGAAGCGAGGTCGTGATGGCAAAGCGGCGAGGTGGGAATTATGTCTCTGATATCTTGGTGGTTGATGGAAAAGCATCATTGTATGTGTGAGAGCTCGAAGAATTATGTTTTGGACTCATGGCTTCTTGCTTTTCCCTCTTCTTTCTTGGAATCCCTTCATTTCAGCCAGCGTGTCGTTCACATTCTCGAGGTCGTGTTGTTGGCACTATGCGCACGATAACCTCTTCTCTGTCACTCCAACCTATAGCCATGGCACGGATGGCCGCTTGTCGCGCGGATTGGTAGCGAAACAAGCCGACAGAGATAACATGAATGTCGCTCTCACTTTTCCCAGAACCTCTCCAAAAGAAAAGGCAACCAAGGTCACTTGTGAAGATGGTGGCGGGATCAATCGATATCCAGCAGAGCTATAATCCCGCAGCCTTTATCCGTCTCACATTAAAAGTTACTAGGAACGCACATATGATACGCTATCGTGTGCTTTACTTTGAGCGGTGGGCAGTTTGCTTCAATGGCATTTAACCTCCAAGTTGAAGATGAACAGTATTCTGTTTTAGGTGCTAGCTATCATAGGTCACGTCGCTGAGCCTCGATACTATCATAATATTCTTCACCATCGCTCTTCATCCATGCGACATGGTTGCTTCATGATGGAGGAAAGAGGCGCAGATCAGAAAATCCAATTCTACCTCGCCACAACAAGAAACCAGATATCTTAAACTGGCGGTATACTTTCAAAGTCTGCAACTCTGTGGTTTGAAGTTTGGGGAGTAAGATACTTCTTAATGAGAAGAGCCTCGGTCCAAAGTTTTGGTCGGAGTGAAATGCATGCAGAGAGTTTGAAAATTCAATATGAACCATATTCATATGATGAAAGTGATGCGTGTTCCCCGAGCCTGGACCAATCGCGAATTCTGGGTGCATCAATACGAGGAATCTAGGGTCAACCGGAATTCCAAGGCCGAAGCCACCGTGTATATGGAGATATCTACAGCATCCTCGGCATCTGGCCAGATGGCTATGCATAAGCAAAAGGCAAAAAGCAAGACTGCGGGAAATATTAAGCTACCTTCAAGTAGTGGCCTCGTTTGTAAATCCACAAACCATAATCTACTCTGCTGAGTACACACTCTTTCTTCTTCTTCACCATGCAAATCTGCTCTGGTCGATCTTTTCCATCATGATCGTCATCTTCGTGAAACAGTGTGATCGCTGGAGGGATTCACGATGGAACGCGAGTACAATTCACGGTTTGCCAGAAATGATTCTTTGCATGCCCGCAGACTTGCTGCTTCTTGCTTCTTGATATTTCACGGAAACGAAGTCGTTGCCCCCACAATGTGATTCTTGATTGGTCGAGCCGCAGTGTTATCGATTGTCTCGGGGGAATGTTGGGGAAGCCGTTGTAGGAAATGAACGGTGTGCGCTGCTAAGTAAATTACTTGGGCCAGGTCGTGGCAGTTGCACCCATACTTATTGATGGTTTGGTTCGGTTTGATTTGGTTTGGAGCCCAAGCTCGAATGGTAAACGGGGAGGAAAAGCTTAAAAATCTACGAGTAGATGGGATCTGAAACGAGCAGCAAGAACATTCCAAATTTCCAATCCGAGGGATAATCCCAAGGCCTAGACAAGATTACGAGTGGAATGTATCTCTGCCGAGTCTTCCGAATAGAAGCCGGTTCACCAGTGCCCTTGAGTGGTTGCGGAAGAAAGGGACTGAGGAATTGATCCTACTGCACCAACCAATTGTAGGCGTGACACTACTGTCCCGACCTACGTTCCTTCGGCAGCATGGTAGATGCTTCAAATTGAAGAACTGTAGAAGTGTTCTCCTCTGCGACTCGAGTAGAGTAAATAATAGGCTTTTTAAAGTAAAGAATATAGTTTGATTAATTTCTTACTCAAAAGAAACATAAATAAAGAAAATACTTTTGGGATTTTAGTTTTTTTGGAATTAGATAATACAATTACCAACACATCTTACGAGTAGATAGGAAATACTAGTTAGTATCCAGTATATATTTTGCAAACCCCCTTAAGAGATCTATAACTTACATGATAACTTGCTCGAGTACTTGCAAGTCATATGAGTCTGGCTGACCTGTTCAAGGTTTATTCAACTTAACTCAAAGTGGTCGAAGGAACGAAGCGTAGATCAGTCAAATACTCCTACCATGAAAGAGGAAAGAGATCGACTTGAGGCTCAGTGATGCTCAAAGACTCGAAGCGCCAGGACGGAAGCGATGGCGTATTCCCCCTGATCGATTCTAACCCTTTAACGGATGGTACCTTTTTTGGACCTTGTACATAACCTTACATCAAGATAAAATTTCGGAGGAATCGTTACCCACCGACAGTGCGAGGCAAAGGAATAATAGGAGAAGGAGAAGGAGAAGGAGAAGGAGAAGGAGAAGAAGAAGAAGAAGAAGAAGAAGAAGAAGAAAAGAAAAAAGTACAGTACGTTTTATATTAATTGAGTGGAAGGATGCCAGTTAATCCACTTCGGCGAATACTTACATTTACCGCTTCCGAATTAATGTCTGAGAAAGCAATAATATGGTATCCATGGCCACCAGGCAAGAGATTTCGGAACCAGAATCGTGAGGACAGGACAGCATGTATCAATCAATCAGACCATCGCCTAATCCATCGGCTAGCTCTCCATTCGGGAGAAGCGAATGTGATGAAATACCTGCCCTACTACTGCACCTGCACCGTACAGTAGCCGCTTGGGGAAGAACAAAGACTTAATCAGCCCATGGGGACGTGAAATCTTTGATGTTCTCATATCATCAAATTTCAACGTATCCCACTTCTCACCTGAAAGCGTGCTCACGCTCACCTCCACACTGCTGTCCACCTCACCAATAAGATCCCCAGGATCCCAGAGCCATCCGTCATTTCGCTGATCCAGCCTGATGGCTTTCGCCAATGGACGCAAAGGATAATGTAGGCTCCCCTACACTTGACACCCAGCCAAGCATTCCGACGCTTTTCTATGCACAAGCTGTCAGCTTATGGGGCTCATGGGTGAAATTGCCGGGTAGCTCAGGACCAGAGACTGGTTGCGAGGATGCAGGGGTAAGGCGGAGGTGTCACCAATTCCATTCCAGTATTCCTATCTCATACGGTGAGTGCTATACCCAAGCCTTGCCCTTTTCTGATGAACGTCCGCACCAATATGTCAAGGTTCGACCGAACCCAAGTTCCACCCACCAATCCATGGGTTTCTGGTATTACCTGCATCGTAATAATCCATATTTTGCCTGTGACGATGGGAAAATTGTGCAGCTTGGAAGCTTGAGAGCAGACCAAGCAAAATCTTCGACGCGCCGTCCATAAGGCTTTCCCAGCCACCTGAAGGTTCCATGACTGATTATTATTCCTGCGAAAATCTTTTCTCGCTGATCTGGTGCTCACAGTGGAGATAAAGGTGCAAGCTACCACTGAGGACTGTAGGTGAGATTTTACGACACGAGTCCAGCATCATACTTTCACCCTCATTTGCCTGAAAGGAAGAAGGAAAGAAAGAAAGGAAGATAGGAAAAAAGCTTACCTAGATACTACTGAGTCCCTTTTTCGCGTTTGGTTCATTAGCTGGCTCTTGTTGGCGTGGTCTCGTTTGGCTTTCCACGTTGCAGGGAGCAGATCTCACTATAATCAATGGCCAATAGGGGGGGTCAGCATGAAAGCTCACGCTGCGCCGTTGGTGAGCGGGCATGGCTATGGCATATATGTACGAGTAGGCGTAGAGGTTCAGGTAGAGTATATTTATTGTATGTATGCGCCTTTGGAAATTTAACCGTAGTTATCTTCATTGTACGAAGTATGACATTACTAATTACAACTACCTTGCCAATATCTTCTTACCTCGCCTTCCCTTGACCTTCCTTACCTTCGGCTGCATCGCCATCTCTCTCTACCTTCCCTTCACCCTTTCGTCCACAACATCCTACTCGAGTACACCCATACATATCTCTTGCGTTCAAAACTCCATGCTGGTCACATAGTTTCTCCTCATCACCTGATTGGCATACCTCGATCGAGAGCATTCCAACATCGTCAAGACAACCTCCCGTACATAGACATATCCATATGTCATAATGTCGGAGAGGCGGACAAGATCGGTATCTAAGTGGAAAGAAGTCCTAGGGCTCGACGAGGGGTTCTACCACATATCCGAAACTCCTCCTCCATATCAATCCATCTATGATGACTCGGTGGGATCGATCAGTCCTACTGTATCCTACTATCATGACACGCTCGAAGAACTCACCCCCAAATTTCATTATTACGACGCACCAGAAGTCGTGAGACCTACACCATATTACGATGATGCGCCCGAGGTGGTAGAGACCCCTCGAGATTATACCTATTCAGATGCTCCGGAAGCAGTGATCAACCCTTCAGATGCCCCGGAGGCTGTTAGAAACCCCTCAGATGCTCCGGAAGCAGTTATACCACCTACTCTCTCACAATCTCCAATATCAGCGATAACGTCGAGATTTAATACTACCACCTATCCAAGTCATATATCAAATATACCACCATCTCATACTCCCATCAACCCCTCCAATTCTGGAATCCGATTTCCACGAGAATTGAGCTTTACGAGGAATTCGATCGGCGATATACTTCTCTCAGCATCATCACCGGACCCGACGGCTCACAACCAAAAGACCCCCCCGTCACCACCACCACTGTTCTACATCACAATCCACCAATCCCCATCTCAAGGCGTCCCCGCCTTTCCACCCCCAGGTCACGGCAACAAACCAGACATGGCGCTCCATTCCACCGCCTCACCCAATTCCCCCCTCCTAGCCTTCGCAAGCTTCAACACCG
>NGKF01000033.1:24483-51251 GCA_002162555.1 Monilinia aucupariae | reverse complement strand
CCCCCGGCGACTCCCTCACATTCGGCGTGCGATCACACGGCTACAAAACCGAAAGACTCGTCCCGACGGGCGGAATCTTCACCGCCGAGCGCTACGCCTTCTACCACACCCTCCCCCGAACCTTTGTGAAGGAGAAATTCGAATGGCGCCAAGTATCCTCGTCATCCTCCTCCTCGGCTTCACACCTAGGCATCCCCTCCATCCCGGAAGAGATGACGTCGAAGAAAGGCGGCGTGAAGATGAAACTCATGCGCTGCTCGACCGGCGAGACCATCGCCGTCTACGTGGGAGTGGGAAGCGAAGCGTGCGCTGATAGGGAACGGAAGCGGAAACCGAGGAAGGCGCGCGGGAAGGTGTTGGGCATGATGAAGTGGTTGGACTTGGAGAGTGGGAGTGCGGGGTTGGGAGATGAGTTTGAGTTGATGGGGGTTATGAGTGTGCTTGGGGTGGTGGAGAGGTGGAGGAGGGTCATGAATGTGCAGAAGCAGCTGGGGATGTTTACTTCGTGAGAGGGGGCGGGGTGGGAGGAGGAACGACTCCCTCCCCATGAGGAGGTTCGAGGTGAAGGTTGGAGATCAGAGCTCAAGAGGTGGGAATGTGAGAACGTGATATGATAAATGGGAATCGAATAAATGACGAAGAGAGACAATAGTGTGGGTGGAGAAAGGTTGTACGAGTACGCCAGATGGCTTGGAAGAATAGTAAAGCATTGAATTCAGTGGTGGATTTGGCATGTATTTAGCATAGTATTTTACATCCTAATGTATTTTATTCATCTATATCTATACTATGGATCTGTATCGGTGTGTGTTGAAGGGATTTGTGGTTTCTGGTGAGATTGCGAGGGGTTAGGAGGAGGGAGCAGAGCAACCGACGGTGTTAGAGATGGGTAGTTGGAAATATGAGGATGGTGAGGATAGTGAGGATGAAGAAAATGCATTTCTATGCTTATTCTTCTTATCCTATTGCCGATGGTATTCACAGTTGTAATCATCCCGAATTAGAAATTCAACTCATACCAAAGACTTTATCCTTACCTCAAACCTCCTTAAGCCATCCGCCCATTAATCAAGCTTCAAGTTTCTCTCGCCTCGCATCCAACCCCCTTAACCTTTCGCCCTCCACTCATCCCAAGCCTGCCCTCGGAATTGCCTCAAATCTCAACCCAATCCAACACACCCTGTAACATCTAACTCCCAATATCACGGCCCAACACCAACCCTCTCTATCCCCATCCCCATCCCCATCCTCACCCAGAATAACCACCAAACAAAACCCAACCCCAACCGCACCAATAGGATCCTTCTCACACTTCTCCATACCCAAACCCCAAAACCCATACACACCCCTACCAAAACCAACACTTCCCCTCATTCATTCCAATTTCCTACAATACTCAATACTCAATACTCAATACTCAATACTCAATACTCAATACTCAATACTCAATACCCAATACTCAATACCCAATACTCAATACTCAATACAATACTTCATACAACCACCCAACAAATACCTATCACCAAATACCTATCCCACCCCATCCCATCCCATCCATCCAACCCTCAAATACATACATCATAACAACACACAACACGCAACACACACGATTTACAACAACCATAAAAAGAAAACATTGTACTCTACTCAAATAGCAAAAGAAGGAATGCTAGCTATTGCCTACGAGTATTTACAACAGAGTAACGACGGTGCAGATGCGCCGAGTACGACTAGCGTACTACTCGTAGGAGCACGCGAATAGCTATAATAACTTGGGATCGATTTCTCATTTGATTATAGCATTTTGAGCTTCTATGGGTTGTTTCATCATTTCATACCGTGTGGTAGGTATATCACAGGTGGGTGGGTGGGTGAAAGCGAACTCCAAATTCAAGACTCGATCTCTGGAGTCTTATATCAAGAAAACACGGTGAATGTATCTCAAGGGTGAACATGTATCATAGACATTAATTGTAAACTCCGGGAACCTGTGATAGGGTGTTTTCCTCGGCTATTTTCGAACCGATAGAATCTTTACTTCTATATTGTACATCTAAAAGCTTTAGTTCTGAGTTTTTCTATGTCGTCCGTTTCTATGAACCATTTATCTAGATCCACATGCCATCTTGTTGCGGCGTCAGCAATTAGAAACCTCGAGTTAGGTTCTGTTCAGCAGATTTACCAGTCACTGAAGAGCTCCCACTAGGTTCTACCGGTGTACCCCCTTCAATGTAAACTCTAGCATCCTCATCGCTTGGCCATGCCCAACCTTCGGCGCTCTCCACCAATTCTCGAGCTTGCTCCTCATGAGATGTTCCGTTGCAGAAAACCTTGATAGCGATAAGAGCTCTTTGCAGAAGCTTGTGGCCATTGCGGCTCCACTGAGCCTGACTAAGTAAGCTTTTGTGATGAAGTACCATCCAATCTACTACGGCCTTGATGCCATCAAAATCTCTTACTAGACCCAGAACACGGATGTAGGCATGCAGAATAGCGCCATTTACGTTGTGTGAGAGCTCTGAAAGTTCGAGGAAATTCGTACTTGCCGAAGAAAGTTTTGCAAATTCTTCCTTTACAAGATGGATTCCTTCCACGAGCAGTGATTCCTTGTCCATTCGGAGCGATGCGAGAATTGCCTTTTGTAAACAACGGCAAATTAATTGAAAGCCTTTAGGATCAAGCTCAAGCCCAGCATCGTGGAAATCTTGCAGGGTAGCAACACAGATTCTCCAGGAATTGATGTCATCTTGAGGGTCACCAACAATATTAGGATCAATGATAATACCAGGTCGAGCAAGCGCATCAAAGACCGCATACCACGTTGGTCTATACTTCGTCCGGCTAGTTCTTATAAGCTCCAGTGTATGGGACAAAGGATTAATACCAGACTTCTTGGACCGGGGCAAGGTTTGTGGCATTACAGCACCCGTGTTGATATCGTTGATGATAACCAAATTTCTTTCGTGCAACCTTTTCAAATCACCGGACGTTGAAAAGTCTGGGTTTAAAGGGGCTCGCGGTACAAGTTTGTCCGCACACCTGCAAAGTAAAGTAATGAAAGCATGGATGATGCGAGTCTCCGCCGATGTAAATTTTTCTGGTGGGTTGGGATTTTGGCCAATCAGATAGTTCAAAAAACTATCGCGCTGTGCACCATGGCGAAGATATTTTAGACCTTCAGGTATTCCTCTGGCATGACTAACGAGGAAACGTAGGCAGCTACTTTCTGGCTTTATGCCAGATGACATCATGATTTCATATAGAAAATCCATAGTTGATGGTGGCCGAAGCTCCTCCTTGTAAAAGTCGCTGAGATTGTCGCTGTATGGTGGAAGAACTTCTGTACCCTCGCCAGGTAAAACATTCACCATTCGGGTGCGGCCATTTCTCTTGTCTTCTGCTTCGATTTTCTCCATCATAGCAAGATAAACCAAGGATGTTGGCGTACCACCTTGGCGGCGATAGTTTCTGAAAGCACTCCATGCTTCTTGAACATCACGGGTTGCTTTGATCCTTGCACTCCAAACCCGAGGATCTAGAGGATTCAGTCTCACTAAAGAACGTAACTTTCGAATATGAGCTTTAGACATTGTCCTAGTATGAATTGTTGGCGTTCCATCATCTTCCTGTCCCCCAAGGATACCAAGAGCATTGGTGTGGGTGCTTGAATGGTATCCAGCTTGTTTCATTTGCCTTATTGCAAAAACAACTTTACTTAAATCTTCATCCGAAGATCTCTGTGCATCCATGCCATCTTGGTCGACTCTCCAAGGAGGCCAATCTCTCGCCTGAAGTTTGGCTAATCTTGATTCGTCTTCAGTTTTTTGAGAGGCGAGTAATACAACCTGAACAGAATGATAGCCAAGTCGATCGATAATCAAGGGTGGCTTAGTGCGATTTGCTAAACTCAAGAGAACTCTCTGAGCATGCCAATTGTGGACCATGGATTGGAAAGGTTCTAGATGGGATGGCAAAGAGAGAACATAAAGTAGTTTATTGAGCAATTTAGAGCCTCGGCTATGTGCACGCGGCTCTAGAACGTCTGTAGTAGACCCATGATTCAGATGATGGAATAAATATGGAGTAACCATATGAGAAATAGGGTAGACAGCAGAGGGTAGTAAGCGCCGGGCTTGGTAAAGGAGACGAGAGATAAGAATTTGAAAGGTATTTTCTTCCATGTTAAGAGAAGAGAACGATAGTAGATCATCTCTCTCCTCCTCAAGAAAAGACTCGGAAACTCTTGAACAAGGGCCCCCAGCGCGTTGGGAATTTAGCGAAAAAATTCTAGTGCAAGTATAAACCAAAAGTGCTCTAAAAGTTTCCACGTGCTGAATATCATGGCGAAGAATCTCCAACAATAAAAATGTCGGCTTTCGTGAAGGCGAAGAAAGAAATCGCTGCGCCTTTTCATCTAAATGCCGTCCTTGAATGATCCAAGCCCATATGACGAGATCATCCATACTGAAACCGCGTTTTTCCAAACCAAGGGTCATGCCCATGGTCAAAGGGCATCGCTGCATTGCCTCAAGGTTAGTGGTGTCGACCTATGAAACTTGATGGACATACTCTAATGTGCTGCAAGAGAATCGTTGGTAATGCTGATTCTAAAACTTTAGGCTCCTTGAGTCTTAACTTTTGCCAATATGCTTCCCGCGCGTTATCATCTTGCAAATCTAACCATTTCCCAAGAACCTCAAGACTTGAAGGTCGTAGTGCTTTTTGATGTCTGTTGCTCTTCCACCTTTTCTTCGTGGGCCACAAATTTGCTGACAAATGGTTGAACACATCGTTCTTCGATTTAGAAGGTGCTTCTGAGGTAGTTCCAATTGAGCTTTCGCTATTCGGATATTCGATTTGACCGAGAAACTTATGCAAAGTTTTGTCCTCATCATGCCCTTCCACATCAGAGGCACTTGAATTATATCTAGGTGAAAGTAGGTGGTTTCGGCTTCCTCGAAAATGTCTTATCTCGAGGGGGGGCTATATGCAGAACACGTTAGAATTCGTCAAAGTTCTAAGTACTCTTGGAGTAAAATATTGATGCTTACTCCGAATATCGAAGTAACGCATGAGAACCTGGCACAAGGCCACGAGAAGGCATTGCCAAATTTCGAAGGGTAGAGGCACGATTGCATCCGTTCATATTGTACTGTACAAAAGCTCAAACTATCAAGATGCAAATTCAAGTTGCATTATTATAGGATCTCGAGAAGAATACTAGTATTTCCTACACTGGCGCTGGAAGAAAGGGAAAGAAGAGGGCAGTGATGAATACAAGGAGAAAGAGGGATGTGATAGCTGGTGAAGGAAAAAAGAAGGCACAAGCACCGTTGCAGCCTCGTCGATACTACTTGAGTACTAGAGTAGTCCGCACAGCAGCTGAAGTGGGTGTAAATGGTGACTAATCACACGTCAGGCTCGTCAGGCTTTGAAACCAACCAACCACCTTGGGTCTAGTCCTCCAGAGCGAGAGCCTGACAGCCTGACAGCCTGACAGCCTGACATCTGATTATCATTATCATATCCGTCCAGCCTTGGTCCGTGCCTTTCTAGTCCTTTGCTTTAGTCTTTGGCCTCTGGTCTTTGGTCGGTCTGCTTGCAATTTCAAGTTACCACCAAATAAATGATAAGATCGGGTTCGACTCTACTTGCCTCTACTTTTACAATATCGCATCAAATCAACCTTATAACAATATTTCCTTTCAAGAGGGAGGAAGAGAAGCAGAGGAGTAGCTGAGACAGACACAGAAGCAGAAACAGAGACAGAGACAGAGACAGGAACAGAAACAGAAGCAGAAGCAGAAGCAGAAGCAGAAACAATCCCTTTCAATTTTATCCTTTTACGAATCATTCCTTTGGCGCATTCATTCATTCATTCCTTCATTCATTCAAATCACAGTACTCTTGAATGAAGAAGAATTAATGTCTCTGCTGGGCTGAATTTTGGTTTTCCCTTCCCACCACCACCTCCCCCCCCCAAAAGTCATTCAACTGCTTCTTACCTATTAAAAAAAGGGTTCTCCCCTTCATCGGTAACACACATACCTCCATTCCTACATACCTTACATACCTTTTGTGATCGCGACGCGAAAAAAAAGGCAATCCAAAAAACTTTGAACCGACCGTGAGACTTCGTGATGGCCTCGACCAACGGGATTCTCACTCCCCCCACTCAACCTCATTTAGACATTACACTATCCGCGAAACGAAAACGCGACGATGACGTTAATGGCATCGGTACTGGTAATGAATCCAAAATCGCAATTACAAAAGAACAGTCGATCGTCGATGGTCAAGAACTTGTTCAAGATTTGATTGATGTACTCAAAGGGTGAGTTCAGCATCTGCATAAACATTCCCAAACTTTCTACGATGGCTTCTTCTTGTATAGAACCAATCCAACACAAACCTTATACTGATCTGGAATTCCCTAGTCACGACCCCTCACCCTCCATCTTAACAAGACCTCTTCCTGAACCGACCACATCTGCTGAACATCAAGTCAAGCGACAAAAGTCGGATGGCGCGACTGATCCACCAACCATCATATCACGCGCGTCAGAAAACAAATATCTCACTATCGATGAAGTGCTTCAGGATATTGATACTGCGGCATCCGATATTATAGAGAGACTACAGTTATCCAATGGCGCGAATCGCAATCAGTATATACCTGTTGCCACCGGGCAATCTGAACTATCTGTCAAGATCTTGGCCTTCAAGAAGAAAGCTCATGAGCTTGTGCGCAGAGAGAAGGCAGCTGCTACAGGACTACAAGCAAGCGTGAATAGCAACCAAACAATCAATTCTAACAGCTACTTGGCAAACAGGAATTTTGGACCCAATGCTAATGCGCCAGTCACTGCTAAGTCCGAGGATAGCAAGGTGGTTCTTACACTCTATGGCAACGCTCCGCAACCGAAACAGCTGTTCTCCAGCTTACAGATTCCAATAAAGTTTGACGGAGAATCAATACCTCAACCTCTTCGCGAAGCCAGCCTGCCAAATGGCATTACGACAACTCAAATCGTGCCCATACAACCCGCAAGCTTTGTAGATGATAAGAAACGCCCCCAGACTCTAGGAGAACTATTTCCAACGCCTATAAATATTCACCCATTGAAACCTCCGAAGGCTTACAAGAGCTCATTGCCGTCGTCAATTGAAGGTTGGCAGCAACCATTGGTTGCCGATTCACGAAGCGCTTGCTATTCGAAACAACCAATAACCACTGGACAGTGGCTTGACTATAGCACTTCCGGATCACTCAGCCCAGAAAGAAAACGCATTAGGGTCGCAGGCTCTGAGGAAAATGTCGAAGCAGAAATTGATTCGAGCGAAGCTGATGCTGCCAAGTTGGATGCTTTGTTTCGGAGTGCATATTCAGGGTTTGCGCCAACCAAGGATGATTCCAAAGCTATCGCTCCGGAAAACGTGTTGAATAAAATCTGGTGGCAACGTGTTGGTGAAAAGCAATGGGGGGATATGGTTGGAAAGGCTGAGGGGCTTGGCAATAGCTTTCCTACGGAACCAAGCACTAACAGCTTAGCTTTCAGCGATATGGAGATGGAGGAACTTGAGCAAGCAGTGAAGGAAAATCCCAATGCCACAATCGACCCTAACTTGATGTTTGCTGAATCAAAGGTGGAGAAGACTGTGGAAGAAAAGGACGTTGAAGAGGTACTCCAAGGCATTTCGGAACTGCTAGAGACACTCAACTCATACCAAAGACTTCGGCATTCATCTTTCAACGCTACCGTTCGCCCTATTGGCGCATCTGGGGCATCGGAAATTCCATTCATAGGAAACACCTCGAAGCCTGGTGATTCAGAGGTGATGACTTATGAGATCCTCAAATCGCAGCTGGCATTGATGGTTGCCATGTTACCACCATATGCTGTAGCGAAGTTGAATTCCGATCAATTGGCTGAACTCAGCATTAGCACAAAGATTGAAGTTCCGTTGACCGATCAGAAGGGTGTCATGGAGGAAGACGAGGTCGCTGCCCGCGCCAAAGTGGCGGCAATGAGCGCAGCTTCAAACACACGCCCCACTACTAGCTCTTCTTTACATAGAAGCTCTTCCTCTGCCGCCCTTTATGGCAATCAATACTCGTCTTCGCGGCCAGCTCCAGCGCCCACTGGACAGCATTACTCTACTGCACAAACCCCAATTCGACCCCCACCAAGTAATTTGCAACGCCCCCCTGCCACTGCGCCGGTTCCTGTCTCGCACGCACAGCGTGCGCCATCTGGTCCATCATATCGCCCAGCTGCATATGCTGGACCTGCCTACCCACACCAGTTTCGAACCCCAGGTCCCGCAGCAACTCAATATGCTCCGACAAATGGTCAACAGCAGCAGTATCACCATAATACGCCCGCTCCTTCTTATACACGCCCTCCAACGCAGCCTTACCAAAACATTCCACAAGCTACACCGCAGGCAGTGCAGTATCCAAGTCAGCCACCATATGCTGCCCAGCAACAGCCAACTCAAAATGGTGCTGCATATCCCCAAGCTTACGGCAATGGAGCACATGTTGGTCGACAGAGCTCTCCTCAAAAGCCAGTGTACAACCAACAAAACCATCATTCTCAGCCCCAAGGTCGCCCCTCATACTCAGCACCTGCTCCTCCCATCATACCACCAAACGCCACTAGACACATGCAAGGCCAATTAGCGCAACCACCCGTCATGAATGGCTCTTCTCAGTCACCTCAACCTCAATCTCAACCTGCTTTACCACCGCAACAACCTCATCAAAACTCTTACAATAACATGAGTACTTTTCTGACTTCAGGTGAGCAACAGACGATAATTGATCGTCAGCGTGCACAAATTTCCCAGCAACAAGGCGCCCAAAATCAAGCTAGAAATGCCGCTCAGGCGGGTGCTATGGGATCTCCACAACCACAAATAAATGCAAACAGTGTCGTTGTGGCAGGCTTGTAAGATACTTGGTTCAACGGTGTTTAGGTCGGGATCTTATTGAGACATTCATGACTGGATAATCATAGGATGGTTGGGGCATATCTTGGGAGGAGAGAATCGGGTTGAGCATTTTTCTTCTTTATGCTTTGTGCATACAAACAAATACTTTAATTTCCATGGATGAATGGCGTTTGTTGGCAAGATCTAATCAAGGACGGGCATGGTAGGAACGTAAAGGGAAGCAATCAGTGACGACTAGATAGATGATGGTCCATGGTCGATGAGTGTTCTCACGGTGGCTATATGGCTGCACGTGCAGCGTTTGTTCTGTTTGAGGTGGTATTAAAACGTGTAAGATTATAGATCTTTTATTTCAAATACGATGAGATAAGATAACTTGTTCATTTGAGAGTGATTGTTGTCTACCAAATCAGCAGCCCCATCCCCCAAGGTTTCAAGTAATTCTTCATACCTCAATCTATTTGACATGATCAAACTTCAAAGAAATGAAAAAACAAACTGCACTTGAGAGCCATTCAGACCATGATACATACTACCAAACAAACCATATGTGTTTTAAGCGACATAGGAAGAGAACCCATATAATTATATAAGCTCGAAATTTAAAACTTCAAACACTCTTCGTTGATCCAATTCACGCTTCAATTACAATTAACAAATGGTCTCAGACTTGAATACCTAGAATTTGGTGGAAGGTGTATTCTTTCTTGGACCATGGCTTGTATACCTTTGCAGGTATTTTGTAATCTTAATCTTACATTGTATGTGATGGGCATGATTTGCATATACTTCCACATACATATACGAGTACATTACCACCGCCGCCGCCACCACTGTGTGATTTGCAAGACTAGTAGGTAGGTATGGGATATCTTGATTTTACATGCTATTGAACCATCAAACAAGTTCCCTCGTAGCCGTGGTAAAGAGTCGAGTATCTTCTAAAACTAAGTACTAAATATACAATCATTGGGTTTTCGTTTCATTTCGTTTCGTTTTCCCTTTGCCATTTCCACCCATCCATCCATTCTTGCCGAATACCGATTCCAATATCGCCTATCCAGCGTTTCAATCGCTAAACTAAAATATGTATACAGTAAACAATACAGTCGAGCATGATACATTTACAACCCTGGGCCTTCGCTACGCTCTCATCAACACATGGCTCGATCAAGCTCCCGAATAAACCGCCGTACAACCTCGCCCACACTCAACTCTTTGTTCTACACTCGCATTTCTACCCCCGATCTTAACCGTCTTCCTTGGTGTAATCTGGAAGCGATGTTCCTCTTTCCTCCCCTTTTCTTTTTCGGCCGCTAAATCCAAGGGCTGGATGTAAACCGGTTGATTGACATTATTCCTCTTTCCTGTCCCAAGTTGATAAAACTCGTTTCCGCCCCACCATAACACATCGGCACCCCAATTCGTATCGTTGGAGCTGGATGATGATGTGGCGTTTAGATGCGTGACGTTGTTCATTACGGCAGATGCGTGAGTGCTACCTATTGAGAGGCGCGAGAGGCGGATGGGAACCACAGTACGGGCCACTTCGTCATATTCGAAGAGGCCGGAGAGTGCTTTCATTTTGGCGGGGAGCCCTTGGACGTGTGTCCAGCGGCCGTTTCCAAGGGTGCCGTAGATTCCTTGTCCGCAGGCCCAGGTATCGGCTGTGATGCGGCCGAGATCTAGGGGGGTGGTTTCTTCAGATTGGCCGGCGACTCGAGTAGCGTCGACTGTGAAGAATGTGTTTACGCCGCCGGCGAAAACATCGGTTACGCGAGGAAGTAGGTTTGTGCCTTTGTAAAGTCGGTCGATGGGGACTAGGGAGGGGGCATCAATGGTAGATGATTCGGAATTGTATTCAAAGCCGAGTTGACCGACGGAGTTGTCACCAAAACTGAAAACTCGGCCCTGGGTGTCAACTGCGAGGGAGTGGTAGTCACCAGTAGCAATTTTGGTAATTTCAAACCCTTGAAGTGTACTGATTAAATGAGGTTGGTCGTATCGTCCAGGGGGGCGTGATGTCCATGTTAAACCAGGAACGCCGAGCTGGCCTTTGGTAGGATAGTCTTCAGATCCGGATGCAGCGGAGAATAGACGTCCTTTGGATGTTAGGAGGAGACAGTGCTCGAGACCGCTACTAATATCGTTGATCTTTTCTCCCCAGACCAACTTCTCCGGGTTCAATGTTCGATAGCCTATTGGAGATTTACTGCCCCAAAAAGGTATCCATGAACTTTCTTGTGGCTTTGGCTCTAATCTCTGGTCTGCTTGTGATGCAGCAATTGAGTATACCGTGCCTTTTGACGAAAGTGCTATAATGCGATCTCGCGATATAGATATCTTGACGAGATCTTTCCCTGTTAGTGTTGGTGTTGGTCCCTTGCTATCCGGCGAATATCCCGTTCCCCATTGTAGCAAATCGCCTTTCTCGGTGATTGCTGCCGCAAAATTGCGATCCAACTTAATATCTCGAATTATCTTTCCATCGAAGTATGGTATTCGTCTTGGAGTCTTGATATTCGGTTCCTCGGAATCAGGAGCAACAACTCGACCCGTATTTGAGCCCCATGCATATACACCTGGGTTCTCCCAACTTCTCTTTACTTGCAAATGCTGTGAGCTGATCTGATCTCGATTCTCTTCCTTTGTGCCAGTGCTCTTCCTTTTCTTTTCGAATTGCAGTTCGGCTGGCGTGGGAATCTCTTCTGCATGCAAAGCTCGTGGGTAGCCTGATGCAACCAGGCCTCCGGCGCATATTGTGAGTGATAGTAGCAGCGCTGCTGTCCTTGATCTTGAAGTTCTACTCGCAAGGGCAACTCGGCAACCACTTGTCCCTCCAATGCATCTTTTCTGGGAGGTAATTGGATGATTGATATGTCGAGTTGTTCGTTGGACAATCGTATTGCACCTTGCTGCTACCCTAACCTTACTTGACAACATCATTGATTTATTTCCTATGCCTGTGTCAATAAATGAGGGCCAGGCTTTGTATGCTGATGACAATGAGTTTGTCAGACTCGCCACTACCCCTCAACATCACATCGCATAAATTTATCCTCAGCCTTGTGGCTCAATGACGAGATGACTTCCAATTTCTCGAGTGAGCCAATGAACATCTAGTATAGAATGTCAGCCTTGTGGTCCGTGCCTTGTCCCGAGAATGAATGGGCTTCCGCATGCAAGTACTCGAGTACCTTATCCTAACACTTCAGTCTTATTGAACTTCAATGTAACCAGCTGTACATGTAAGGAACCGGTAAAATGTACGAAGATGCGTGGTACAGTTTTGTACCAGAATCACATTCCAAAAAGGAAAATGGCACCTCTCAGGCATCACAACATCGTCGCAAAGAGTCCCTCTTGCAGCAAACTAATGTAAGTCTTTCTCGTACTCTGAGAAGGAGGTATGGTGCTAATGAGGACATGCAGGGCAACAACCAAATATTGAACCAGAACACTCCAATGCTAGGCATATTTGAGGATGAACCCTTATCAAAAGACCCTCCAAAGGCTACATTGGCACGAAGAGCAAAATCATATAGCGATTTCTACGAAGTAGCTATGGCTTATATAAGCAGGGAGACAAATGATGGAAGTGTACAAAATGAGCGTGACACTGAAGGAGAACCTAGGACTCCTCTATTTGAGGAGCGATACAGTGAGCTCGAGGACGACATTGTGGATGGAAGCCTCGAAGAATACCAGTATGTACATGCAAGCGATAGCAATCCAAGCAATGCGCTGACTATATGAAGATTATATCTAGACCAATTAGTCCTTTCCGAACGTCATCTTGAAAATCTCCTAAATGATACCTCGAGTGCGCTAGATACACTAGCCACCCTCTCCGAATCCTTCAAAAATGTCGAAGCGCAAACCACAGCCTTTCAAGCTCAATGTGAAGATCTCTTAGAAGAACAAAAACGCATTCGTGAATTGGCAGATGAAGTTGGGACGGACTTGCAATACTATGCTTATCTTGAACCTCTGACTCGAAGATTGAATGCCCCTGGTGCCGGAAGACTGGTCAAAAATGGTGACTTTTTGGAAATGTTGGAGAATCTCAATTCTTGTATTGAGTTTATGGATCAGCATGTAGGTTCTGCATTTCATACACTTATATGTCGGAGGCTTCGATGCTTGGTAGTTCTTTGATCGAAGTTGACCTAAATACGTTTATACATGCTACTTCGTTGTGATTCGATGCCACTAATTTCTACATGATATGCATTGGATCATGGCATATATGCACTTTATAATTCTGAGCTGCAACTGCTTGATCTTAGATTACGACCGGCTATTATTTATCAACGGCTCTTAAGTTTTCGTGACTAATTATTTGCAGCCAAACTATAAAGACTCAACTGTATACAAGACCCGCTATACGACCCTTTTAGATAAAGCCCTAAATCTCATACAAATTGCCTTCTCAAATGCTCTTCGTGAGGTATCGGATGATGCTTCAAAACAGCTAAAAGCGAAGGAACAAACGGAGACAAGCCAGTACATTCTGCTCTATGGCAAGTACGAATCTGCCAGAGAGAATCTAGGCCTTCCGATCGAACGACTTTTGACCACTGACCAATTTGCTTTTGGGAGAAGAGGAGATGTCGATCGGACATCCTACATTCAACAATGGCATAACCTCTATCAGCAGCTAGTCGAGGCCTACATAAGATCTCGCGATCCTGTTGGACCTCTCGTTCTTAAAAATCTTCAAAAGTTCGCGCCTAATTCGCCTCTCCCGGACAAAGAGTTTGAATTATCGGCTAGACGATGTGTACAACATGTCTTCGATACATGCCAGAATGAGTTGAAATTGGCAGCTAAATTCTTTCAAGATGGACCTTTGATGGTAGATTATCCTCCACCCCCTAT
Source organism: Monilinia aucupariae (assembly GCA_002162555.1). NCBI lineage: Eukaryota > Fungi > Ascomycota > Leotiomycetes > Helotiales > Sclerotiniaceae > Monilinia > Monilinia aucupariae. The sequence continues at coordinate 37,412 of NGKF01000033.1, read as the reverse complement.
TCCATGGAACATGCCTAGTATTTACCTCGAGAGGTTAGAGGAGGTCTGCCTGTCTCATGTCAAGACGCTGTATGGGTTCCTTGTTCCACATTTGAGCAATGGTGATTTGCATCGAGTTTGCGATTTGGTCACTTGGCTAGGTGATACTTTCATCTCAGCAGAGGCATACGAAGATGAGAGTCGCGATGGACAAAGGTTGGCTGCACAAGTTTTGTTGGGAGTTCATTTATGGCCATTGGCGGATCAGCTTTTTATCGCCGAAGCAAGAAAACTCGAGCACTTCAAACCATCCCCGGAAGATCTCAAGATCGTATCTCCTAATGCTCCAAAGTTGTCTAACGAGAAAGTCATTCCAACTAGTGGCTTGCGAGTTGATACAACACTCAAAGCCCCTGAGGAAATCACATCTGTTGAAACTGGAGTGTCTAATGCATTCCCAACAGTTAAGACGGCAGTTGGCTTACTCGTTTTATACAATGAAAGCATGCATGAGAGAACAGTATGTCACCTTGGATTCAGGCCTAATCATGATCGCACTAACATCTATTTGCAGATTAAAAAAGGTGATGTTCTTTACGAGATCGTACATCAAACTACTGAATCTCTCCAGAGAGCTGCCACAATCATAAAGCGAACATCAAATAACATAATGGACGCGCAAATTTTCCTGATCAAGAATCTTATGCTCATCGAGAATCTTTTTATGACTCATGAGATCCCAGACTCTATTCGTCAGTCCGCTGAACTTGACTTCACTCCTATCTGGGAAACCCTCGAAGAACTCCAATCACGTCATCAGGTGTTCAATCCTCTGGCGTACATTAGACCAATAATCAAAGGTCAGTTGCTTCCGGCAGTGGTTGATAAAGTATTAGATGCAAGAAAAGAATTGGAAAGGGTTTTGGTGCAACAAATTACGGCATTTGCCAAGCACTGGCAATCGAGGTTATCGAACAAGGATCCGAAGAAGAGAGATCAAGTCGTCAAGGCTACACAAGAATTGGATGTGTTGTTGGAGAGTGTTTTCGACGAGGAGACTACAAGGGCTGCATTGTTGAGGATGATCAGAGGTGATGATGAGTATTAGGGAGTGGAGTGGATAGCTCCTATCATTGTCTTGCAATACATGTCATAGAATTTAAATTCAATGCCAGGTTGAATATTGCTACATACTTCATTCGCCCTTCCAATCTATCCTTCGATCTTGATTCTAGATATAATATATACAACTGGCAAAGCTTATCCTACGCTCTCCCAATCCCTCGTGCTCTTTAGTGTCTCTGTTGGGTTTCGTTCCTGCTATTTCCAACAACATACTATACATCTTTCTACCATTATGAGCGCCATCCTTAATCTCTTCTTTCTAGCATGTCCTCCTCATTGGCGCGAACCTCCTATGCCCAAATAATATTCAAACTTCACTAATCTCGTCATCTTTGCCAGCCCTAAGCTAAAAGCATCACCACCATATAATCAAAATCTCACATTCCATCTCTATCCTCATTCACTTGTAATATCCTTCCGGCAAGCTCCCTTTAAGCTCCACCAATTTTCATACTCCGCGGTGAGCTTTATTGATTCTACGATGCTACTCCCTAATTACGACCTTTTACCTACCTGCGATGACCTTTCCTTCATTTCTCAACCCGGCTGTGAGTTAGCTCTCTATTGCCTATCGTCGATTCATAGCATTGAAAAACGAAAATACTTATAAATCGTATATGGCAGTAATCTCATACCATGCAGTAAAGCTCTTTGTATGCATCATTTCGATTCGACGAATGCTTGGTGATTATAACTGAAAGAGTGCATGTTCAAGAGAATGTCTTTTAACCCAAGAGAGTATTTATTTAAGCGAATGCTGAGTATTAGTTGTTTGAGAAGATAATTCTTCAGGAAACCATCCGTTTGGAAAATGCATGTTTATGGGCAGTTATCCAGATACACTGATCCCGGTGCGAATGATAAAGTATTCAACAAGTAAGGCTAAGTTAATAGCATAAAACACATTAAATTGATGTAGCATTGTCAATTAATAACCCAACGGCTTCTACCCAGCCCTAACCCGTCTATCAAAGTTCCTCTGAGTATGAACGATTTGAAAATCGGGATTCCTCTCATACAATGTCCTCGATTAAAATCCACGCTAGATACGCCAGCTAAACCCAAGTTCCTTTCATTTGTTCCCAAAGAAAAATCTCACATTTTATTGTCGCGATGCCGCTTTTTTTCCGCAGCGTACTTTCCCGCCTGCAATGATTCTGGTCGTGTCCCCGAGTCTGCACATCATCCGCATTTCTGGAACCCAAACAGCGTCTGCTTTGGTTCAAACGTTCACATGAGACTCCCTTGCATCCCTCGCCAGCCAAAGCGTGTATCTCCAATACCTTCGCTCCTCTTTCGAACCCCATCACCTCACTGCTTATAGAGCGCCTCTGTACCCTTCACCATGTTCTCGGCCCAAATTTTGATAGACTTGACTTGAGTATCAAGTATAGCCTGCCTTCTAGTCTCAGCATCGGCCTTTATGCGCTTTAATCGTTCAGTGGCCTCGATCTCCAATGCCACTTCACGAAGCTTACGCTTCTTTTCGAGTTCTTCCTTGCGGTGCACTTTGTTGGCTAAATACTTCAAACTATGACCCAACTTTTGCGACTCCTCGGGGACTGGATTGGAATCTAGTGGTGGCGAGGTGTAGAAAATGATCCGGCCAAATTCATCTGTGTGAAATTGTGATCGAACATCGGCTGGAATGGCAGAATTTGCCGCATCGGGAAGTGTATAAACTTCGATTGGACGTGGTGGATTATATGCGTTACCGTGCGAGCCATGTGAAACCGAGTTAATTCCACTGACACGCGGCGTACTACTGGTGTGGTAGCTTTGGTAGTTGGCTAGTGGATTAGAATGGTGGTGAGTGGCAGTTGGAGTGGCTGTATTATATTGGTTATAACTACTCGTCGGTTGATATGATGGGGTTGGGGGTGCAGCTGGCGCAGTTCCATGCGAGCTGTATGAATGAGAATGCTGAGGGGGGGCTGGGGAGGCAGATGGGCGAGCTTGTGCAAAAGGTTGCGTATATGATGGTTGGGTTGAGTGCTGGCTAATCATGGGCGAGGCAGTGGCACTTGGGATTGTTCCAGTCATTGATATGCCTCCTTGCGAATCGAATCGAGGTCTATCACTTGTAGGCGGGGGGCGAATTGGTTCCGAGTTGTGGAGAGGAGATGCGGGAGGTGGAGTGGGCGATGGTGGCGGAGAGTCCTTTATAATGTTAGAATACGCAAACTGATACATCTGATGAAAGAAGACTCACATTTTCGCCGCGAGGCAGCTTATGCACAGCTCCGACAATAGGAGGCGCCCCATCTGCGCCTTCAGTAGGCTTTGGTGTAGGATCATTTTCTGTGGCATCATCGCGAAGTAGGTGTTTGATCGGGCTGGGAAATTTCTTCATTGGCCTTGGAACCTCAAAGAGGTCCATTTCATAATCCTTCTCCCTAACCTCATCTGGCACACAACTAGCCCAGGTCTTGATCTTGTTGAGCTTGAATAAAGTTTCATTGTAACGTGCCTCGCAAACATAAATCTCCTTGTTTGCCGGAAAATTACGAGGGCGTCCTTTGAAGTATCTTGTGAAGAACATGACAAAACATCGGTCAACAACATCATCAATCTTGTGGTCAATATAACGTCCAGTCTTGACAACCTCATTTTCGTAGAAATGTTTGTCAAACCGATGGACTGTCTGCTCAGGTCGTAAATACCAGCAAGCATTAATCCAGTCCTGTCCTCCAATATCTCGCCAGGTTCGGTATATTTGTCCAACTACTGGTTTCGTAACATCATTAAGATTGGTTAAGTGGATCCAGTCTCCAACCTTCCATACCTCACCTTTGTAAAGTATCTCTGACAAAGGTATTCGGCCATCTTCGGAAGCAAAATCTTCATCTGGTCTCTGCTTCTCTTGTTCCGCCAAAACCCTAGCTTCATTCTGAAGGAATACTGCATCGTTGTAAACTTCACTATCATCCTCATTGAATGCCTTGGCATTTTCAAACATGAGCTCTAAATCCTTGAGAACTTCACCCACATTCCCATACTTCTTGCGCTTTGCCTGTCTCTTAATAAGGTCCATTGCCATTGGATTCTTCACTTCTTGGTAATATTCCGGCATGTTAGACTTATCGGGCAATCTTTCGAATGGTGCGATTTTGAGCTCTCCTCTAGGGTTTTTGAATTTTCTTAATCCCTTCAGGATATTATTTATGCGAGCTTCCATGGGTGTATGCACCTTAGGTGGCCTGCCGCGCTTCTTCTGCCCCTCGGGTATTTCCTTTGTTTCGTCACCCCCTTCACGTCTATTCACGCTTGAGCGTCTATTTTTGCGTTTGTACTTTCGTTTCACGCCGTCGTCATCGGAGTCATCTTCATCATCTTCTTCTTCATCTTCTTCGTCATCATCCTCCTGTTCTTCTTCTTCGGGTACCGGTGGCGGTGAGTCTTCGACAGGTGGGAGTTCTCCAAGATAAGGCATCTCTGCCTCCTCTGCAGTAATGACATTCCCATCTATCAATTGTTGCATTTCCTTCTTGAATAATTCCCTGAGCGCAATTGCGTCGTGATATGCAGCTGCAGAAGGGCGATTATAAACTTGCGCATTGTGAGATATGAGAGCAAAGTCGCGGACAAATTCCTTGAAGCTTTTGTACTGTTTCCTGATGATTTTTTGCTGCAAGGGCGTCCTATTAGCTTTTATTCACGCGCATCTTGAAAGTAGAAAATACTTACTCTAACTGTGCTGAATGCAGTAGGCTCCTTTATCACCTCGAAGTAGTCCGGTAAAAATCTCTTGTTGAGCATGCGCTGAAATAACTGTGAGATATCGTAACCACTGAAAACCATGTTAGCATCCTTTGAAAAATAAATGCGCAAACTCAATTGACATACTCTTCAGTGCGATAAGCCGTCAGCTTATGTACAACCTCATCCATGACAGCATATCCATCCTTTGTAACACCGGAGGCCGTTGCAAGAGAGCCCACTGATGTTGGCGCTGTTTCGGTTGCTTTGGTTTCTGTCCCCGCATTTGCAGCGGTTTTGAATTCTGCTTTTGCTTCTGTGCCTGCATTTGCAGCGGTTTCTAATTCTAATTCTAATTCTGGTTTTGCTTTTGTTTTTGATTCTGGTTCTGGTTTTGCTTCTGGCTTTGGCTCTGGTTCTGGTTTTGTTTCTGGTTTTGCTTCTGGTTTTGCTTCTGGTTCTGGCTCTGGCTCTGGCTCTGGCTCTCGTTCTGGTTCTGGTTCTGGTGCATCGGTCATTTCCACATCATTGGAAGTTGCGGGTTCTTCTTTCTTGACATTTGATTCATCTTGAACCGGGGCCAGCGTGGGCGACTCCATCTTTGCTTATTGCATCCAGCGACGATATCGCGGGGTTGTGTTGCTAAGGATTTGTCGCTTTTGAGAGAAGCTCGAGTGATCGCGTTGGAACGCGATGCCCATGATATAGCAACGGGGAACCGATTGCTTACCTACTCGGTCACATGACCGAGTAGGTAAGCCAGACAAGCGTACATATATGCTCGAGTATATACGAGTATAGACATTATTTATTCACTTGATTTGCCACAACATCCCATTTTTAAACTGTATACGGTGCCGGAATGAGACGAGAATAGCCATTTGAATCCTGCCCGAATTGAAAACGTTTCCTCATAATCATTGATCAAATTTCCAAAGGTTTTAATAAAATCCTACTCGAGTATACTCGTATACCAGATCCCTTTCATCAATCCACGTGCCAGCATACCAAGATCATCAATTGCAAGATGCGGATGCGTATTCGGTATCCCGATGGGACTTCTACAATAACTCTTCCCGACGATGCCAAAATAGCTGATCTTCTATCTGAAATCACTTCCAAAACATCACTCCATCATTTTGACGTTAAATATGGTTATCCGCCCAAACCACTTCTCCTTTCACAGAGCGAGCCTTCATCACCTCTGATAAAGTTGGGGGTTAACTTAAATGGCGAGCAACTTACAATCAGCTCAAGAGAAGAACAGAAGTCTTCTAGGTCACCAAAATCAACTTCTTCTCCAGAGGCATCTACTCCCTCACAAGTCAAAGATAGACAAACTTTAGAAGAAAAGTCGTTTTCTTTCTCTGGGATACGCGGCGACGGAAAGCAAAAACCAGACTCGTCAAAATCAACACCTCCTGTGTCTCTTTCGCGTAAGAGAGGCATCGATGGTGATGTACCTGAGATCCCAATTCCAGAACGTGGAGCTACACTAGGTATTTCACTTCACTAGCTTCATCCACCGTCATCATTCATGTCACTGATAGTCTCTAGTTCTCCGTGTCATGCCTGACGACAACTCCTGTCTCTTCCGAGCATTTGGAACCGCCGTCTTACCAGGTGATGACCTCTCCATGCCCGAGCTTCGTTCCGTCGTAGCCAGCACTATTCAAGGGAACCCCGGACTTTATAGCAAAGTCGTATTAGAACAAGAACCCGACGATTACTGTCGTTGGATTCAAACTTCTGATGCTTGGGGCGGTGCTATTGAGATGGGAATTTTAGCCGAAGCGTTTGACATGGAGGTTGTGTGTATTGATGTTCAAGTATGCTATCTCGTTCCCGACTTCCAAGTTCGGATTTCACGTTATTACCAACTGAACCTCAGATTCCCAAATACTAACCCATTCACAAGTCCCTTTCCATCCACAAATTCCACGAAAATGCATCTCAGCACCGCTGCATCCTAGTCTATTCCGGAATTCACTACGACCTTTTAGCCCTCTCCCCGTCGTCCGCCACAGGTCCCTCATCTCCTGAAAATGACGTCCGGATCTTCGAAGCATCTGATGATACAATCATCACCAAAGCAGTAGAATTGTGTTCCAAACTAAAGGAGAAACATTATTTTACCGACACAGGGGGGATGGCTATCAAATGTAAAGATTGTGGCGTCATTGTTCATGGAGAGACTCAGGCGGCAGGCCATGCGCAGCAGATGGGTCATTATAATATGGCTGAGGTCGATACTTGAGACTGTGATTGTTGCTTGGGGTTGAGATATAGATAGCGGGTGGCTGATCAGGCTTATGTGGCCTGCAAGTAGTGGCTATGGTAGAGTTCAACGGCTGGGCTACTAGTTGCTCAGATCCAAGGCGAAACCTGAGGGTTGAGATGATTGCATCGTTCGAAGATATGGTTGACACATACGTTATCAGATGCGTGGCTTATAATACGGCGAATTGAATGATTTTGGTGATGTGTCACCATGAATACTTATAGCAAGCACTGAAATTAGGTATCAAGGCAAGAATAAGTACCACGCTAATGTTCACTACATCCACTACTGTGATGATTTAATTATCTATAGCTCGCATTTTTCAGTTCACTTTTTAGTCACCCTTACCCACAGACCAAAATCCTGGTGTTCACTACCCAGGGAACCCTCCCCTAGCCATTTTCCTCGCCCTACCTTCCCTCCGATTATGATTTGCCCTCGAGCCTTTATTCGCTTCCTTCCTCTGTCTAGCCACATCAGTCTCCTTGTCACCACTCGTACCTGCCACATTCCCACCACCTCTTCCCCCTCTCCCACCTCTTCCTTGTCCCCTAAGCCTTCCTCCTCTACCTCTATTCCCATTCCCGTTTCCATCCTCTTCTCCTTCAACAGTTCTCCAGGCCGTGCTTTCCAACCTCGTTTGTTCTCCCTTAAAGGTAGCGAATCTTGTTTCCAGTCGTCGCATTTGTCTCGGGTCACGAGCAAGCATTACGGCCCATCCCTCAAGTGCTTCGTCCGTCATGCCTGTTTCTTGTCTGATAGCTGCCCTTTCTTTGCCTCTTCGAGTGCTTGCATCTCTAGCGAATACGCCCGGTGATGACTTGTAGGCGCGGAATAGAGCCTCATCATGTGTATCTTGTGATAGATTCTTTTCTGGGTTAGGTTCCTCAGGATTGGTTGAATCCACAGTTCCGCCTACATCGGCGACATCATATGTGTCGTCTCTTTCATCATCATCCGAGTCGAAAGCAGCGAGGGCCGAAAGAATAGCGGCTTTATTGGGGGCTGTAGAGCGATCTTGGAGTACATCGTCGGCAGTTTGGTCGGGGTTGCGACGGCCAAAATGCAGACGAGAAGCATCGACTGTGAGCTGATCAAATTCATCATCATCAAAGACATTACGACGTGTAGGAAGTTGTGGAGGAGTTGGATGGGGCACCAAGTCAGCGTGGCTTGAAGAGGGTTCGTGGGGAATATCCCTATAGAAATGGTTAGATCAGTGATTTGGGGGGAATGAGAATGCATACAGTTCTTCACATCGATCGGCTCTATCTAGACTCGGCGGTAAAGATCCTTCCAGAAGATGTGATATAGCCTCCTCTGTATTATCATGATATTCTTCAAGTAACTTTACAATAAAGCCCGACCCAAGATCTGGAAACAGATCCTGAATTTGTGATATTAGGCTCATTTGATGAACGCGTATATTGCTACCTCCATGAATATCGGCTTCGGCCAATCCCTTGCCCTTATTGGGCTTCTTCTTGATCAGGCGAGGTCTCCCACTCCCTCCAGGTTTACGAAAGCCTTGCAATGTAGTGATTACAGACTTCGCTCTGCTAGAAACCGAACCGCTAGCATCAATTCTTTGTTGAATCTGCTTTAGCACCGGTGTTACCGTAACCAACTCAGCGACCAGTGAATCATTCACATTAGTCGGACCCTTCTTATGTGCTTCAGCCGCAGCATTTAACGAATAAAGTTGGTCGATAAGAGATGAGAAATTTGGTTTGGGGCCTTCTGTAAGTCCCATTAAACAAAGATAGATAGTAGTGGTAATTACTTTGCGTAATGGTGGATTCATGAGTTTGTAACAGCTTATGAGAGCATCCACGAAATCATCCCCTGCCATGAAGAAAGACGCTGCTTCTGGAGAAGCGTGTAGAAGGTGATTTAACCGCCTCAATTGTATCTCGGAGCCTTTAAGATCTCCCTTGAGCCCAGCATCTAGCTCTTCCGTCAATAGACTCTTGACAGTGCTCAACGAAGCCTCCGTTGCCGTAGAGTGCCTGCCCCATGCCAATGTAGTGACTTTACCACCCTTTTCCTTCCCATAAACTTTACACGCATCGGCGAGAACTTCCCAACGCAGTAAATGATCAGGTGCCTTTTCAACCTTTATCATCCTATAGAACAAAAGATATGCTTGTTTGCGAAGCTGCTTAGACTTTGAAGCATCGCCTGTCAAGTTCTCATCATGTGACAAAGCCGTTTCAGCCAAATAAGATGCTAGGAAGGCTGGAAGGGATTCATCCTTTGCTGAGATCCGAGCAAAATCTGGAGCCAAAAAGGATAGATGTGCTCCAGTGAGAGATATCCAAGCATCTAAACAAGTCTCCCATTCCTGGGGTAGCATATCTGACCTCCATGATGGCTTCGGGTATGGAACTAAAGGTGGGAGAACGATTGCTTTTGAAGTCATCTCGGAACTTTTAACCACAACGTAGTTAGTGGTAGGAAGGAAAAAGGAAAAAGGAGAAAGGAGAAAGGAGAGAAGATGATCCTATTGTAAAAGGGCAAGGAAGGTATCAAGCTGAAGTTGGGTCAAAAAGCAAACCGAGTGAGGTGGAAGGAATGTTGCGGGGTGTCTTCCGAATTGGATTTGGGTGAATGGAAAGTCAATTAAATAGATATCATAGGTTGTATAAATAGATATGTATATATTATATATATACATATATATATACGGGTGTATATAAAAGATTTATATTAGAGTTGATGAAATAAAAAACGGCATCGTACAGTACAACCAAGGCTCGCCGTTTGACTTACTGCACTTTTGATCCGCCCATCAAATCCATGATGACGGCACCTCAAATCATCAGATGCTGCTTGTAAAGCGTGGGTGTGGGTGCCTTAAAGGAGTGCAGAGACTATAAGGCATCAATGATATTTAAGCTTCGTGTGTTAAGTAATCACCAACCAATCAGATACATTCGTCTAGCCCTGTACGCCAAGACTTTCGCCCACAGTCGCAAATCTACAATTTTATCTAATCGTCGGACCAAATTTGGAATTTCCTTCCTACGACCACCTTCATCACTTTGCCGCAACTGGAACCATCGTTCGAGTCTTGAAGGAATAACATCGATCAATAGAATCCCATTCTATCCATCCATCAATCAATCAGTCAAGATGTCTTACAACAAGGACAAGGACTTCGCCGGTGAAGGCCCAGTACGTTTCCCCTCTGCGATCAGCTCATCGTTGTGCAGATCGCAAATGAATTCACACAGTACAAATTCGGAATGCTAACCAATTCTTCCTCTACAGAAAACCCACAAGATCAGAATCACCCTCACCTCCAAGAAGGTTGACTCCCTCGAGAAGGTCTGCCGTGAGCTCATCGAGCGTGCCAAGGGCAAGGAACTCCGCATCAAGGGACCAGTCCGTCTCCCAACCCAAACCTTGAAGGTCACCACCCGTAAAACCCCTTGTGGTGAAGGTTCCAAGACCTGGGATTGCTTTGAGATGAGAATCCACAAGCGTTTGATCGAGTAGGTTCCCCTCCGCTCCCCTCACTATTGGAAATCTGCCGAAGGGTCAGAAAGAGATGGGAGAAAGAGAACAGGGAACAATCTACTAACGATATAATAGCCTTAACGCCCCTACTGAGGTCGTCAAGCAAATCATCATTAACATCGAAGCTGGTGTTGAGGTTGAGGTTACCATCGCTGCATAAATGACTTGACTGTGATGAGAAAGGGAGGAAATGATGGTGAACAAATAGGCCGACCACTTTTTGAGGTTAGACAATTGAACGCTGTTCCTCTTATCTACAAGTCCCATGATATATGTGATATATGTGATATTTTGCAACTCCGAGAAGGCTCATATTATTGAGCCCTTGGTGGAGCTGGAGTTTGATATATTTTGTTGTAAAAATGCAAGTCCACAAATCAACCACCAATTGTACAGGATTACTGTCCGTGCAACTAAACCGACCTTTACTGCTCAAGTTTATCTTCCTCCAATTCCCTCACGTCCCCACACACAATTCCCTGTATCTCCTATACTCCTCACCACCAAGAAGCATGATTGACTTCAAATTTTCAATTGCATGAGAGTGATATGGTCATCTTCCCCCGGCCATCTATACAGCGAAAAAAGCTCCATCATCATCCCCTTTCAAACTCTCATCTCACCTCCATGGCTAAAAGAGCCCACCCAAGCATCGACTCATAATTTGCTGCCTCACTCATTCTACACAACCTGGAGTCGACCCCATCTAATCGATCACCATACCCCCAAACAAAACCTACCCCCAAATCTGCATGACACAATCGAGACATCTAAAACAAATTTCTCAAAGATTGGTTCGTCAATTCAAGTAGGTATGATCATTCGATTATCTCTTCCGCTTTCTGTTATCCACTTCTCCACAAATAGAAACTACGATAATATGTACAATTGAAAAGTATTTCTCCCATCAAGTAAACTCACAGCACCACCAATTTCATCCTCAGATCACCTAACCTCTCCCTCCATACCCATATATATGCATGAAGCCTCATACCCAACAGCTGGCTCAGCAAAATCAGATACACACTCATGTTTCGCATCAAATTTCCGTGCATCAATCCGACCCACTCCATCAAGCACAATAATAGCAGAGAAGAGTTGTATGTTCAGACCAAATGTATGTACATGTAATGATTTATTCCCTTAGAACGCCGTGGATACTCCAAAGATTAGATTAGATCATCATTCGGGCATGCATGAGAGACTAAACCAAGCCAGCCGATACATCGGCTGGAGAATTTCCGAGGTAACCCCAGGCTTGTTCTGCCATGTAAAGAGCTGGGGTATTGACCTTCCAGTAATCATTGAATGTACTGAAAAGGAAAACTTTGGATGGGTCGGAAGCGAATTGTTTTTTGATAGCCGCCATGGCGGTCTTCTGAGCGTCAGGAGAGGCGACAGCCTGATCATGAGATGTTCCACCGGATGGCCATCCGGTCTCAGTGATGACGATATCCATATCTGGGTTGGACAAAAGAGCTCTCAATTCGGAGATTTGAGTGGCAATGAATTCACCAGCTGCTTCAGCGGCGGTATTGGCATCGAAGAAAGGATGGCAGTTCAAAGCGCAATAATCAACGTTGTCGCATAGGGTTGGATGGAGCTTTGCGGCAGCCAAAGTATCAACGGCTACGACCTTTCCAGGGTAGCTGGCAGCTGAAAGAATAGCTTTGGCAGCGGCAACAGCACTGGCAACACCAGCTGCATCAGTTACCCCATTGTTGACCCACTCATTTCCAATAGAGATAGTGGTGATAGTGCTCCAGTCACCATTAACAGCATCAACAATGGCTTGAGTTTCGGCTGAAACCTGATCAAAATGATATACACCAGCAAAAATCTTGAATCCAAACTTCTTGGCAGCAACCATAGTAGTTACCACTTGGTTGCAGTCAGTTCCGTAAATACGAACGGTAGAATACGAAGATGGGATAGCGGCAAAGTCCTGGTTCACTTGGTCTTGGCTCTTGCATTCCTTGTTGGCCAAATAAGGTGAGTAAGCAAATCCAAACCCTCCAGATGAATATGTGACAGCTGGGGTAGACGCGGCTGGAGGGGAAGAAGTGGTAGGAGGGTAGGAGGCAACTGGAACAGAGGCCACTGGGATAGAGGCGACTGGGGCAGAGGCATATGGAACAGAGGCGACCGGGACAGATGGGGCCGGAACATATGCAGCCGGGACAGATGCAGCCGGAACAGATGCAACTGGGACAGATGAAGCCGGAACAGATGGAGCCGGAACATATGCAGCCGGGACAGATGGAGCCGGAACAGATGCAACTGGGACAGATGAAGCCGGAACAGATGGAGCCGGAACATATGC